>ML788322.1:479569-520867 GCA_009831015.1 Picea engelmannii | reverse complement strand
CCAAGGCTAGCTATACATGCGCTTATGTGTTTCAGGTAGGAAATAATAGAATGGAAGGGAGTGCATCAATTGTATAATGAGCATGGAGTAACAGACCCAGTTGATGATTCTAGTAAGCCAACGAAAGATCCAGTGACAAAGGTAGAACCAGCGAGGGTAGAGGCAGTAGAGATGGGAGCAAATATAATAGTATCCCTTCCTTTTAAAGAGCCTGTAGCACCCCATCTGGATCGAGAGCCAATTCCAGTCACAGGTCTAGATCCCGTCTAAGCAGAGCCAATTCCAGTCACAGGTCTAAATCCCGTCTAAGCAGAGCCAATTGTTACAGAGGCAAAGCCATGACCTCCCCCGGATACATATCCAGTCCATTCATAACCCGTTGAAGTAGACACAGTGCCGGTTTTAGTCTCAATTACCTTTCCTTTAATCAAGTCCTTTTTCAATTGGACACCTTCATTGTTGCTATAATAGAATTATCCTTGTTTGGGTTTGGGATTAAGAAAATTTTCCTAATTAGCGGGGCATTCAAATAAACCCTATTTTATTTTGTCTTTATGCATGGTTGTTTTAGTTCATTCTACTTAATGAGTGGGGTTCAAAATGATGTAGCAATTCTAATCCCTTGTAGTACTCATAGAGAGCTTTCTATTAAAGCAAATAAAATCCCAAACGAATCTTGTATATAGATTTATGCCTTTGGTAAGGTAACTTTGATCATCTCTCGTAGGTACATGTGGAATCCATGTCAATATCTCTCATGATTCATCCATGTGGAGTTTGTAATGCATGGAATTCACTACAAACTTCTAGGAGCTTTAAGAGATTCCAAAACCCTAACGCTAACAAAAAAGAAATGGTGTTAAAACCTTAGTTGAAAGGAGGATAAGAGGTTCAACACCGAATGTAGCAATTGGATTTTCCTTGGTAAAACATAGGAGGAAGGACAATTTGTAGGGGACAATAATAGACTAATAGTGTCTCATAGCTCCACAATGAACTTGCTATTTATGTATTTTGTATTGTATTCTCTATTATGAGAGGCACATTCCTTCATGTTGCTGGAGTATTTACCCCAATTAGGGTTCTCTAGGGTAAATGTTGTGTTCATAGTTTATATTTGCTATTATAATTTTTTTTTCATTTCACAATGGTAATAAGAATCCTATGGCATGCTTTATTTTTATGTTAAACCATTAAATATAAGAAAAATAGTTCCACAATCAAGCATAGGCTCACAATTTTACCAATAAGTTTAATATCTGTTTTGGCATGGGATATCCAAGACAATTTATAGTTCATATTGGCATTAGTGCAATTTTGTTTTGGAATTTGTGTGGTTTGAGTGCAGTGTATGGTTACTTAGCTAAGGAAGTATAAATTTGAAGGAAAGGTGCATCTTGTGGATCTAAATATTGACTCAAGAAGAGAAAATAAGAAGTCACAAACCTTAGATATGGAAAATGAGCACAATATTTTTTTTTTTTTTTTTATGAAGGTGAGTTAAGTTTTGCAAGGTTGGAAGCTCAAGTTTCCAACATATTTAGGAGCATGGTCTTACTAATATAATTTATTAAGAGAAAAATCAACCCCTTTTTGGAGCACCCTAACTCATGAGAAACCAGGAGATCAAGGGGAGCCAAGGAAAGATAAGGAACCAAAGATAAAAATAGGGAATTCCAACAACTAGTCTGTTTCGCCCCTATTCAAAGTGGAAGAAAAGGTCGATATTAAACCCCACAAAAGTGAAGTAGACATAATTAAGTCAAGTCATTGGTTGCAACAATTAGAATGCATGCAATGTATATATCAAGAATCAATGTATGCAAATTTGATTTGAGAACGAGATTCATTGAAGATCTTAATTAGATGAACAAAAGTCTATTTCAACATGCATAATGTACAAGAGCAGAAAATATATTTTTCCATACTCAAGATAAAAGGTCATGCACAAAATTGGTGGGAAAGATACACTAAGGCACTTAGGTCGGAGTGAGACTTTCCATTAATTAAGTGAGAGTTATTTAAGGACCTCTTTTAAGTCCTAGGATTATCTTATTGGGTATGAAAAGGACTAGATGATTCAATGGCACTACTATTGATGATGGAAAGGACAACAAGTACAAGAGTACACTACATAGTTCCAAAAGCAGGCTATTGAACGAGGAATCTATCCTAAGAACCCAAATGTGGTCATCAGGTATCTGGGTGGCATTTACATTCATATAGGGAGGAAATTCGTGCTATTTAAGCCCAATACTATATATGCGATATGTTTTCATACTAGGTACATTAAATTTGACAAGAAAAAAGAGTAAGCAAGACTTGGTTTAAAGTATCTTGACCAATAGGACACTTCTAATAAGGGTAAATGAAGAAAGGGTAAGGGAAAAATAAGAACACTACCACTACAACCACTATGACCATTGCAACATTGAGGGTCACACCCAGAAAAATGTTGGAAGATACATCTAAAGTTAAATCCCAATGACTGTAAACAAGAGCAGTCCAAGAGGAATAATATTCTAGGCATGGAAGCAATAAAGGATATACAACACAACTCAATTATGGATAATAAATGTGTATGCACAACAATGTAGAAGGAGGTGAACCTGAAAAACCTCCATCATAGTGAGAAGGAGATGATGACGATATTCCATATCAGGATTCATATAAATAATAACAAGTTATATGCTTTGTTTTATTTTGGTTAGCAAGCCATCCTCACTGCAAAGAAATTGGTAAGTAAACTTGGCTTAGAGGTGCATGATCATCATTGTCCGTACCCCATAGGATGGGAAAACAAGGATGTAAGATTAGAATTCTATTGATACACATTTTATTGATGAAGTTGAAGTTGATGTAGTGCCCCTTGGTATTTGTAGTGTAATGTTCAATAGACCTTACATGTAAAATAATGATGCCATCTTCATGAGTAGGGAGAACCAATACTTCCCATCAAGGATGGGAAATATTTTATCATTACTGCAAATAACTGAGAATTCTAAAACCTGTTTTTTAAGTGCCCACCAAGCTAAGAGATTGATCAAACTTGAGTAAAGAATCACACGTTACTCTTCTTAATACATAATAAAAAAGATACCAAATCAAGGAAGAAGACACTTGAAAAACTACCTTTAACACAAGGCAAGGGATATGCAAATGGTTAGCGATTCCCTTTGGTTTGATTAATGAAACAACTAGGCTTTTATTTTTCCCAATTAATGATGCACCATTTCCATTATCTATATGATGTCTTATCTATTAGTTCTACTCAAGAAGAACATATTGTACATATGAAGAAGTTGGAGACACCAAGGAAACACTAGTGGATGGAAAACAACATTAAGTGTGAGTTTTCTAATCAATCCTTGGTGTACTTGGGGTACATGGTTGATAGATGTGAGTTGAAGATTGATCATACAAGTATGAATTCCCTCCTTAAATGGAACACTCCTACCAATATCACATAGGTTAGGAGCTATGTGATATATCTAATATCCAAGGAAGTTCATTGAATCATTTTCAATCGTGGTAGAACCACTTCATCTCATGAGAGTTAGTGATAAGTATTTTTAGTGGAGTAAGAGTTAGCATAAACTATTTGGAGAGTTAAAGAAAAAAATTAGTCAAACCTTGGTCCTAGCATTTCCTAACTTATAGCAGCCATTTGAAGTGGAGGTTGATGCAAGTGGCTATTCAGTGTTAATGAAAGAGGGGAGGTTAGTCTATTATCATTCATATCTATTCCATGGAGTAGTACTAAAATACCTTTCGTATAACAAGGAACTTAATGCCTTGGTGTAGGTAGTGAAGAAATGGAAGACCATTATCCATACAAATCACCATCCTTTGAAACACTTGTACTTAGGGTAAGCTTCAACAAGAAATATGTTTTAAATGGATGAGATTATGCAATAATTTCATCTAGTTATCAAATATAAGAAGTGCATTGGAAACAAGTTGGTTCATCTATTTTCAAGGCCACTAACGTCCAAAATTACATCTCTGGGATCCATTATGCACATGGATCCGTTCATTCATAAAACATGTCAAGAATAATATGTTGAAGATAAGGACACAAAGGTGGTGTATCAACAATTGTAGGGTCATCAAGGACTTGCAGGTAGAGAAAACAAGTTTGATTACCATCTCCAAGATGGATTGATATACAAGATGGTGAAGTTGTGTGTGCCAAAGAGAGAAAGAGTATAATTGATAAGGAAGGCTCATACCTCCAAGGTTGCTAGGTATTTCAGCGTTGGGAGGAACCTGTCCAAATTGAATAGGTATGCTTATTGCTCCAAGATGTAGAAGAAGTATCTAGGTTTATTGGAGGTTATATGTTGTGTTGTAGTAACCAACTTAAATCCATATCAACCCTTGATCTATCAAGTGTTGAAAGGGATCAAATATGTCATGGCCTCTCATTTCTTAATAGATTTGAGGATAAGATGGATCTAAGATAGTTGTAATCCCACATAATTGTGTAGAAAAATAAAATTGACTTTGATAACCTATCTCCATTATCTATTTTCCTTTGATAATATATATTTGATATATACTTCGATTTCTGAATATGTGTTCATTATATATGCATTCTTTTGCTCACATTTTATTTTTCCATATTTATGGGAATTTATTTCTATATTACCATTGATATTCCAATCACATCATTACATTTGCAATATATTTTCGAACATTTTGGGGCATTATGTTTCTCGTATTTCTATTTGCATTGTATTGTATGATGTTTGTTCTCACTTTATTTCTATATGTGATGTAATTCACCCTCACCTTTAGCATACTAACATTGAATCCTCATGGGCTCATTTCTTAAATCAATGCAACTGGTTTATTTGAATTGTATAATCACTTAAATCAATATTACATATTTTTTTTCATTATATCATCATTAAATCAATGAATCAAATTGTTTTGCACTAAATTAATTTGCATTGTATCATTGTTGAAATCAATGCATCAAATTGTTCTGCACTATATTGTTCCTAAAATTGATGCTCTAGATTAGATAATTTTGCATTGTATGGTCACTGAAATCAATATATGATATCATTTTGCACTATATCATTGTTGAAATTGATGCACAAGATCGATGCAATATACACCATATCATTGTTGAAATTAATGCACAAGATCATTGCACTATACACCATTGTTCAAATTAATGAACTAAGTTATTTTGTAGTGTATCATTGTTGAACTCAATATACGAAATCATTTCCAGTGTATTGTTATTAACATCAATGCACCTACAACTTGACCATTTCGTGTTATCATTGAAGCCAATGCATCATATCTATCTTAAAATTATAAGAAAAGTAGGATGGATCTAATATATTTGACAAATTCTAATCACACTCGAAAAAACAAACTTTTAAATTTGACCTTATAAAGAAAAACTTGTATATCAATGATGCAAGAAAATATTCTACAACAATTTAGTATTTGACCTCTAAGGTATTAAGAACTTTTTGAGAGGAAGTTGATTTCCTCATTGTGATTGTTTTTAATTAATTTTTAATAGTCTAGGGTGTTCAAGAAGAAGGAATTTTACCAAGAATGTAATAGGAGGTGGAAGAGTTAGATAAATTAGGAATTTGTTTGGACCAGATCCTATCTTTTAGGATTAGAATTAAGTTATTGTTAGCTAAATGTAGTCTTTATGTAATTTTGGTAAGAACAAATCCTATCTCTATGGAATGGATCGATCTGGTCTTTATTGTATTAAAAGGTTTGATAGGCGAGAGCAGAAAAGGTTTGAATGTGTGAGATGAGTGAAGAATGAGTGTGAAGTGTGTGAGAAGCCAAAAGGAATTGAGCTTCTTGTTGTATTCCTATTCCTTAAATCATTTGAATAAAAGAAATTTGTGTTCTCATGCATTTTGATTGGAATCTATGTGTTAAGGAAGAAATGGCAATTTGCTTTGTGATTACAGGAGAAAGGATTGTGCACAGAGGGGTTCTAGATCTGAACCAAACCCCGTTAAAATCCCCGTGTATTTATGTTTTGAGGAATGGATGACCATGATTAAATCAAAAGGACTTGATTGATGGCTCACAATATTGTGGGCATCGCGCATCGATGCTTTCTTGTTACTCATTTCTTTGAAAATATACGAAGTCCTGAAGTCCGACACACGTGGCGTAATGGAAATGACGAAGGGAAAAATTATATGACGATGATCCTACTCTAATCGATATCACTCAAGTATTAAAAGGGGACCCACAACTTAAGATCCAACTGTTGATTGAAGGGGAAATTGACAGTGCAGGGTTGGCACATATCAACAAAGTACGAGGAGGTTAATACAAGGAGGTTTGAGACCCCACGGTCTGGGGCCCAAAATATGTGACATCCCTTTAGTCATCCACGTGGTTCCACACGAAGTTCCAACGTGGCCCACACAAAACACCTTTATAAGGATAAGACGGTTGAGATTAAATCGTCGCATCCAAGATCGACGGTCCTCATCGCGGTAGACTGCGACCATCGAGAGTTTTAGGTGTTGGAGGTTGTAAAAGTTATGACGTGCCGATGTCGGGGTACATCAGGCTGATGTCGACTCTGACTTACAGTTCCACATGTGGTTCCTACATAAACATTTGTAATACATTAAAAAATGGAGATCTTGATATGGAATCATCTAGATCTACGGTGGACATTATATGGTTTGGTTCATTTTTGATTGATTGATAAATGATCTAGGAAAGTCCCATGATCCAGATCAACGACCCAAATGTATTGCATACCTTTGCAGGGTTAAGCATGTGGTTCTTAGCACTTGGTCATGAGAGTAAAATAATTTTAGTGCCCGAGTTGAAGCCCCCAGTTCCAGTGTTTGGTTGCATAGCTAAAGAAAAGGAGCCAAGTGTCGGTTTGGTTTCAAAGCGCACAACATACATGAAAGGATAATTGAAGATGGCCTTTATAATTCGAGGAGGAAGAGGTCGGGGTCAAGGAAGACTTGTTGCAAATGCATAAGTCATTGAAGAAATGAGAAATCTTCATGCACGATTGGAGGAAATGGAAACTACTCAACGAAGAGGTGTTGACTTGGGAGATGTCAGTGAAGAAAAAGAAGTTGAAAACGTTGAAGAGGGAGCAGAGCCCGAAGAAGAAGGTGTTGAAGAAAAATTAATTAGAGCTATCATGGGAGTTATCTCTAGACCAAGAATGGAGGTGACACTGTATGAAGGAAACTTTAATGTAGATGAATTGATGGTCTGGATCAGTACTTTGGACAAGTGCTTTGAAAATGAAAATATACCTGATGAGAAAAAGGAAAAAATTGCTATGAAAAGGATGAAAGGACATGCATTACTTTGGTGGGATGGAGTACAACCTGAAAGGGAGAACAAAGGAAATACAAGGATTAAGAGCTAGGACATAACGGTAGAAGAATTGAAAGGTAAATTCATGCCCCAGGACTATTATCTTAATGTTTTTAGACAAATGCAAAATTTAAAGTAAAGAAGTATGTCAGTGAAATAATACATTGAAGAGTTTTATAAATTGAATATAAGAGATGGTCATATAGAAGAAAATACTGAGAAAGTTGCTAGATATATTAATGGATTAAGATATGAGATCCAAGATGAAATTGGCATTTTATCTCCTAGCATTGTTGAAGAAGCATATTAGTTTTCTCTTAAGGCGGAAGAAAAACTAGAAAGAAAGAAGAATCAGAGAAGTAGAGGTCGCAATTCAGCGAGAGGCATAGGACAACAAGGTGATAGACGAAGATCTACAGCTCCAAAGGAAGAAGCCAACAACCCACATCAGCAAGGACAATCACCAAGAGGTGGTGATTTCAGAGGGAGAAGACCTTATCAGAGGTAGGTAATCTTCTGTCAGATGTTTTAGCTGTAATAAGTTTGGCCATAAATCATATGAATGTCCATAAAATGCTTCCATTAGTAGAGGAAGTGCAAATGTTGTTCAGGCAGAAGAAGTAAGTGTGGAATCATCTGTACATGAGAATGTACCATAAGTTGGAGAGTCTTTGATGATTAATAGAATACTGTTGAAACCACATAAAGAGATTAAGGAACCCACACAAAGGAAAAAACTCTTCAGAACTCTCTGCAAAATGAAAGGTAAACGCTGTAAAGTCATTAGTGATAGTGGAAGTACTGATAATTTGGTGTCTACAAAAATGGTTGAAAAGATGGATTTGAAAAAGACAAAACACCCTGTTCCCTATAAGGTTTCATGGTTGCAAAATGGACATCAACTGATAGTGAATGAGCAATGTGAAGTGGAGTTTCAGATTGGAAGCTATAAGGAAAAGGTACTTTGTGATGTTATGCCTATGGATGTGTGTCATATTTTGTTATATATACCTTGGCAGTATGACAGGAAAGCAATACACAATGGAAGGAAAAACACATCTACTTTTGAGAAATATGGAGAAAAGAACACTCTCTTACCATTGAAGGATGAAGGAGCAACTGAAGAAAAAAACTCAAAGGTCCTGTTGGTCAGTGGAAAATAATTTCAGCAAGATATTAAAAAGGAAGAGGTACATTTTTCCCTAATTGGTAAACCAAAGGTAATTCTCCCTAGTACGAATTTAAATGATCTACCTGAAGAAGTTAAATATTTGTTGGATGAATTTTTTGATATTGTGGTTGATTATTTACCAAATGAATTACCTCCATTGAGAAGTATCGTTCATCATATAGATTTAATTCCAGGGTATAACCTTCCAAATAAAGTATCATATCGAATGATCCCACAGGAGAATGAGGAGATAAGAAATCAAGTACATGATTTATTAGATAAAGGTTTGTTCAGAGAAATTTTGAGCCCATGTGCAGTTCCAAGAGTGTTAAGTCCAAAAAAAGATGGAGGATGATATTCCAGAGCTATAAACAAAATCACAATCATGTATAGATTTCAATTACCCCGAATTGATGATTTGATGGATTGATTGAGTGGTGCTAAGTATTTTTCAAAATTGGATTTGAAAAGTGGGTATCATATGATCATGATTAGAGAAGGAGATGATTGGAAAACAACATTTAAAACAAATGATGGATTGTATGAGTGGTTAGTAATTTCCTTTGGACTCACAAATTCCCCTAGTAATTTTATGAGAATGATGAATGAAGTACTTATAATTCATTGGTAAGTTTGTCATAGTTTATTTGAATAATATTCTGATCTAGAGTCAGTCTAGAGAAGAACACTTGAGACACCTCAAGTTGGTTTTAGGTAAACTACAACAAGAAAATCTACTGATCAATTTGAAAAAGTGTAGTTTTGTGAAGACAAAGTTAGTTTCTTTGGGATTTGTGATATCTGGAGAAGGCTTGAAGATGGACCAGGAAAAGGTAAAGGCTATAAGAAATTGGCTTACTCCAAAGAATGATTTTGAGGTAAGAAGTTTTCATGGCTTGACAAGCTTTTATAGAAAATTAATTAGGAATTTTAGTGGGATATGTGCTCCAATTATAGAAACCATTAAAGGAACCAAACAACCATTTAAATGGACAGAAGCAACTGATAAGAGTTTTAAATTATTAAAGAAGAAGATAACAAAACAATCAATTTTAGCACTACCCGATTTTAATAAACTCTTTCAAGTTGAATGTGATGCAAGTGGGATTGCAATAGGAGTTGTTCTAAGTAAGGAAAAGAAACTGGTTGCTTATTTTATTGAGAAATTAAATGAAGAAAAGCAAAAATATTCTTCATATGACAATGAGTTTTATGCAATTATTCAAGCACTAAAGAAATGGAGACATTATCTCATGCCAAAGGAATTTTTTCTTTACACTGATAATCATGCCTTGCAATATATTAGCATCCAAACAAAATTAAATTAGAGACATGTCAAATGGATTGAGTTTTTGCAGAATTTAACTTTTTTTATTAAGCATATAAGTGGGAAATCAAATAAGGTAGTAGATGCGTTGCACATATTTAGTTTGATTTTACAAGAGTTTCGTGTAAATGTTGTGGGATTTTATGAGTTGAAATAAATATATAAGGATGATGTAGATTTTAAAGATGCTTATGTAGTATGTGAAAATCCAGTAAGTAGAGACAAAACTCCATGGTTAGATTATATGATTCAAGAAGGTTTATTATTTAAAGGAAGTAAATTATGTATTCCAAGATGTTCAATGAGGGAAAACCTATTGAAGGAAAAACATAGTGGTGGATTAGCAAGACATTTTGGACAAGACAAAACATTTGCTCAGCTAAGTATTTTTATTTCTGGCCTGACATGCAGATTGATGTCAATAAATTTGTTGAAAGATGCAGGATTTATTAGTATGCAAAAGGAAGGAGACAAAATATTGTATTGTATAAACCATTGCCAATTCTAGACAGACCATGGGACTCTGTAAGTATGGACTTTGTGTTAGTATTTCCAAGAACTCAACAAGGTAATTATTCAATATATGTGGTTGTTGATATATTTTCAAAAATGGCACACCTCAGAAGATAAAGGTTTCCTAGAGGGGAATATAACAAAATAAATCTTAAAAAGATTGGGCCATGTAAAGTGTTAAGAAAATTTTCCTCAAATGCTTATGAAATAGAACTTCCAAGTAACCTTGGAATTTATTCAATATTTAATGTATTAGATTTATACCCTTTCAAGGAACTAACAAAAAATTTCACAGATGTACCCAACAACCATTGACTGGGAGAAACAACTACCTATAGCACAACATAAGAAGAATCAATATATCTTGGACCAAAAGGTAGTAAATAATACAAGGGGTAAAGAGTACTTTCAATACTTGGTCAAGTGGAAAGGACAACCACTTGAATATTCCATGTGGATAACAATATAAATATGTAAGTATGGTAGTTCCACAACCACTTGAATATTCCATGTGGATAACAACATAAATATGTAAGTATGGTACAAGTATTGAAGAACTGCTACAACAAGCTCAATAACACGTATTTTCTTCCCCAGGAGTCTAATGTGAGAGCATATTCTACCACAATTTAGTATTTGAGCTCTAAGGTCTTAGGAACTTTATGAGAGGAAGTTGGTTTCCTCATTGTGATTGTTTTTAATTATTTTGTAATAATCTAGGGTGTTCAAAAATAAGACAGTTTTTCCACGAATGCAATAGGAGGTGGAAGAGAAAGATAAATTAGGAATTTGTTTGGATCGGATCTTATCTTTCACTATCTGAATTAGGTTATTGTAAGCTAGATGTAGTCTTTATGTAATTTTTGTCATAATCGATCATATCTTTGTGGAATGGGTCGATATGGTCCTTATTGTATTCAAATGTTTGATAGGCGAGAGAAAAAAAGGTGTGAATGTGTGAGATGATTGGAGTGAGTGTGGAAGTGTGAGAGAAGCCAAAATAAATCAAGCTTCATGTTGTATTCCTATTCCTTCAATCATTTGAATAAAATACTGTTGTGAAATTTGTGTTCTCATGCATTTTTACTGGAGTCTACATGTTAAGGAAGCAACTACGATTTGCTTTGTGATTACATACGAAAGAATTACGCGTAGAGGGATTCCATATCTGAACCAAACCCTGTTAAAATCCCTGTGTGTTTATGTTTTGAGGAATGGACAACCAAGATTAAATCAAAAGGATTTGATCAACAACTCATAATATTGTGGGCATCACGCATTGGAACTTTCTTGTTACTCATTTCTTTGAAAAGATCCAAAGTCTCGAAGTCCAACACATGTGGCATAAGGGAAATGAAAAAGGGAAGTGTTATATGGAGGAGAAAGATCCACCGTCGATCATGATAGGATTGGCAGTGATCATGTTATAATCGATAACATCGAAGTATTAAAAGGGAACCCACAACATAAGATCCAACCATTGATTGAAGTGGAAGATCGATAGTGCAGGGTTGGCATGTATCAACAAAGTGTGAAGATGTTAATACAAGGAGATCTGAGATCCTATGGTCGAAGGCTCGAAATAGGCAACATCCCTTTACTCTTCTACGTGGTTCAACACAAAGTTTCGGCGTGGGCCACATAGAAATACCTTTATAAGGATCGAACGATTGAGATTAAATCGTCACATCCAAGATCGACAACCCTCATCGTGGTGGACCACATCCATCAAGAGTTTTAGGTGATGGAGGTTGTAAAAGTTCCAACGTCCCGACGCTGGGGTACATCAGGTTGATGTTGGATCCAACTTACGGTTCTGCATGTGGTTCCTGCGGAAACCTTTGTAATACATTAAACGATGGAGATTGATCTGGAATCCTCCAGATCGATGATGGACATTATATGGTTTGTTTCATTTTGATCGAATGATCAATGATATAGGAAAGTACCTCGATCCATATCAACGACTCAGATTTATCACATACCTCCACAGGGTTAAGCCTGCGGTTCTTAGCACTTGGTCATGAGAGTAAAAGAAGTTTAGTGCCCGAGTTGAAGCCCTCAGTTCTAGTGTTTGGTCACAAATCTAAAGAAAGGGATCCAAGCATCTGCACAAGGTAAATTTCAAATTTTACTTCTAATTCGAATTTCTGATCAATTAACGAATTCTGCAGAACTGATGAAGTATATAGAGAGAACCAATCTGGATTGGTTATCAATCAATCATATAACAAAAACCTCTAACATATCACTATCACTCTTTGTCACGATTCAACTAAACATCATATCACATACTCAATATGAATCATGGATTGCTAAGTTTTATGGTAATGTTTTTTACATATATTTTCAAATCAAAGTTGAAACATTATTGTTATGTCAATTAAATTCAACTTTTATCAATTTCTTTATACATTTTACATTTTTGTTATCCTACATATTACAATTTTGTTTTGAGAGGTCAAAGGAACTCTAATTACATTAATGAATCTTCAGAATTGGGATTGGTTGACACAAGAAAACATTCACATCCAAAAAAATTACTATACAAAATATAACTATCACAAACACTCCACACATAACTTAAGAACTATGTTTTTGTAGCATGTAGTGCATTAGGTGTTGAATTAACCCCAAAATTATCCTTCTTAACCCATGAGTTAAAAACAAAGACAATCAAATGGATAATATTGTAGTTTTGGTTGACTTTGTTTTCATCTTCTAACCCATTGTAGTTATTCACTTCTCACATCTTCAATACTATCATTATTTATTTTCCATTGTAATTGTCCACTTTTCACATCTTTAATATTGTCATTATTTATTTACTCATTAAAATTAGACATAATTATGCTCACTTTATCTTCTCACCTCTTCAATATTATCATTATTTATTTTCCATTATAATTGTCCACTTTTCACATCTTTAATATTGTCATTATTTATTTCCTCATTAAAATTAGACATAATTATGCTCACTTTATGATTTATAAATTCTATCCATGTATCCAGAAAAAGGAACATAAGAGACATAAATGATATTAACTATACAATAACACATTTCCTAGCACTAATGTAAAATTTAACAATGATGAAAGCAATGAAAACGCATTATAAAATCAACGCAGTTGCATTAATAAATTTATTGTAAATTAATGCTGAAATGAAATGAATGCATACCAAATTAAATTATATATGATATTACATAAAGTGAAAATGTATATTTAATTTAAAAAATTTAACATATAATCCATAGTCGAATATGCTGGGATAAATTTATATGAGAGTTCTATAATTCAAAGATTTTGTGGAAAAAAGAATGTTATGGGAAATATGGTAAGATATTGAAATTTCTCTTTAAATTCATAAGAGAAATAAACAAAAAGAAAGAGACATTAGTATGCAGTTCGAATGATAAATTCTCTGGACACTATTTTCCCTAAATTTTCTGGACACTATTTTCCCTCCAATTCAGTCATTTATCTAAAGAAGAGAATGGATATTAACAACGTGTCTTGATAAAAGATTGTTGATCAACACCACATGCAAAGATTACTGTACAAGAGACTACATAAACAAAAAAAAAACCACAATAACTAGAGTGTTAACCATTTTTATTATTTAGGTGATTTATAGAGGAGGTGGAGTAAGATAGGAGAGGAATGTGGCATTAATGGTGAATTGATTCTGAAAAAATATAATGATTTAATGTGCAATTAATCTTCGCATTTAAGTATATTGAAATATATGAGTTTGGGATTAAATTGATTATATTTTCTATATGATAATGTCAAAGGAGTTTATACCTTTTGCCTCTTGACATTATAAAGGTTGGTGACTAACTATTTAATCACAATTCTATTAATGTTAGACTTTTATTGGATTTTACAAATATATATGGGGGATTATTAAAAGAAGCTTGTTGAAGCATTAGTTTCATTACTTGTATAATAAAAGATTATACCTTTTGCCTCAAAGGTGATTTATAGAGGAGGTGGAGTAAGATAGGAGAGGAATGTGGCATTAAAGGTGAATTGATTCTGAAAAAATATAATGATTTAATGTGCAATTAATCTTCGCATTTGAGTATATTGAAATATATGAGTATACACAAATAATTTTTGGGATTAAATTGATTATATTTTCTATATGATAATGTCAAAGGAGTTTATACTTTTGCCTCTTGACATTATAAAGGTTGGTGACTAACTACTTAATCACAATTCTATTAATGTTAGACTTTTATTGGATTTTACAAATATATATGGAGGATTATTAAAGGAAGCTTGTTGAAGCATTAGTTTCATTACTTGTATAATAAAAGATTATTAAATGATAGCAGTTTTTATTTTATTTTATTTAAGGTATTTTTCATTAAAGAAATATATTGCTTTTGATTAGCTATATAATGACCCATGTTGAGTATTAAAGAATGAATGAAGAAATAAATAACTCAATAAACATTGTATGAGTGAATGATTATCCATATAATAATCCATGTTGAGTATTAAAGGATTGCAAAAAAAAAACACCATAACAAAGTTTAAAAGAAATTATGTATTCTTTATCTTGTTAGGCTAGGGAATATGAATAGGATCAATATAATAAATCATGATGAATATGAAAATTGAGTAAAGGAGAAATAAATATAACAACATCATCAACAAATACCAATCTCATAATGTCTCATAAGTCATAACAAACCTAATTTGTTGTATGTTGAAACACATTTTGATATTGATTTTACTTCAAAATGCATATCTTGTTCATCTTCTCAATTGAGACACTTCACTAATATGCTATTTAATTACCACGACATGTGGAAATATTTGGTTATAGGATTGGATTCACATCTAATTGTTTATTTATAAGAGAATAGAAATTACTTTTAATTTTATAAATATGTTTCAATGTATAAATACTTATACAATTTACTTCTCACAATATTTTTTTACACAAAAGAAAAATAAATTGAATTTTGTTTGTGCAAAGATTTAATTTATTATCATTTCTCTCTCTCTCTCTCTCTCTCTCTCTCTCTCTCTCTATATATATATATATATATATATATATATATCTACACACACACACTCACTGATAGAGAATACATTAAAGATCAATATAAACTCTAGATCTAGGTCTTTCTCACTTATTTTTTTTTCCAACGCGTGAAAACCGCTTGAGCACTTCCCTTCATTCCGATGATAGTACCCTTGATTATTTAGGGCACAAGGCCAAGTAAAACATTTATGAATAGATCATAGATATCTCATCAATAATTGACTCATTAAGGGAAAACATGTAATAAAGTAGGATTTGAACTTGGGCGGGGAGGGTAACAACATTTCCTCAAAACCACTTGAGTTACACCCAATTTGGTTTGTCACTTATTCTCTATCTATCTAGGCTGCGTGTGTGTTATTTATTTTATTTCCAAGGAAAAAATCTCATTTTATATTTAAAGAAGAATAAAAAACACATTCTTCAGGTGTCAAGACACATAATACATAAAGTTTGAGTAGTATCAACTCAGTGTAATCAATAAGCATAAACAACCACTGACCACTGAAAACGTCTCCTATCAACAACTAATACAAAAACCCCATCAAGGTTATGATGACATAGTTAAAGTCGTCAATCAATAAAAATATTAATTTCAAATTGATAGACTTCAAAAAATAACTATCTTCATATATCATCTAAAGAAATACCATATAAAACCTAAATCATAAATATTGTCTATTATCAGATGATACCCCATCATTCAGTTCCTTCAACCTCAAGTATCTTACTTCAACCCTAAATATCTTTGGTCTAGTTGTAAATCCTATCTGACAAAATATCAGTTGCCACATTCAGTTCTCTATAGACATGAGTGAATGTAATCATCTCAAAATACCCATAGTTTTCTTTGATTTGTATGACCAAAAGATGTAGGTTCACATTTTGAATATGTCGTTCATACTTCATCCACTTAATCACTTACATAGAATCTCCAAAAACTTTAAATGTATGCACACCTTTGATAAATCCACCGTAATCAAAGATCTGAGTACCATAAGTTACAATAAATTATGTGTTCCACTTCCTAAACCATATTTAAATATAAAGAAATGATTGTCCTCCATTTGTTCCACTAACAATATTTAAATATAAAGAAATTATTTGTTCCACTAAAATTTTGAATATGTTGTTCATACTTCATCAACTTAATTACTTACGCAAAATCTCCAAAAACTTGAAATGTATGCACACCTTTTGATAAATCCACCGTAAACAAATATCTGAGTACCATAAGTTACAAGAAATTATTTATTCCACTTCCTAAAAAATATTTAAATTTAAAGAAATGACTTTCCTCTAGAAATAATAGTCCATTTAGACTATTCGTATGCTCACCCCCTAGCATACTACATCCAAAAATCCCCGAGGGGTTGAATTTTCGATCTGAAGCTTTCCCAATTGGTGAGGAATATTGATTTAAGTGTTCATTTTAAGGAGCTGGAAAATAGTTGAAACCTGAAAATAAAGTACATGCCTATTATTTGCATTATGTTCTAGTCAAATTCTCTAGAGAAAAAGTAAAGGAATATCCCTAATCTTCTTGAAGTTTTGTTTTTGAAATCATGTCTGTAACATCCCCACTATAATCTCCAGTTTAATTAATGCTTATGTAGGTATAATGTGTGGCTACTGTCAATAATATTTCAATGTTTTAATAATAAAATGTGATGCCAACTGCTAAGGGGGCATGGAAAAGAGATGGGGGATGAACTAATCCACAAAAGGGGGGAGTGTGTAGGATAATGGCCAAGAGGGATCCAAGGGGGAAATACCCATGTATATTAATTTAACCATTTTCCTAAATTTGCTATTTGTATATGAACCTTTTCAGTTCTAATTGAGTGTTCCCAAATCCAATCATTGAATACATGTAAGAGGGTGGGTGTGAGTGGTCACATCCCAAAGTTATTGGGCAAGAGTACAATTAGCTTGGGGAGGAGTGTGAGTCAAGAAAGGTAAGCCAAAGAGAGGAAATTCGTATGGTTTGGGACATCAAATTTTACACATTGAGCTTTTGTGCATGAGGAGAAAGTATAGAGAAAGAAACAGAGCTTGAAGATGATGCAACCATGGAGGGCGAATTCTAGATCATGCTGGAGTGTAATTGGAGAGAATTGGATTTGGAAAAACTGAAGAGATAGGTTGTCCGACTTAAAGAGTGAATTCTCATGTGAGTTGCACTAAAACAACATGTGGTTGTTGTTGGATTGCTGATAGTTTCCCTAGCCGCAATTTCCCTTTAGTTCCTAACTGAGAGATTCCTAGCTACCCGTGTCAAAGAGACCCTGATAATCGAATGGGATGCCTGAGGGTTGGATAGGTAAGAGGAAGAGAGCTGGTGGAAAATTAGGATAGTTGTAGGAGAATATCAGTTGGGTTGAGAGTTTTATGAGTTGTGAGTGGACTGTGAGAGACCACCCTCTTTTGTGGATTTCTAACCTTAGCTCAGGGGTGACTGGAAGTTGAGATTTGGAACATTTAGTCTATGGTTGGGTGGAATGTCCGTCCCAAGTAGCCGATTGCACAACTCTTGTTTAAAGATAACTGTTTTCTCTTGTTGCCATGCTATTTACATGTGTTATTGTTGTGCATGAAATCTGTGTATTTGAGAATGATTTATATGTTGTTGTGTCAATGATTAAGCTACATTTCATGTTGATTATTAGCATGTTGTAGATGCATCTATTTTATGGTTCTAGACAATATCTAAATCTGTTTTAATTCATAGCTGAAATCTACAGAAAATTGGTTAGCTGTAATGAATTCATTTAGTTAGTAGAAATTTCATTTTTACGAGTATTCCACACTGTAATGTCCCTTGGTCGGAATGAGGGACATTACATCATGGTATCAGAGCTCAGGTTCAAACACCGGGCTTGTATGGGCTCGATTTAGAGAGAATTGGTGAAATTCGTTGTTGCAGATTTTGTCTGTGACTGATTTGGGGGAAAAACAAAGATTTTAGAGAGAAATCCCCAATTCCATGAGTGAAATATGAGTTTTAATGAATTCAGATAGTTTGAGAGGGTTAACGGAGTAGAGAGGTGAAGTTGCAGATCGAAATTCGACTTGGAATGGTCGAAATTCAAGTTTTAATGGTCGCCTATAGAGTTATAGGCAATTTGGTGGATCAACGACTGAGATCTCTTTTGAACTCAAGAGACTGAGATTCACTATGATAAATTTAAAAACTTGTAATTTTTCATCCATTTGAAAGGTTGATCATATCAATGACTAAGATTAAACCAGGGGTTGTGAAATGGATCAGATTGATGGTTCAGATCAATCAGAGAAAGGTCGAATTTTTTCTAAGTGTTGGAAATTCGCCAAGAGAAATCACCGACGACTGATGGACGAATCGACTGAAATGATGAAGAGTTTGGGTCAACCATAAGACATCTTTGACCACCGATGGCTGACGGTCAAGGGTTAGCTGAATTCAAAAAAGTATTTTTAGTTTCCGAAGAACATTACCGATGGTTGATGGGCTGATGGTCGGGGGTCCACTGATTTTGGAGAAATGTTCAAATCAAGCAAGAGAATTTGTCGATAGCCAATGTGTCGATGGTTCAGTGTCGGTCGAAGTCAACGAGTTGTCCGAGTTGTCCAAGAGAATTGGTCAATGGTCGATGGGGAAGAGGATGATGACATGATCATCATCCATGTGTCATGCAACTTCAACCAAGTTGACACCTCAGGATGACATGTCATGCCACATCAACATCCACATGTCATGCCACATCAACGATTTCCACACCAGCTAAAAAAAGTGGTCGATGGTCGATGATCAAATCGACCGATTTGGGAAAGCGTTCGACAGTCATTGGGGATCGTTGATCACCAATGGGATGGTGGTTGGGCTTCAACATATTCAACATAGAGTTTTTCATTCACCAAAAAATATTACTGATGATTGATTTAAGATTTGTTTGGAAATCAAGTGTCGAGGAAATGGACTGACAAGCGACGGTCGGATCAGTAGCTTTGGAAAAACATTTTGCGCATCCAAAGGATGATACCAATTGCCAATGGACGACAAGTTCAGATCAACGGTTGCTATGTATCATGATTTGAGATCAATGATTGAGATTTAAAGAACTGTTACAATACTAAAATAATGAATTTTGTGTGAAATTTTCTAAAATTTTCATATTTTTGAAGGTCATTAACTTGCGGGTCATTTTTGAGGCCATATACGACATTTTTAGCAAGTCAAAACCTATGAGAAAAAAGTGCACCTTTGAGTGTACAAAGTTACACTTTGTCTCTACAGATTAAATAAAATAAATCGAAGAGATCTATCCAACGAGCTAAACGGTTCGCGAAACGAAGCTCGTATGAGAAAGTTACAACCAAAACAATAAGGGTAAAAGTTTGACACTAATATTACTTCCAGAGGACATAACTCTATGCTCAGAAGTCTGTTTTGGGCACAGGAGCAGTCGATGGAAATCTTATGACCCATAGAATCTAGTGGTGGAGTCATATCTTGGTTATGGGTAGCTAAAAGTGTGCAGGAAGAGAAATAAGACACTTGTAGCATACATGAGTAAATTGAGTAAAACAACCTAAAATTCTCCGGACCATAACTTTCATCTCAGAGCTCGGATTTGAGAAAACAAATAGTCACTGGAAAGGTATTGAGGAGTAGAAGACACATTTCAACCCATAATTTTTATTTTTTCAAATAAATTTCTCATAAATTAATAAATAGATTTATGTAACAATGAAAATAGTGGAATTGCAACATGTAGTTGTTGTAACTTTTCACTCAGAATTCAGATTGAGGCATTAGTACAGTCGTTGGAAAGATGTTTCGGGGAGGAATGCAACAAGAAAATAAAAATTTGAATTGGTGCAATGTGTCCTTCATAAATTTATGAAGAATTAACCTATATTCGATATGATGAAATGTTTTATGCTGTGCATATTTCTAACAATAATTATTATATGCACATTTCTTGCAGAATTAGAGGTACAAAAAGAAACTTTAGTTCTTATATGAGGACTAGAGTCAAGGAATATGCTCAAGGATCTTGCAGCCATGGGGAAGAGATCATAGGTCTGCATTTCAACATGGGGAATGATGAGACAAATTTAAATGGAAGAAGAGATAGACAAGAGCCTATCACTATGAGAAGTTTGCGTAGGGAAGTGGAGAGCTACATGGATGATAATGAAAGGATTATGAAGGCTCAGGAAGAGGTACTTCAAAGTTTGAATATGTTTTATGATCAAGTTAAAAAAGATTATGGCACCAAACAAACAACTAGTGCTAGATAAGTATCAATATCTAGATCCCATAGAAAAAGGTATGATCATGGAAATGATAGGAAGTCAAGAAGCATGAGAAGGTGCCATCATTATCCAAGGAAGTCCACTAGAAGAACTCATGCAAGTTTAGGGCCAGGGAGTAGCCCAAGTGAGTCTCTTGTTCAAAGGAAAAGAAGAAGGACCAAGGCAGACATATTGCAAGATGAGCTCAGGAAAATAAAGCCACCTACTTTCAATGGTGAGCACAGGAAAGGAGAAGAGGAAGATGTCTGACTGTTGGAAATGAAGAAATATTTCCAGCTGCATGATTACTTATCCTGGGTAGAAGCTAGAATTGTCACCTACCACTTGCAAGGAAATGCATCCATGTGGTGGGATCAACTTAAGCAAGACAAGAACCTTGATGAGAAGAGAATATCATGGAGGTAGTTCAAAGGATATTTCCAAAAGAAATATTTGTTTGGAATTATTATGAAAGAAAGATGAAATAGTTCTTTTAACTCAAGTTGGGAACCATGAAAATGGAGGAATATGAGAAGAGATTCTTTGAATTGTTTAAGTATGTTGACTTCATCAAGGACGAGAAAGTCAAAATCCAAAGGTTATTAACTAGGTTACCCTCCTTCTATAGTGACAAGATTCAATATGATAATCCGAAGAGTTTGGAGGAAACCATAATGAGAGAAAGACACCTTTATGAGCAAAGCAAAGGAAGGTCAATTTTCCAAAAATCTTGGAATGAAAAGATGAAAGGGAAAAAGGATCAAAGGAAGAAAGGTTTTAAGCCACCATTTTTCATAAATAACCCTCAAGCAAATCAACAAGGTTAAGCAGCCCAAAATGAGAAAAATAATGCAGATTCATTTGGAAAAAGGCCAAGGTAACAACCTATTCAAGGTTGGGGATGTGAGGTAAATCACTTATACAGGGAATTCCCTCACAAAGGAGAAAGAATGAGGATTGTCCACAACATTTAGGAGGCTGAAACAGTGAAAGACATGGGAGGAAGCATGCCAATGATTTGTGCAGCCTTGGTCAACAAGCAAACAAAGTATCAATCCCCCATGATCGAAGTGGAAGGTAAGATTGATAACCAACCCATAACAATTTTCATTGATTATGGGGCTAGCCATTGTTACATAAATGCTAACATTGTTCAAATATTTCACTTGCAAAGAAGTAAGCATAAGAAATATTGGTTAGTTCAGTTAGACACAGGGGCTAAGAGGAAAATCAATGAGTTGGTTAAAGATTGTTTGATAGACATGAATGGACTTAGCACAAAGGTATATGTAAACATCATACTATTGGGTTCATATGACTGTCTAATTAACATGGATTGGTTGGAAAAACATCATGTTGTCCTAGACTGTTACAACAAGACCAACACATGTCTTGATGAGAAAGGGCAACAAGGAAAGATTCAAGGCATTCCAAGATCTGTAGTTGTTAGAGAGATTTCAGCTATGTAGTTGAAGAAGAGCCTCAAGAGGGGATGTTAGATGTTTGCAACCCATATATAGGAGGAAACCAAAGAAAAAGTGGAAAGCATTAAATACCATCCGGTCTTGAGGGATTTTGAAGATGTTTTTAGAGAAGTTTCAGCATTTCCACGAAAGAGAGACATTGATTTCTCTATTGATTTGGTGCCAGGAGCTACCCCAGTGTCTAAGACACCTTACATAATGGGAACATAAGAACTAAAAGAGTTGTAGATGCAGCTTGAATAACTTTTGAAGAAGGGGTATATACTCCCAAGTATATCACCTTGGGGAGCCCCAATTATTTTTGTGAAGAAGAATGATGGAACCTTAAGGCCATGTATTGATTTCAGGAAGATTAATAAGGTTACCATAAAGAATAAATATCCTTTGCCAAGAATTGATGATTTGTTTGATCAATTGAAAGGTGCGAGAATGTTTTTGAAGATTGACTTGAGATCATGCTATCATCAAGTAAGGATAAAGGAAGAAGACATCAACAAGACAACATTTAGAACAAGATGTGGTCACTATGAATTCACGGTAGTGCCATTTGGAATATCAAATGCCCCAATTTTTTTTATGTGTTTTATGAATGGAGTGTTCATGTTGTACCTGGACAAGTTTGTGATTGTGTTCTTAAATGATATGCTCGTCTATTCCAAATCAGAAGAGGAACATGAAAAAAATTTAAGAATGGTGTTGCAAGTTTTAAGAGAGCATAAATTGTATGCTAAGCTAAGTAAGTGCATATTTTACCAAAAGAAGATTCACTACTTGGGGCATATAATTTTAGTAGTAGGAATAGAAGTTGATCCTGAGAAGATAGAGGCCATTCGAGGATGGCCAACACCAAATAATGTGATGGGGATCAGATCATTCATGGGTCTTGCCGGCTATTACTGAAGATTCATAAAAGGTTTTTCAAATATTTCAAGTCCAATCACTTCTTTGCAAAGAAGGGAGTGAAGTTTTAATGGACTTCCAAGTGTGAAGAGAGTTTTGAACAGTTGAAGGGAATATTGACAAGTGCACCAATCTTGAAGATTGCAGATCCAAACGAAGATTTTTTTGTGTGCACAGATGCATGCAAGGAAGGACTAAGTAGAGTTCTCAGTCAAAGGGACCAGGTGGTATGTTATGAGTCTAGAAAATTAAAAGAGCACGAGAGGAATTATGCTACACATGACTTGGAGTTAGCAATGATTGTATATGAATTGAAAATGTGGAGGCATTACCTTATGGGTAAGAAATTCGAGCTAAGGATAGAACATTGTGGTTTGAAGATTTTGTTTGGACAACCAACACTAAATGATAGGCAAACTAGATGGCTGAAATTTCTTAGTGAATATGACTTTGAGATTAAGCATATAAAAGGAAAGGAAAATCAAGTGGCTAATTCACTTAGTAGGAGATCTTATGAAGTGCATATTGCAACCATTAGCATGTACAAGACAAATGTGAAAGACAAAATTGTTGCAACATCAAATTTGGATCAAAATTATTCAAAAATAAAAGAGACATTACAACAAGGTAATTTTCAGTAGAAATTTAATTATTATGAGCTTAAATAAGATGAAATTATTATGTACAAAAGTAAGGTGTATGTGTCGAATTCCTGGGAGATGAAAAATGCGGTGCTGAACGAGATGCATAATGTGCCATATGTCGGGAACCCAGGATATCAGAAAACAATTGAAGCAGTAAGAAGCCAATACTTTTGGCTAGGAATGAAGAAGGAAGTGGCTAATTACATAGCCAGATGTCTAGAATGCCAAAAAGTAAAGACAGAGCATAGAAACCCAACAAGTGTTCTACAACCATTGCCCATTACGGAATGGAAGTCATAAGTAGTTACAATTGTTTTTATTACTTAGTTGTTCAAAACAATGAATCAACATGATTCCATCATCGTGGTGGTGGATAAATTGACTAAAGCAACACATTTCATTCCAGTAAAGACTACATAGAAAGCCGCAAATATTGCAGATATTTATATGAAAGAAGTTGCTAGGCTACATGGAGTGCCTAAGGCAATAGTTTCAGACAAAGATCCAAAGTTTACTTCCAATTTTTGGAATGGTTTCTTCAAGGGATTTGGGACAAATTTAAATCTTAGTACAACATATCATCCAGATTCAGATGAGAAAACAAAAAGGACTAACATGATAATTGAGGACATCCTTAGAATGTATGTGATGGATCAACCATCAAAGTGGGAAGATTATATTCATTTAGTTGAATTTGCCTACAAAAATGGGTATCAAGATTTGTTGAAAATGAGTCTATTTGAAGCATTTTATGGAAAAAAATGTAACACGCCAGTGAGTTTGGATAACCCAACAGACAGAGTAGTTGTTGGGCCAAAATTGTTAAAGGAAATGGAAGAGCAGATAACAAATATAAAATGTAATTTAAAGGCTGCCCAGGATAGACATAAAAGTTATGCAGATAGGAACAAAGTTTTCATAGATTTTAAAGTAGGAGAACATGTGTTTTTGAAAGTGAAGACAAAGAGAAGTTCATAAATATTAGGAAGTTTCCCGAAGTTGGTAGTGAGATTTTGTGGGCCTTTTTAAATATTAGAAAAGATAGGGACAATTGCATACGTGTTAGCTTTTTCTGCATCCATGAGAGTGCATAATGTATTTCATGTATCATTGTTAAAGAAATATGTGCTTGATCCTAACCACATAATTGATTGGAATGTGATCCAGGTGGAGCATGAAGGAGATTCTCGGGTGGAACCAATATGCATCCTGGACCGAAAAGTCAGAGTGCTCAGGAACAAAGCCATAGGGTTGGTAAAGGTTCAATGGACCTACTACGGTCCTAAAGATGCTACATGGGAGCATGAAGAAAACATGCGGGTAGAGTACCAACAAAGTTTTGACAGTTTCGAAGAAAACATAATGCAAGACTCCATTTTGAGCAGCTAAAATTTTGGAACCACATCTCAGAGTCCTAGCCAACTGTATTGGGGACCTTGATAAAAAAATGGATCATTCCTCGGGTTAGCATTGATAAATGGATGGTACATCCCTTTGGTTATTCCTGATAAACAGATGGCACATCCCTCAGGTTATCCCTAATAAATGAATGGTGCATTCCTTGGGTTGGCAAGTTGAGAGGAACATGAGATTATGGTTGGGACTACTGCTGAAGTTGTTAAATGGAAGAATTTTATTTCTAAGTATTGTGATGTAAATTTTCATATATGAATATCAACATAAAGTGCACCAATGATGATCCACAATTGTAGGGGAGGGGGAATGTAACATCCCCATTATAATCCCTAGTTTAATTAATGCTTATGTAGGTATAATGTGTGGCTACTGCCAAAGCGATGTAATATGCGAATAGTATTTCAATGTTTTGATAATAAAATGTGATGTCATCTGCTTAGGGGACATGGACAAGAGATGGTGGATGAATTAATCCACAAGAGGGGGGAGTGTCTAGGATAATGGCCAAGAGGGGTCCAAGGGGGAAATACCCTTATATATCAATTTAACCCATTTTCCTAAATTTTCTATTTGTATATGAACCTTTCCATTTCTGATTGAGTGTTTCCAAAGCCAATCATTGAATACATGTAAGAGGGTGAGTGCGAGTGGTCACATCCAAAAGTTATTGGGAACATGGGGGTTGAGTTCAATCATCTTGGGGAAGAGTGTGAGTCAAGAAAGTCAAGCCAAAGAGAGGAAATTCGTATGGGTTGGGACATCAAGTTTTACACATTGAGTTTTTGTGCATGAGGATAAAGTAGAGAGCAAGAAACAAAGCTTGAAGATGATGCAAACATGGAGGGAGAATTATAGAGCATGATAGATTGTAATTGGAGAGAATTGGAGCTGGAAAAACTGAAGAGCCAGGTTGTCAATACTGAAGAGTGAACTCTTGTGTGATTTGCACTAAAACAATAAGTGGTTGCTATTGGTTTGTTGATGGTTTTCTTAGAAACAATTTCCCTTCAGTTCCCAGCTGAGATATTCCTAGCTACATATGAGATAGAGACCTTGATAAATGAATGTGATTCCCAAGGGATTGATATCAGTGAAGGGGTACATTCTTTGGGTTGGATAGGTAAGAGGAAGAGAGATGGACAAAAATTGGGATAACTGTAGGAGAATATCAGTTGGGTTGAGAGTTTTATGAGCTGTGAGTGGACTATGAGAGACCACCCTATTTTGTGGATTTCTAGCCTTAGCTCGAGGGTGACTGGCTGTTGAGATTTGAAAAAATCGGTCTATGGTTGGGTGGAATGTCCATCCCAAGCAGCTAGTTGCACAACTCTTGTTTAAATATAAGTGTTTTATGTTGTTGCCATGCTATTTACATGTGTTATTGTTGTGCATGAACTCTGTGTATTTGAGAATGATTCATATGTTGTTGTGTCAATGATTAAGTTGCATTTCAAGTTGATTATTAGCATGTTGCATATGCATCTATTTTATGGTTCTAGACAATAGCTAAATCTGTTTTAATTCGTAGTTGAAAACTACAGGAATTTGGTTGGCTGTAATGAATTCATTTAGTTGGCAAAATTTTTGTTTTTAAGAGTATTCTGCACCATAATGTTCCTTGGTTGGGCTGGGGGACGTTACAATGTCTCTAGATAATATTCAATGATGTCCCCATTCCAAATATCATACAGTCGTAACCTTGAATAATAACCCTCTAGACCTGTAGGGTGAAAGGAAAAAAATGGCTAGGTGAGTGATGCTTTCATCACTATTCTTACATAGAACACAATAAATCAACCCGTGTGTTTGTCTCTTCTTAAGAAAATCCCATGTTAGTTATCTATTTTTTAGGGCTAGCCAAATATGAATGATATATTTTTATGGGCCTTGATCTTCCAGATATTACTCCACCACCACTTAGTTTTCTTCTAATCTTTAGACCTTAGAGCAATGTAACTCAATATGGTAGTGTAACTTCCTCCATCCTTGTTCTTGGACCAACACAACTCGTCTACATCCTCCCTAATCCTTATAACCTCAAATAACATGTTGTCTTCCATCTCTAGTGCCACAAGTTTGTGGAATCCATATTGAAAATTTGATTTAATGTGAAATAATTCCATATCATGTAACTGTTGTATCAACTCTTTAGGAAGAAAGATGACATCCCCACATCCTAGGATGATATCTACTCTGATATGAACAAGTCCACAATTATACACCCTCCAAGCAAGAAACTTACCTATAATGGGGAATGCTAAAACCAGTGCTTTTCATTGGTTATAGGAATTCATAATACTCTTTCTATCACTCCTTATCCAATCCAATAGAGTTCTCAAAGAAAGCTACTTCTGCACAATAATTCTCTTCCACAAAGTATCCTTAATAATTAGGTTCCAAAGGATTTTTGAGCCAAAGAAACACCAAAGAGATTAATGTCTTTAATACCCCATCCACATTCACCTTTGGGCTATGCAAGTGTTTTCCATTTTGTAATATGAAATATGCTTTGATCAAATTGTCCCTTCCAAAGGAAATTGAAGCAAGTTTTCCTTATCTTGTCCAAGATTCTCTTAGGTATATGTGATAATGAGCGCCAATATACTAGTATTTACTCTAGTACAAACTTTACTAAAATCAAAATCCCACCCCTTAGAAACCACCTATTACACCAAAAGTTAACTCTCTTCTCAATCTTCCCTAAGAGATAATGCCAATCTTGCTTGCAATAACCATTTGGTTTCAATATAAATCTCAAATATTGAAGACCTACATCATATTCCAAGTTAGCATAAGGAAGCATCGTTCTCAGAAATTGTTGATCCTCTTTAGTGATTTCATTCAAGCTTATAGTAGCCTTATCAAGGTTAATCTCAATCCATTTGGATTTATTGTACAAATGTATAATTTCTTTCAATTTTCAACCCTAAACCTCTATCCCCTTGATGAACAGAAAAACATCATCATTAGGTAAAGGTGTGTGAGGTGTTCCCATCCAATATGACCCTTTTGACACTTCTTGTTCTTTTGTCCACTTGTAGGGATCTACTATAACCCTCGACCACTAATAAGAACAAATAAGGTGACAATTCACATCCTTCTCTTATTCTGTTGTGAGACTGAAGAAAGGAGAAGAAACTCCATTGATAATTACATCAAAATAAATTGAGGGACAACCCATGATCTAATTAACAATAGGTAAACTAAAACCCACATGAAATAGTAGGAGTCTCAAATATAACCACCAAGTCCTATCTTAAGCCTTAGAGAGATATAATTTTAATACCATGGATGAAAACTTATTTACTCTTATAGCGTGTAGTCCCTCCTATGTTGATCTAGTGGCCTCGTGTATTCTCCTTCCCTCTATAAAAGAATATTGTTCTGGTGATATCATTTCTAAGAGTAATTCCTAACAACCAACACCTTGGAAATAGTCTTATATATATAATTACAAAGAGATATAGGCCTAAAATAATCAAATGATCCTGAATTATCAACCTTTTGGATTAGGGATATAAATATTGAATTAAATGAGCATAAAAACTTACCAATAATCCTAACTTCCTCCACTAACATTAATAAATCTTCTCCCAACAGGTCAGAAAAACCTAAGAAAAACTCAATAGACTAGTCATCTGGTCTTGAACTCTTGTCCTTTTGGGAAGTAGAAAATACAACCAATATTTCATCCAAGGAAATCTCCTCATATAGTTTTTTGTTATCCTCTTCATTCACCAATCATGGGAGAAAAGAAGGAACCTTAATGATTTATGCAATGTTGGCACCTACAGGGTCTTGGCATATTTTCCCAAATTGCCTAACCCCTAAATTGACCAATTCTATGAAATTTCTAATAATAGCACCCTATTCATTCACCATCTACCAAATTGTACATATATTTTCCTGATATTTTCATATTGATTTTTTTTTTGTTCTCATCCCCTAACTATAGCCATGTTTCCTTGCTCTTCAACCTCCATTTAGCCTCCCTTTCATCCAAAATATATTTGTTTTTATGTTCCAACTATTTAAGCCTTAGTAATTCATCCTCCTTGAAAAAACCACTGGAATTACCTTTGAACATCTCACCAATCACCTTCTTAGTCTCCTTAAGTAAGTTGATTTGTCTCTATTTCTATACCCCTCTCCTACCCAAACCAACACTTTTTCCTTTACAACCTTCAATGAGCTAGATAATGTTCACTAGTAGAAACCATAAGATTATGATTATAACCCATCCATGTTATTTTCACTATCTATTTAAATTCCTCCTCCCAGAACCAACTTGAGTTGAATTTAAAAGGACTTCTAGGTTCCTCATCATTATGCTCAAAGTGAAGGAAATTGGGTAGTGGTTAGATAGTATTTCTTTCTCAATTCATGATCTATACTTATTCACCTGTTGTGATAAAGTACCTAAGACCAAAAATCTATAAAGTATTTTAGATACTACTACACTGCCAACCCTATTATTCTACTAGGTATGCTTAAGTGAAATAGGACCCACATCCACTAATCCAACTATTTCAATATGATGCAAGAATAAATATACCAACCTATCCACTTTGGTAGTATACCCCTACACCTCCATTGCATTCAAAGTAAAATTTAATCACCTCCAATTAACACCCCCTGTTCATTAATGACCTGTAATTTGAAGAACCCCTCCCAAAATGTTTGTTTGTCATCATATGGTCCATACACATTTAATACAATAAAAGTGTTGAGTCTCCATTTTGACCCTTCTAATGCCCTATATTACCCTATATCTGAGCCTATTTTTCCTATGCTATGCGTATATACTTGATTGTTTCCTCCATAAATACACCTGATGACCTTGTTCATGTGCATAGAGAGGTAACTTATGATTAAGGCATGATTTGTTTAGTTTTCTTGAGTTACTTTGATTAAATGTTTGATTTTGTATGATCCTAATAGTTTGACTCCTAAGCAGTTTTGATCTGGTACCTCACTATTCTGGTACTACAACTACAACACATTCTGGTACTACAAGCTACAACGTGATTTGGTACCAAGTCTATTACAGTACCCAAAGCTCCACCTATTCCGGTACTGTCCGCTCAACTTTATTCTAGTGCTCACACATCATGGCATCTGGTACTAGCACAACTCAGCATCCATTCCGGTACCTGCACACTCTGCGCTATTTTGGTACCAAGTCTTGCGCCCATTCCAGTACTGCCCATGCGCCTAATCCGATACTCAGGGTTGCGACTGTGTGTATTCCGGTACCAAACCCCTGTTTCCAGAATTCACATGTTGAACGAGTATGTTGATGGAGATTCCAAGAATTCAATTGGATCAAAGTCTCTAAAGAAGTTTTCGAGATAATGATAGACTTCATCACTCATGCACTTCGTGTCATGAGGATGAAGTCCATCCCTAGAGATTCGATGTGAAATACCAATTGTAATATTTTAAAATCTATTTGATACTTATCCTTAGATCTTGATAGTATCGAATCACCTTCTTTATAAGGGATATTGTATAGATGATAGAATAAGGGGGATGTAATGAAACAAGCGACAAGAACTAGATGATACATATTGTTTTAATGTACGAGATGATGAACTGCCGATTCAATTTACAAGTTGAAGAAATACAAATGATCTCTTGTGCAATTCCTAAGTATGATTAGAACATTTTAGTTTGTTATCTTTTTAGAGGTACCTTGTTGGTTCAGCAAGGGCCCACCGCCTCAACCAAGGTAAACCTCCATATACATGATTTGTGTGATTGAGTGAGTATTTAATAGTGGTGTGTTGTCAATGATTCCAAATACATTTTAAAATTTCAGCATAGAATCATTTGCTTCTAAATCCGTGTGAGAAATCAAATATTAGACCAAATATATAGTTTCATTTTCTAATATTGTAGGTTGACATTTAATTGATAAAATTTTGATGTGTGAGATTGTTAAGCAAATGTTATTATTTTGATTTTGTGATTGTAGTGTTCTCAGTAGGTACAAGAACCATAGGAATTTATCTCTTATTTTCGTATTCCATAATGAAGTCTCTCAATCATGTTGGATTCTCCATGTACTAAAGAAGGTTTGCTTGAATAGAATAGAGTTGGGATTGATTTCTGTTTCAAGAGTGACTGAAGTTGATTGTTAATCATTTTTTTTTATTGCTACATGAAATAAGATCTTAAGTTCATCTCTCTAATTCTTAAGCCTGGAATGAACAGACTTGTCACCTAAGAAAGAACCTTTTGATTGACTATTTGCTTGAGAAGTTTAGTTATCAGTTTTCTCTTCTAAGTTTAAAGTTGTGTGAAGACTTCACAAATCTTAGAAACATAGTATTATGCTATTAATTATTTCCTGCTTAAGCTAGATACACCAGAGATAGGTAGGTTACCTGTTCTCGACACATATAGTGTAACAACTCTTTTGATTAGGAATCCCTGATTGACATATAAATGAGTGTAATATATTGAACATATTTATACACCAACATTTTGGCACCGTTGCTGGGGAGTTGTAAACGATAATAGGTAGCATTTTGAATTTTTGATTGGTTTGATGAGTTTGGATTGGATTTAAGGACATTCTGAGGGCGGAGAGAAGAAAGTAAGATGAGAGGTAAGAAATTGTGCATCCACTTTGGTGGGGTTGCTCCAAAGTCAGGTTGTACTCTTACTTTTGATAGTTATAAATTTGTGTTTTTGTATTGGAATTTCTTTTATGAGTAGGTATAGGGATAATAAAGGTAGATTTATTGCTTCCAAAATCTCAAAAAAGTTAGAAAAACAAACAACAACGCCCCCCCCCTCCCACACTAATTCATCTAAAATTCGTGCAGGAAAAATTCTCAGAGGAGAAATCTAAAAGGAAGCAATTGAAACAATAGCCAAAGACACTAAATCTGAAGCCACTGTTCAGATTGAAAGCATAAGACAATAAGAAAGAGGGGAAGCACTGGTGACCCCATCAGAAGGAGGAGCTGGAAAAGAAACAAAGGTAGTGATAGAGGAAGTTGCATCTGCTGTTGGGGAAACACACAAGACATTGGAACAACTAGATATACCAAACAACCCAGTGGTTGAACCATCACTTAGTGGAGAGACATCACCACCACCCTACAAACTGTTTGGAGATATGGTAGAAGAGGAAGGAAATGAAGCTAATGAAACAAAGACATTTGGATTCCCCATACTGGACATCGCCAAAGATGTTTCTTGAAGAACATTCCATTATAGTCATTGCCTCACTTCCATCGTATGTCAACAGAATATCCCAACACATTTTTGTTTGAATTTGATATACTATGTAGAAGTTATAATTACAATGATAATGCACAAAAATTAAAACTCTTTCTAGCTACACTAAAAGATTAAGCACTAAGGTGGTTTATGAGAATAGGAGAACACACTATCTTATCTTGGGATGGTATGAAGGAGACCTTCCTCCAGAAATATCAAGATTACTGTAGACCTAGGGATGCTAGGAATGACATATTTAAAATGCAACAATATGAGGAAAAGATCTTGGAAGATTACCTAGAGAGGTTCCTATACAACTACCAAAAGACTAAGAAATTTTCCTTAGACACAACCATAGTTAGGACTGTATTCCTAAAGGGTGTGAGGGATGACTGCATTGAAGTACTAAATCTCATGAGTTCTGGAGATGTGTACCAAAATCCGTTTGTAGACATAGCAGAGTATTGTAAAATATACTCCCGCAATCAAGACAAAACAGGAAAAAGTGTAAGGGATCCTACAAACATAATTGTTAAACCCACATTAGGAGGTGTTACTAGGATTGAATTGGGGAATATATTAGAAAAATTCAAAACAAACATCCTAAACACCATCAGTTCCCAACTTGATACCATACAAATTAAAAGGAAACAAGAGGAAGAAAATGCTGCTTTGGCAATTTTCTGTCATCGATGTAGGAAAAAACATCCTGAAAAGGAATGCCCCCTTAATGTTATTGAAATATGTGGCCTCTGTACAAAGGATCACCCTACCGATGAGTTCCCTTCTTTACCTGGACTTAAATTCATATTCAAGGGAGGAGGAGAACCTCATGAAACATCCTACCCCCCTAAGAGGCCATGGAGACAACAAAATCTCAATATGTTTGCAGACCCTACTACACAATATTCACAACAACAATGGGTACCTCCCATGTCTTATCCTCAATGGTCACCACAATAACCACAAATCCAACCTTGGCAACAAGGATGGAGAGGGCCTGCATACGGGAATGTTACCTTTCAACCAACAAATTTTCCCACCTACCCACAATACCCTTCAAATATTTCTCAGCTGCTCCCAGGATTTATTCCTCTTGCTCTTCCTCCACCCCCACAGTTGCAGAAACAACTTTCACTTCCTATGAATCCAAATTTGCAGCAACAAATGCAAGCTGCATCTATTCAAAACCCTCCTTGGCCTACCCCTATTCCTGCACAACCTATCCCTAATCCAAATAACAGGCCTACACAACCTGTACAAAACCTCTAAGTACAAACCTTCCCCACTTATGTAATAACTCCGACTCCATTTAATGGAATTGAATTAAGATCAGGGAGGGTTGTAAATAAAACAAATCCTAATGTGATTATTCAAGAAGAAGATAATCACACAGTTCAAGAAGAAGAACAAATAGATATTCAAACAGTTCAAAGAGAAGAAAAAATGGTTAATCAATTAAATGAAGAAAGAAACACCCCTGCACAACAAGAAACTCCTCCTCAAAATTCTCATGCAGCAGAAACACCTCAGAAAATGAACCCTCCTCCTTATCCAGAAAGGTTACTTGTGAAGAAATCTGAGGAACCTCTAGGACATAATCTAGAGATCAAACTTAGAAATATATGTGTAAATATTCCCGTACTTCAGGCTATCAAGGATATACCTATTTACATTAAAATTGTAAGGGATATTTGCATTAAAAATACAGGGAGGAAGAGGAAGGAGCCTTCTATCATACAGGTGGTTGGACAGTTGTCAGAGTTTATAATAGAAATGCCATCCAAATATAGTGATCCAGGAAACCCAGTGGTAACCATAGAAATTAACGATGTTTCTTTGCCAAACACACTGATTGATCTAGGGGAAACAATAAATGTTATGTCGGTTCACACTATGAAAATGCTGCAACTAGATCACCTAAGACCAACGCAAACTTTTCTAGAGCTTGCATAGAAATCAATCATCATCCCAATAGGAAGTTTAGATGATATAACAGATACCATGGCTTCTTGGGAATACCTTGTGGATTTCTTAGTGATTCATCCCGAATCCTCCAAACGAGGACATCTAGTATTACTTGGTCGACCTTGGTTGGCCACTGCTGATGCATTTATTAGTTGTCGATCTGGAGAGATGACAGTTTCCAATGGCACTCAAAGTAAAAAACTTATCCTTTTTCCCCCTGCCCAACCAACCACTGAAGTTCCTTTTTGGTTGGAGAATCCCTATGGGGAGGAGGTGTCACACACCCACTACCTATAATCAAATTTTTCGTTGATTTCTCAACAATGAGAATCCTGAAGCTCGCAGCAGTGAGAAGCCAATCCTGATCTACAGGTCTTTATTTCCCTGTCACGGCCTCTTCTTCATGCGCCTGTGACATTTCCTCGATGATAGCTTCGGGTTTCGGAATTTTTTGATTCCTGACGACAAAAGTTCCTATCCTCTCGAACTCCCAATCTCCGATGAGCAAGTTTACCGATACGCGCCCTTTATGCGTTATCCCTCCTGGCTATGCTCTGGTCCATGTGACCGTTAATTCATAAGACCGCAACCTTGTCCTTCTTTCGGGGTTTTGGACTGCAAAATCCCGGTGTGCTCCAATTCCTGTTAGCTCTCCAGGCTAAGCTCGTGGTCCACATGACCTTCCCCCTATATGACCGTAACCATACCTCCTCATCGGGTTTTTGGACTTTTCAATGTCGAAATACACTCATCCTCAGGATTCGCGATCCCTCGAATCCCGACGTGCTCTTTATGCACTAGCTCTCCTGGCTAGGCTCCTGGCCCATACGACTGTTATCCCCGTGACCGCAGTCTTACTGCTCGTTGGGGTTTCGAGATTTTAAGTGCCGTAATACATTGGCCCACGGGATTCCCGATCCTTCAAATCTCGACACGCTCCAACTTCCGTTAACTCTTCGGGCTATACCTCTAGCCCACATGACCACTATTCCACAAGATCGCAGCCTTGTCTCCCATCGGGGTTTCGAACATCGCAATTTCAAAATGCATAACCATTTTGTCCTTGGAATCCCCGATATCCCGATAGGACGTTAGTTTCCGCTAGTCCCCTGGGCCAGACCTTTTGGGTCCATACGACCTCCCTCTATATGACCATCGTCCTACCACCTATCGGGGCTTCGGGGTTTCTAATGCTGAAAAACATTTGCCCACGGGATTGCCGATCCTTCGAATCCTAATTCTTCGAATCCTGATTCTTCGATAGACTGACAACTGGCCCCACGATGGCACTCTTCTCCTTGTCGGGGTTTCAGACTTCGCGATTCTGAAATGCCCAAACCTCTCGTCACCAGGATTCCCGATATCCCGATGACCAATATGCCGATAGACGAATTCCTGTCGGGACTTTCTTGATGGCTCCGATTGCTGCCGCGCGTCCTCCTTTGATGGACGGTCCTGGTTAAATCTCGAGATTTTGCGACTTCTGATGTCCTGGACGCCTCGTCCCTAGGACTTGCGAAATGACAAACTCCAACTCCCTTCAGATCTCTAACACGTGTTCCAAGTGAATGGACGGTTCAGATTGCTCCTCGCGTTTTCGAGACTTCTAATGTCTCGACTTTCACGACCTCAGGAACTCCGATTTCCCGAATGTTGACGTCCCGATGTCTAGTGCCCGGGTCTCCAGAACGGACGATCGTGTGACACGCGTCCTCTCTCAGATGGAAAACCCAGAATGCTTCCGCGTAATTTCCCATGGAAATTACTGATTTCATGTCATCGAGACTTTCGATTTCCTGATATGAGAAACTCCGATGAGCCAACCCTTATTTCGGGATTTTTCCTTCTATTCATGAGCTTAACCCTCGCGCAACTTCTATCAGATCCGACGGTTGACGGGTATCTTCTCAATATCTGATGGCTCATATCTGTCCCACCTCGCACATTCTTCCACTACTTCGTGGGTGCGGAAAGATCAACGGTTAAAATGTTCTCATGGACCTTTGGGGGGGGGGTCTACGATCCCGATTTCATCGCTATTTACGAAGATAGAGAGAAAAGGGGCAAGGTATGTAACACCCTTGTTACTTTCGTCAATCTAACGGTCATGAATGACCATGGGTCTTCCGACAGGATCTCATCCGTCGATTCGTTACTTATTCTTACACTGCTACTTCGAAATCTTAAGAGGGTCATTCCTCCTCGTACAAGGTTATTAAGACTTGCACCTTCAAGTCCTTTTTCCAGGTTCTTGGTAAACCTTTCCAGGGAGGGAATCTCTGTGAAGAGATCTATACCAGGGCATTCCCGGAGACAGATAAGGGTAAACAACTTCCCGAGAATGGGTTGGAAGCCTAACTTAGTTCAACCTAGGCATAATTAGATTCATTTATCAACGTAAGTCATGCATGGTTTCCTTTGTTATAAGAATATATCTATTAATTCTTATCAAAACACTGCACAGACATTCTCACACTGAAATCGTTCACGATTTCACAGTTCTATGAGCATATATATCAGTATATGAATTTCAAGATGCAATATGTAAAAAACTTATCAGAAATAACACCAGAAGTGGGTGCAACTACCGAGAGGGGTGCTCGTTTCCACCCAACCGTAGGCATAGCGAATCCTAGCAGATTTACCACTAGCCACCCTTGAGTTGAGACCATGATGCTCTGAGACTGCGTCTCTCTGTCTGCTAGTGACCAGGAGCGAAGGTTGCAATCCTTCCTCTCTGCTATCACTCACTCTGCGTAATGCCAGAGTTCCCCTCACGTCTGCCCTCTCGAAATCGCTTCTACCTCATGCCTTATCCTCTTGCGAGGTTGCATGTGGCACGCTTCCCCTCGTGTCTGATCAGGCCTGACGGCTCTATGGATGGGCGGCTCACCATCCCATCCCTCATTAAGCCATCCACCTACCAACCTGCGAGACATTAAATTCGGGGCCAACGAGCCGATTTTGGTTCTCCGGGCCAGGGGAGTCCAAATAGGGTGTTAATTCTCGGTGGAATTTAATGCCACATTTTCAGGTGCCTTCCACTGCCATAGTGGTCTCTTTTTCTGCACATCCCCTCTCAGCAATCCTGCAATAATTCAAAATGTTATTCACATTCATTGACCTTTTCCTCAAGGTCCATTTACATCACATATTCACATTTATGAGTTTGCCATAGTTCTTGGCCAGTCCAGTTATATTTACAAGCTGGGGGAAACAGGGTGTTATAGGAGGACTACACTCAACCCTTGTTGACACTTGAATAGGTAAAAGGAGTTCAAGAGCAAACTGAAGAACAAATTTTAAGTCTATTCTTGGCTGATTCAACATGCATTGAATATCCTCAATATTTTCCTAAATATACATATATATTTAGCTCTTAATTCCAAGAAATTTGGCACCCTTCCACCTCTACAGTAGCCACCATTTCACAAATAGATGAAGGAAAAGAATCAACTATTCAGGCTGTTGAAATCAATCCTAGAAAAGCTTTGTATGTCAATGCTAGCTTAGAAACAAATCAAGAACAAAAGTTGATACAGATGATTCAAGGGCAATCTGGTGCTTTTGCATGGGATTACTCTGACATGAAAGGGATCCATCCAGACACTTGTAAGCATCATATTTACACTAATGATCAAATCAGACCAGTTAGGAAACCACAAAGAAGAATGAATCTAGCCTTGAAATACATAGTGAAAGAAGAACTCTAGAAACCACTGCAAGCCAATTTCATCTATCCTATATCAGATAGCAAGTGAGTCTCCCCATTAGTTATCACCCCTAAGAATAATGGTAAATGGAGGAATTGTGTGGACTTTCAAGAATTAAACAAGGCTACCTACAAAGATTACTTTCCCTTGCCTTTCATAGACCAGGTATTGGACACTTTGTCTGGGAAGAGGTATTTTTCTTTCTTAGATGGGTTTAGTGGTTTCAATGAAATCCAAATTTCACCAGAAGACCAGGATAAAACCACATTTACCTGCCCCTGGGGGACCTATGGCTATAGGGTTCTTCCTTTTGGTTTATTTAATTCCCCTGCTACTTTTCAAAGGGTTCTCTTGTCCATTTTCTCTAATTTGACCCATGATTGTGTGGAAGTCTATATGGATGACTTCACAGTGTATGGGGATGATTTCCAACAGGCATTGAAAAAATTAGAGAAAGTACTGGTTAGGTGTAAAGAAACTAACCTTTCACTCAGTCATGAAAATTGTAGAATGATGCTCACTGAAGGAATTGTTCCGGGTCACCACATCTCTGGTACTGGAATAAGAGTAGGCCCTGCCAAGATTGACATTATTTCCCAAATCAAGATTCCTAGCTCACAGAAAGAAGTCAGAAGTTTCTTAGGGCATGCTGGTTACTATAGGAGGTTCATTCAAAATTGTGCAAACCTAGCTGCCCCTCTATTCAAACTGTTAACAAAATATGCTGAATTTTGTTGGAATGAACAATGTCAAATCTCCTTTGAAATCTTGAAAAAAAAGCTGTCAAGTGCCCCTATTTTAAGAGGATCAAACTGGTCTCTTCCTTTTCATATTTGCATAGATTCCTCAGATACTTCTTTGGGGTCTGTCTTAGGAAAAAGAGAAGGCTAGATTCCTTATGCTATATACTTTGTCAGCAAGAATCTTTCACCTACTGAAGTAAATTACACTGTCACGGAAAAAGAATTTTTGTCAGTAGTACATGCCATCAACAAGTTTAGATACTACATAATAGGGTATGAAGTCTTTGTACATACCGACCATTCAACTATCATATTTTTAATGAAAAAGCCTGTTACAAATGCTAGAGTAACTAGATGGCTGTTATTACTACAAGAATTCAATATCACCATCATTGATAGTCCTGGAAAAGATAATTTAGTTGCTGATTTCTTGTCTAGACTCATTCACGCAGGTGATAATACTCTAGTAGATGATGATTTTCCAGATGAGAATCTATTCGCTATTTCTACTTATACTCCTTGGTATGCAGATGTATCCAACTATCTTGTAACATGAAAGCTACCTCAAAATCTGTCCTCCTGAGAGAAACAAAGAATTTTCCAGCTAAGTGCCAATTATATGTGGCATGACGATTTCTTATACCGAACTGGGCCTGACTTGGTGATCAGAAGGTGTGTTTTGGAGGATGAGATGCCAGATTTTTTCAGAGCCTGTCATGATGGTCCACGTGGAGGCCACTTTGTTGACAAAAGGACATCATACAATATTCTATAGTCTGGATACTATTGGCCAACTATTTTAAAAATGCAAAGAAGTATGTGGCCAGTTGTGATGACTGCCAAAGCATGGGAAAACCTACTGCAATCAATGAGATGCCCCTCCAAGCCCAGGTAGTAATTGAACCCTTTGAAAAATGGGCTCTAGATTTTGTAGGTCCTCTCAACCCTATGTCTCGAAGGAAGAAGTACATCTTGGTCTGCACAAATTATGTAACTAAATGTGTGGAAGCTAAAGCTTTGTATTCTGCTAATGAACAATCTATTGTAAACTTTCTCTTTGAAGAAATATTTACTCGTTTTGGTGTACCTCGAGAAATAGTCACTGACCAAGGAACCCAATTCACTTCAAATTTTGTCAAGTCTCTTATTGAACAATACAAGATCAAACACATAAAATCTTCACCTTATCACCCCCAAGAAAATGGGCAAGTGGAATCAATCAACAAGGTGATAGAGGCTATTTTTGTAGGAAAATCTCCCTACAGACAGGTAGATTTCCTCAAAAAGCTAGACCCTAAAATCTAAGACAGAAAGTGCTTAATGTGGACACTGACTTCCTTTCAAATCTATACAAACTAAGGCATGAGGAGGAAGGAGAACATAAGTACTTTTTAATCGACGTTTGTCCCTGCACGCTCCGAGTCGAGCTCCAATCTTCCGCTCCTCGATAAGCCCTGTAGACAAACAAAGTATGACCACTTCCTACTCTATCAAGATTAGTTTGAAATAGATCTATCTACTAAAGAGACAAATTCATGTGAGATTGAACACGAATTAGAAAGAAACAGGCCAAGCAAATTATATTAATGAGGACAAAACATTGCTTACAGCCATAGATGAATTGCAACAGTTTTTCCAAGTCCTCCTTGTTTACCCCTTGCTCAAAAGATCCACGATTTGAATGATGATGGTTTCACTGATTGTTCCCTATGAGATCATAGGTCTCTTTCTTCCAAAATATCTCTGTTCCAGCACCACTTATGAGATCATAAATTTGGTGTAATTCTCCATTTCCCAGTCCTCTTTCACCATTAGAAAGCTTGCTTATATAGCCTTGGAGAGGCTTTAACCACTTGAGATATCCTTGGGGAAGTTGAGGATTTGCCTCCTTTAGTTGAGGATCTGCCCTAAGATCATGGCTAGACTAGGGATTCAAATCCAATTGCCTTCCAAGAATGAAAATATTCTTCCCCCATTCATCTCAACAACTTAATTACTGCCCAGAATGGGTAGCGCTCCCTCAAAAGGACCATCAGAGTGTTGTAGCGCTCCCTAGTAGGCTTTAGGGGGGCGCCAACTCTCTCAAAATCCATAGCGCTTCCTCAAAAGGGCCAGAGGAGCTTTATAACGCTCCCAAACAGTGTAAAGGGGAGCATCGATGCTCCCAGAAGAGGTATAGGGGAGCGCTCCCCTCCAAAAACTCAGTTTTTGAGGTGCTTTCAGATGGAAAAAGGTTTGCAAGCCTGTTGACTCATTTCTCCTCTTCCAAATCAAATGTGTGAGGTGTTTCAAGTGTCCTTCTCATGTCGTTATAGGCATGACATAGGCATCATGGCAGCATGCTTTCTTTGACACTTGTGACACTTGTGAGCAACATGCGACACTTGCGACCTTGTGAGAAAAATGCGACACTTGTGACCTTTGTAATGATGACACTTGCGACACTATCAAAGTGAGTATTTTTTATGTGTAACAGATTGCCCCCCAAAGTA
>ML788322.1:467825-479519 GCA_009831015.1 Picea engelmannii | reverse complement strand
ATGACATGTTTCAAACCCAAGGCATGCATACCTATGCTTGGGTGATCAAGACTTGCAAGATATGGCCGCCATAAAATACACTGCGGATCCATAATTGTATTGATAAAAAGGTATAGCCACTGAAAATACACTGTGGATCTATAATCCCATGACCTAAACTAATCGTAGCCACGAAGAATACACATTGGATCTACGAGATGACAAGACATAGCCACGACCAATACAAAGTGGATCTATGTGACAATATATGTGTCATTTTTCAAGAGAAACTCCATCGCAACCTGGGCAAAGTATATATCAAAGTGATCACTCAACCCAGGGTCTTCTTACCGATCCCAATGCAGTACGAATCTAACCATGTGAATAGATGTCTTGATGTCGAACATGGTAGAAACCACTTGATTACCGGTCAATGGTGTGAACCGTTAACAAGTGCGAGGGAGGTCACCATTAATGTAGATGATTCCCAAGGTACCCTAGTACATTCCAACGAATGTGAATGGATGAGCTTAAGTCGAACATCCGTGGAATCATCCGATCAGAGGTCAATGATGTAAGCCCGCTGTCGGATGTGAGGAGGCCTGCCATTGAGGCATGCAAGTCCCAAAGTACTAACTGGTTTCTAAGCCTAATTCCCAAATAAGGTGCTGAGGTCGACAGGAATAAGCTCGTCGAAGGAGGGCCTTGATGTATCCCAAATCAACGACATGAAATAGACATAGAGATGTAATTGGTGGATCAAATGGACGTGGACTGACACGGGTTTTGAGGCAAGATATTTAGGATGGCTGACTCTAGAGGCGGATACTTCCCTTGAAAACTGAGGCACAACATTAGAAACATGACATGGACCAAAACTTGATGATGCAATGGATGCTGTGACTTACGTCAGGTGACCCAAAGGAGTGAAAAAAAACTCAAAGGATTGGCTCAGTGCAGAGGTTCAGCGGATTATAATGCGTGCAAATGACAAAGTGCCGTGTTCAAGGGCGACTCTAAGAATTACTTGGTAATGTTCTCAAGAGACTTCTTGGTTTGCTTCTTTCAAATTTTCCCCCATCCAGATAGACGAGTACCTCTTTTTGATTTAACGAGCTCGAGGAGGATAACACATGCTCGATATAAATCACCTTTGGTAAGTTCCTCTTCCTTTGTTTAATGAAATGGAAGAAGTAAGGGTTCGATCCCGTATGGGCCTGTCGATGTTTTGTTTAGCGAGTCCAAAGACAGAAAACTCGAAGGTTTTTCATGATTATAGAGTCTGGAAAAACACTTAAAAGAGAACTCTCTCAGTTCCTTTTTCGTAAAGTAGTCTGATGAGACTGAAAAAGAGATAAACTATCGCTCAACAAACATTTTCTTCAAATACTTTAACGAGCGTGAAGAGAACAAGGTTGCTCGGTAATCTTTTCATCTTTAGAGAGTCTGAAAAGAACTTAAAGATGACTCTAGTGTTGTCCTTTTTTGTAATGTTAGTCTCGCGAGGCCGAAAAAGAGATAAATTATCACTCGAAAGATGCCCTTTCAAACCGTTTAACGAGTGGAAAAGGAAGCAAGATCACTCGAAAATCTTTTCATGTTTAGAGAGTCTAAAAAGAGATTAAAGGAGACTCTAGGGGGGTTCCTTTTTCGTGTATCCATACAGGTCCGAAAAAGAGATAAAAGTCTACCCAGATGCATTCTCATGTATTTACGAGCATGAGAAAGAAACAAAGACTAAGCTCGATATGCCCCCATCTTGAAAGCTAGTGGCTTAGCTCTAGAATGATCATCAAAGGCTGGAGACATGCCCCCCAAGCTTCAATTCATTCACCGACTTTGAGGTTGTCACCAATTTCTGTGCTAGATGGAGAAAAAGGATGCAGGTGGATGAAATGAAGGTTAAAAAATGAGACCTAACGAAAGACTCGACTCGACATCTACGAGATTTGGAGAAAGTCTCAACTTGAAGGGAGAGGTGATTGTTTCATTTTTTAATGAGCTTGACACAGGAAAAGAACTATGCTCAAGGTTTCAGGTTCGATCCCCAGATTTTTGTTTCATTTTTTAACGAGCTTGCTACAGAGAGGAAAACTATGCTCAAGACCTCTGTTTCATTTTTTAACGAGCTTGCCACAGAGAAGAGAAACTATGCTCGTGGTTTCATCCAGATCATGGCTTCCAAGAGGATAATGCTCTGGAAGGTTACCATGTCGAAGAATAAAACGTAGTCATGGCCTCCAGGAGATCTTCGCTAGATGGAAGATAATCACTCGAGAAGGAACACATGTCGAGGGCCACGATAGGAGTAAGGAGATCAGGCTCCAATAACCCTATCGAAGATATCACCATGTCAACTACCAGATCCAAATCATCAAAAGTTGAGGTCATGGGAGACAATGCCACATAATTGACATGCGGCGGGGGCGATACTATATGCATATAAGAACCACTTAGGGAGGTAACCCAGTCGGGGCCGATGAATGAAAGTTGATCAATAGTCAAAATTATTCCATCGTGAGGGAAAGATATCACATGGAAAAGGGTGGATACAAGAGCTTTCATAGCATAGACATAATCCCGCCCAAGGAGTAAAGCGAAATCCAAGGGGTCTCGGACTACCATGAAATCAATAAAGATAGTTTTCCCTCCCAAAATTACAGGAAATTGAGGAAGGATCCCTAAGGGTTGACTAGTTCTTCTGTTAAAAGCTAACAGATTCCGTGTAACCGGTGCAAGCTGCGGACAAACCAAAGCGTACCAAGCAACAGAAGACAAAATACTAACGGATGCACCTTCATCTATCAACATTTGAGGAACGTCCCGACCATGAACCTGTACTGTAATCTTGAAAGGAATGTGGGAGGGAAGACGAGGTCTAGTTAGCACACCCCAATAAAAAAGGATGGCCTCAGTACTTGGAGGGGGTTTCACAGGAGAAGGAGGAATGCCCCCCGGTACGGTAGAGTCTGTATTAATGAGAGAAACATGGGAAGTATCGGGTTTACTCTCTAGAAGGAGAGTAGGATCGACTGATGATTGGATCAGATCAACCAATGGTGGACTTGGATAGACCACTTTGGCACTCTTAAGAGGAAGAGTGGGACTGACCAAGGAAGGGACTAGATCAGTCACTTTGACATTCCGCAATGGAGGAATGGGATCGACCGATGGTGAAACTGGATCGACCACTTTGGCACTCTTCAGAGGAAGAGTGGGACTGACCGAGGAAGGGACTGGATCAGTCACTTTGACATTCCGCAATGGAGGAATGGGATCGACCGATGGTGAAACTGGATCGACCACTTGAGTTTCATTCTCCAAGGTAAGAATGAGGTCGACGGGTGGAAACAGATCAACCGCTTTGGTGTCACTCTCTAACAGGAGAGTGGGATCGAACGAGGATGAAAAAAGATCGACCACTTTGGTGTCACTCTTTTGATGAAGAGTGGGGCTGATCGATGACGGAACTGGATCAACTACTTGGGTTTGTGGTTCATTCGAGAAGGAAACTAGATTGACCACCTGAACAAACAGACTAACTGGGGATGGAACCGGATTGACCAGTCCATCAACCAACAATGGGTCGGAGGAAAGCTTACGATAACCTTTTGGAAGTTGAAGTTTTTCCAAAAGAGAAGAAGCCTCATCCATGCGAGGAAAAAGGTGAGAGTAATGATTACCTTTACATAACATGCAAGGGAACTTGACAGTTTTCTTCTTCTTACCAACCTAAACATCACTAGTTGACAGGGTATCATCGACATGACTGACAGAGGTCGATGACGTGGAGGACCACATTTATAAGACTTGGGTAAGACCGGGGCAATCCCTCAGAAAGTGGTCACCCTTACAAAGACTGCAAGGGAATTTGGGTTTTGGATTATTCATTTTAAGCTTGTTGACCTCATAAACACTCCCAGTACTATTAATAGTAACTGGTTTCTTAGAGCCAACATCTGATGTTGTTGGGGCCTTTGTCCTTTTCGGGTTCTTCTTCTTCTTCTCTTTCTGTTTCTTCTTCTTCTGATCAACCTGGCTACTTGCTTTAGAGTTTTCACTAGGTGAAGAAGGAGAAAAGGAAGGAGACTTGATGGGCGAAGAAGGTGAAAAGTCGACATGAGGTTGATGTGTGGGTGGTGTATTGACATCCAAAGTATTAGGTGCAATTGAAACATTGGGAGGATTCGGGATCACCGAAGTGGGGAACAACCAAACTGGTAATCCAATAGTGAGTCCTGGAAGACTCAGTGTGGCAACATATGGAGGACCAAAGTTTCCAAACGAAGGAAAGGTATAAGGTTCATCAGGAGAAGGGGTTCCTCCATTGGTACTCCCAGGATTCGATGCCATTATCACTGACTCGAACTAAGGTCCACTAAGAAAAACAAACAAAACACGCTATGAATTTGAGAAGCAATCAATCAAACAAACCTTCCTATGATGAAACCACTAGTTGGTGATGAAATCCAACGTCACGAGATCAAAATAGGAAGGGGCAGGGATAGGGAGGGTGGATCAGTTACATTGGCAACCTGCTTAATGGACTTATGCCTTGGTGCAAGCTTCCACGCAGTAATTGTGGATTTACCCTCCAAGGAGCCCGAGTGAGTTTGAGCAACGTCTGTTCCAGGTACAGTGAGACTTCCCTTCACCGTCACCTTGTGTAAGACCCTAAAGATTGTGGCTACTAAGGTCACCAACTCATAGTCAGCCCCTGGGCGGGTACAGTTGACAGTCCAGTCAGAACGTATGGGCAGGATAACAAGTCTGAAATCAGCCTGAAAGGCTCCCACACATAATCGTGGGTATACCTTCCAGTGACCCCCAATACACAATCTGACCACTACAAACAATTGAACCACGGAGGGATAATCTCCGTAACTCACCCGAATGTGATCTCGTGCGTAACCCCTGTGTGAGAGGGGGATCCCAGCAAGCCAATACGACAATTGGATTTGACTCTCCCTACCACAAGATACTAATTTTGTTTGATAGCTTTGGAAAGTTATCCTTTCAACCTATTCCAAAGCCCTACACCTTAAACTAATGTAGGTTTGCTAACAAAGATGTAAAAAGTCTGATAAACTTTAGTTAAGCGTTGATTTTAATGGTTGTTGTTTACTCAGAGGGTGTACGAAAGTGAAATTGATGGAATGATGACTCAATTCCCAAAAATATGCATGAAATATGATAAGTAATCATTTCTTTTCAATGAATACCTATTTAAGGGAAAGGGGAAGAGTCGTTTTCACTATCAAACACTTGATAAGGAATGACCTCAATCAATTTTGTTCTCAATCAAATCCAATATAATGCTACAACATTTCAGAAATGCAAACTAATATGCAAACTAATCACTAAGATGTACTTTTGTCGTTTGTATGCGAATGATAATCAATTCAATGCAAAATTTCTCCTGCCAACTACCCTTTCAGATCAAGAAGATTCAGACAAGAATATGCAGATTTTGCACAAACAACACACCCTTTTGCAATCAAACAAGAGAAAGAAAATAAAAAATGCAAAAGGAAGGAGAAATAAATTGGATCAGATGACCTCAAAGAACCAAAATGAGAAGAGTTACAGACTTCAAATGTCCTTCACTAGAGTTCCCGCTCAGTCGGATAGGAGAAAAGAAAGCAGGGGATCGATTTCAAGCTCTCAACAACAAAAACTCAAAAATATTGAAGAAGGCTAAAAAATCTAAACAAAAATGTGTTTACTTCTCAAGATGAAGGATCTCAGAGGTCAAGGGAAGAAGCATTGAATCTCAAAGCAGCTCAGCAAGTAAGAAAACAAGGTTTGGACCTTCAAAAATTGCAATTTTTGGAGAGATTTTGGGCAAAAGGGGCTGGCACTCTGGTATAAGGGCCACCAGAGCATTATAAAGCTCTTTCCAGCAGCTTAAGGGAGTGATGGTGCTCTTCTAACAAGGAAGGGGAGCACTGAAGTCCTAAAGCTCAGAAAAAAGTCCGAAAAACCCAAAATTTCAATGGAATTTTTGCAATCAAGCTGAGTGTGATGGAGTGAAGAGTCAATCAACAAATGAAATCTGATATAAAGGGGTGAACAAGGCCTAAGAACACAAAGGGTGAGACAATGCCTATGAGGAAAAATCAAAACCAAAAATTTCTGATTCGATTCCCTAGTGGAGTCGCTAGTTTCTGTTGTAGGAAAATCTCCCTGCGGACAGGTAGATTGCCTCAAAGAGATAGACCCTAAACTCTAAGACAGAAAGTGATTAATGTGGACACTGACTTCCTTTCAAATCTATACAAACTAATGCATGAGGAGGAAGGATAACATAAGTACCTTTTAATCAATGTTTGTCCCTACACGCTCCGAGTCGAGCTCCAATCTTTCTCTCCTCGATAAGCCCTGTAGACAAACAAAGTACAGCCACTTCCTACTCTATCAAGATTAGTCTAAAATAGATCTATCTACTAAAGAGACAAATTCATGTGAGATTGAACACGAATTAGAAAGAAACATGCCAAGCAAATTATATTAATGAGGACAAAACATTGCTTACAACCATAGATGAATTGCAACAGTTTTGCCAAGTCCTCCTTGTCTACCTCTTGCTCAAAAGATCCACGATCTGAATGATGATGGATTCACTGATTGTTCCCTATGAGATCATAGGTCTCTTGTGATGCAGGAGCATCGCGACTACCAAAGCAAGCGTGGAAGCTAGCACATGTGTTTTTAAACACATGACATATAAGCTTGATAACTTTTTTTTGAATTTTCATTAAAGATGAAGCGCCATATCCTTCAATGAAACATTTATGAAGGAGCGACTGTTGTATTGTATCATACCTCGAGCCTTACGCTGTTGTCTGAAGTAGATAGGAGGCATTTAATCTAGTTAATGCTAGTAGATAGGATTTTAAGTCTAGATTTGATACTTTAGAGTTCGTGAGGGAAAATGGATATAGACACCCTCCTTTGTACATTGTAACATAAGAAGAAGCAGCATTATTCAAAACAGGAAGAGCATAGGAGAATAACAGAGAAATGTAGAAGACCTCCATGTATAGATCTTGAATAAATGAAAAGGGATTGATTCAGACTCATGGGTTTTGTGTTTTCTCTCTGTGTGCATTGATATTATGCTCCTGAATGTTTGTTTTCCTGTTGTGTATTGTTTTTTTATGCTTTGTGTGTGATTTCATGGCTGAATTGAAGTCAAGAAGGAGAAGGGAATGAGTTTCAGCATTTTACTACTTGAGCAAGGGTTCCTGCAAAGGGTTGCAGTCGAAATCGTCCGCAAGGAGTGCGTTGACAGAAGGCTCTAGCAGTTTAACCCTCATTCTCATTCGCCCAGAAGTGGAATTGGGTTGCTGAAGCCATGCAAGGAGTGCGCAGGCTGGAGAGGAAGTCTCAGTAGTGAATCTGAGAGAGACAGGTGAAAGACTGCTGCTGCTGGAACGCGCAGAGTTGAAGGAAGGCTGAATACTTGGAGTATTCGTAGGATTGCCGCAAGGAGTGTGTGCAGGAAGATCTAAGAAGACTGAGAAAGAGAAGGAAGTTTAGAGAGAGGAAAAGCCTTTAAAACCATCGAAGGGCCACTTAGGAAAATATTCACGCCGAGAAGATCCCCACGAGGAAAGAAATTGACGGTCAGGATTCACTGAAGGAATCCGTGAAAGATCAGCAACAGTTGGATCTATAACAGTTGCGCCGAGGTTAAAGTCCCTGTGAGCATTGGGAGTCGGGGTATCGGAGTTCTCGAGGGCAGAGAACTTGTACCCATTGAAATTGTGATATCGTGATACCCGATAGGCTCAGGAGCGTCCATCGTCAGGACACGTGTCATAAGATCCCACGGCATCGGGGTTCGACATCTCGGAGTTTCGGTGACGAGAGAAACGTGACCACAGGAGTCGCGAAACTCCGAATCGCGACGACCACACAGCTATAGGGTCACTGCAGAAGACAGGTGTCATCGGGGTTCGGGACTTGGAGAGGCTCGTGAAATTTTTTAACGGGAATCGTGATTTCCCGAAACGCGATTTCCTGATCACGCGGAAGTCCGGGTCATAGGCACTGGAGAGGAGGACAGGTGTCGGGGGGAGTCAACCCTCGCAGGGGTCAACGAAAGAAATATCGGAGTTCGGGGAATCAGAGTTTTCGGGAGCACAGGTTCTACGCATATCAAACCCACGAAGTCCGAAAATCTGACGGGGAGCAGGCCATGGTCTCGTGGAACGACAGGTCATATGCGGAAGGGGCTAACCTGAAGGGGCTTGGAGAGGAGAGAGGCGCCATCGCGAATCGGGGTTTGGATATTCGTGGTGCCAGCGAGCCGCGACATCGCATATGCTGATTTCTCAATAGGGAAATCCCCGACAGGAACGAAGAAGTATCGGCATTGAGACCCATCGGGTTTCAGGGTTTTGTGTAGCACGAGGAATGTGCCCACGAGTTTCATGATAACACGAAACCCGATTTCCCGATAAGGCAAAGGGGAGATCGCGGAGAGAGTTCTGTGGGTATTGAGAGGTCCCAATAAGGGATCGGAAGAACCTTGAAGTTCTTCGGGTCGAGAGCATAAGAAGGTCCTGAGGAGGCGGACGTGCTCTGTGGAGTGCGCTCTATGTCAGAGTGGTATCGGAGTGAGTTTCTTGTCTGTATATTTCAGGCAGGAGGGCAAAAGAAGAGAAGGAGCACTCTGATACACAACAGAGTGGTATCAGAGCGGGATTTATATCTTGTTTCTGTAGTGGAGGAAGAAAATTCACCATGCCGCCAAGAAGAGAAAGACAGTCACCTGAACCCGAGGATAGGGAGGTGAGAAGAAGGGGCAGACAAGTAGAAAATCCAGAAATGGAGAGGCATATACGAGATCTTCGAGCGAGGCTGGAAGATATGGAGGCAACGCAGAGATGCACAGCTAGTGCGGGAGATTTGAGTGACTCCGAAGGTGAAATTGAAGCCGAGCCACAAGAAGAAGTTGCAGCTGAAGATGAAGCCAATGAGCAGTTGATTAAAGCCATTGCCAGGATGAGTTCAAAGACAAAAATGGACATTCCAACTTATGAAGGTAATTTGGATGCAGAAGAGCTTTTGGACTGGATTAGAGCTCTTGACACCTACTTCGATTACGAAGATATCGAAGAGGATAAAAATTTCAGACATGCTGTCACGAAATTAAAGGGACATGCAACATTATGGTGGGATGAGCTTCAAGCAGATAGATGTTCCAAAGGCAAGCAAAATATTAAAAACTGGGATCGAATGATTGCGAAGATGAAAGCAAAATTCATCCCAAGGGATTATCAAATCACACTGTTGAGGAGAATGCAGAACCTGAGACAGAAGTTGCTGACAGTAAAGGAGTATACCGAGGAATTTTACAAGCTCAATATCAGAGCAGGTCATAGGGAGAGTGACGATGAAAAAGTTGCCAGGCATATGAACGGCTTAAGATATGATATACAGGACAAGATGAGTATGATGACCATCCGAATGGTGGAATATGCGTATCAAATGGATTTAAAGGCTGAAGAGAAGCTGAGCCGTAAGCCAGGACAACGAGGCCAAGGCAGAAGTCAGCCCAAGGGTAAATCAGTTGCCCAAGATAAATTCCAGAAGTCCAAGGACGACTGGAAAAAGCCTCAGGCAAGAACAGAAAGAGGCGAAAGCTCACAGCGAGGCCAACACGCTGAACAGTGAGGGCAGCACACTGAACAGGGCGGAGGATATGCAGACGCCAATACAATTCCTTGTAACCAAGGTAGAGGAAGAGGCCAAGGCGGAGTCATCACATGCTATACGTGTGGAAAAAACGACCATAAATCCTTTGACTGTCTGGATAAGAAGAAGGACGGAGGAGAAGAGAACATCGCCGAGGCACAAAGGCGAGATGCTGAAGCAGAAGATGCAGAAGACAGAAGGTCATTGATGATGCGTAAATTTCTCTTAACACCCGAGAAGGAGGTGGAGGACACAGTTCAGAGGAACAGACTTTTCAGAACTGCATGCAATACCAAAGACAGGAAATGCAAAGTTATCGTGGACAGCGGTAGCACCGATAATCTTGTTTCAACCGAGATGGTGGAGAAACTAGAACTGGAGACGACTGATCACCCGAGTCGATACAAAGTTTCATGGCTACAGAAGGGACATCAGGTGAGTCTCACTAAACAGTGCTTAGTTGACATTAAAATAGGAGGATATAATGAAAAGATTTTATTTGATGTCATTCCTATGGATGTTTTCCATTTACTACTGGGAAGACCATGGTAGTATGATAGAATCGTGATCCATGATGGGAAAATGAATACGTATACCCTGGAGAAGAATGGGAGAACACATATTTTACTTCCGATAAAAGATAAGGAGGTAAAGCCGAAAGTGAACAACAGGGTACTTCTTATGAGTGGGAAGGAGCTTCTTACAGAAGTTAAGAAGAAAGAAGATCCATAATTATTTGTGGTCAGAAAACCCAAAATCATTTTGACTAGCACAAGAGTGGATGATTTGCCGGAAGAAATTCAGGAACTGCTGGAAGAGTTCGCTGACATTGTGGTAGACGAATTACCTCATTCGTTGCCACCAATGAGGAGTGTAAGTCACCACATAGACCTTGTACCGGGAGCTAGTTTGCCAAATAAGGTTGCGTACAGGTTGACGCCTCAGGAGAACGAGGAGGTTAAAAAGCAGGTCCAGGAGTTATTGGACAAGGGATTGATCAGGGAAAGTTTAAGTCCGTGTGTCGTTCCAACGGTACTCAGCCCAAAGAAAGATGGAGGCTGGAGAATGTGCACCGATTCCAGAGCCATTAACAAGATCACCATCAGGTATAGGTTCCCATTGCCAAGAATGGATGACTTGATGGACTGTTTAAGTGGAGTCAATTTTTTTTCAAAGGTGGATTTGAAAAGTGGATACCATCAAATTTGAATGAGGGAAGGCGATGAGTGGAAGACAACCTTCAAGACAAACGAAGGGTTGTACGAATGGATAGTCATGCCGTTTGGTTTGACGAATGCGCCAAGTACATTCATGAGGTTAATGAACGAAGTGCTGAAATAATTCATAGTAATGAAGAAGCTACAGCAGGAGAAGCTGTTGATCAATATGAGGAAATCTTCATTTATGAAGACAGAACTCATTTACTTGGGATTTGTCATATCGGAAAATGAATTGAAGATGGATCCAAATAAAGTGGATGTAATAAAGAATTGGCCATCACCAAGAAATGTTTTCGAGGTGAGAAGTTTTCATGGACTAGCGAGTTTCTATAGGAAATTCATTCGAAATTTTAGCGGAATCAGCGCAGCGATGATGGACACAGTTAGGAAAAGACATAAATCTTTTCATTAGACTGAAGAGGCTGAGAAAAGCTTCAATCTGTTGAAGCGTAAGATCACAGAGAAATCGGTGTTGGTGTTGCCGGATTTCTGAAAGACGTTCCAGGTGAAATGTGATGCGAGTGGCTTTGCCATAGGAGCGGTCTTGAGTCAGGATGACATACCAATTGCTTATTTCAGCGAGAAGCTGAATGAGGCAAAGGAAAAATACTCCACATATGATAAAGAATTTTATTCCATCATACAGACATTGAAAAAATGGAGACACTATTTGATTCCAAGGGAATTCATTTTATATAGTGATAATCATGCATTGCAGTATGTAACTCAGCAGGAGAAATTAAATCAGAGGCATGTTAAATGGGTAGAATACATGCAGAATTTTACATTT
>ML788322.1:420617-461199 GCA_009831015.1 Picea engelmannii | reverse complement strand
TTTACAGAACTTAGTTGATTAGTAACTGTATTAAATTCATTTAAATGATCTGCAACAGACCCACCTTCCAACATCTTCATATTAAATAATCTCTTCATTAGAAATACCTTATTGGATGCCGAGGGTTTTTCATACAATTTGGCTAACGCGTCCATCAAAGCCTTTGTTGTCTTTTCTTTTGAGATATTGAAAGCCACCGATGCTGCCAGGTTCAGTCATATCGTTCCTAGAGCCTTTCTGTCAAGAATCTCTTATTCTTTGTCCTTCATGGCCGTCGGCTTCTTTGCTACTCCGCTCAATGGTAGGAATAGATCCTTCTGACATAAATAATCTTCCATCTGCATCTTCCATAACTGGTAGTTTTGGCTGTTAAATTTCTCGACCCTAAACTTTCCATCTTCCGACATTGCTCCCACTCGAACCAGGAACCCTCTTTTCCTGCGAGTTTCCTTATGCTTTGATACCAGTTGTTAGAAAAACAGGACCGTGGAGCAATAAAATAAAACAAATGTGGAAAAAAAACACAGAAGATACACAATACAAGAGAGACACAAATTTACGTGGTTCACTCAGTGTGGGCTACGTCCACTAGAGAAATTGCCAGGTTCTTTCTTTATTATTATCCAGCAAAATGAAGGGATACAACCTACAACAAAACACGCTGTAACTTCCTCTTCTTTCTCTCACAGTCTCCTCTCTCAGAATACAATACTCGCCAACATACATAGCCACAATACATTTCCCTCGTAAAAGAAGGTTGCCTTCTAGGGCAAAAAACCCTAACATAATCTATATAGTTAGATCTGCGACCTTATAATGAACGGTCCAGATTTACAATGAAATTACAATATACTTTTACAAGGCAATTTTTGCTTCGGGGGCTTAGCCCCCAAACCCCCGCTGGGGGCCCACTTGCCCCTAGAATCCGCAGAGGGGGTACCCCTCCTCTGCAGTCCCCCGCATGGAAGAGTGTACATACTTCTGGGGTGTAAATAATTCATTGGGTATAAACACGGTTGAAAGTAAAAGACCTCTAAATCAGGAAGATAATCAGACTCCACAACCAACAGGTTGCTCCCTGTACTAAAGAAGGTTTGCTTGAATAGAATAGAATTGGGATTGATTTCTGTTTCAAGAGTGACTGAAGTTGATTGTTAATCACTATTTTTGATTGCTACAAGAAACAAGATCTTAAGTTCATCTCTCTAATTCATAAGCCTGGAATGAATAGACTTGTCACCTAAGAAAGAACCTTTTGATTGACTTTTTTCTTGAGAAGTTTTGCTATCTGTAACACCCCAGGTTGTGAAACCCCATTTTAAATAATGTATTGTTACAATGCAGAGAGGCCTAAGTGCTCAAACAATTATTTAAAGGGCCATTATGCCTAAGGAAATGTAATTCTTTGATCATTATTAATAATAAACACATCGCTGGTTGCTAGATGGACAAGGACTAGAGTTATAGGGGGCTATGATTCCACAAGAGAGGGGGCTTGAGAGGCTAAATGTTTATTCCTATGTTAATTATCTTTTTTCCTAAAGGAGGGAATCAGTTACGTGAGCTTCTTGGGGAGGCTAGGAGGTTCTTGATTTCCCCACGAACATACTTAAACCTTCCCCTAGTCCGATTGTGGGGTTGGTCATTGGCTTGTCTGCTCCATCACCTTTGTGTTACCTCATTCTTACCCTCATGCATTCCCATGCACTTACCTACCTCCTCCATCCATCCTCACCTACTTATTGGTATCGGGAAGTGGGACCGAACTGTGAAAGAATTATCCATAGGATAGTTGGTTGTAGTGGCCACTAGTGTGATCTAGTCATGCCATGAGGAATGCATGCCTGAGATGCAGTGGCCTGTGTCCATCATGGTTCATAGCTGCGAGTCCTAAGATTTCCAACATTGATATTCTAGACCAGTTGCACTGGAGGCCTGAATAAGGAGAAGGACTTCCTGAGGGATTGTGTGGTAGAGAAAGGTGGAGGTTTGTTCTCTCGGGTGGTGCAAGCTGGTTAAAAGAGATATGGGTACTTGGATTGCTGTGAGTGCTGGGAAGCCTTTGAGAACTGACTGGTTTGGGAAGCCAAGTTCATTCTGGAACTGTCCTTGTGGATTCATAGTGCTAGCTCATGGGTGACACTGCTGTTGAGATTTGGAGCAGTAGTGTCTATGGTTGGGTGGAATGTCCTTGGTTTGCAACCAATTGGTGTCATCTTTCATAAAGATAAGTGCTCTCTGTTGTGATATTATTATCTGTGTATGAATGTTTTTCCACTGTATATTTAATTATCATTAATTGAATCTTTAGAACATGCATGCTTGATGGATATTACTGTGCATGTCGTTAATTCTCTTATCTTATGCATCTTTAATAAATAAAGAAGGTATCGATATGAGAAAGAAGTCTGAGGGTGGGATTGCAGGTAGCATACCTCGGCTTGTGGCTGGCGGGGTATGTTATAGATTGGTATCAGAGCCTCAGGTTGAAGCACCAGGCTGGTATAGACCGGGTCTATTGGTCAGAGTCTCGTGGTCGAGATCAAACTCTGACCGTGAAATTGAAAATCTAAGGAGGAATGACGTTGTAGAAGCTACGCAGGAGACAGAACGTCATAGATCCTCTGTAAGGGTTCGAATGATCGTGACCATTCCTTTTGAATTCGGGAGAGATTGCTACTGTAGGATTAGGAGAGATCTGGGATCGTTAGATCGGAGGACAGGTGATCAGGATTCATTCGATAAAAAATAAATAAGTTTAAGGTCGTGACCATCAGATCCCAGTGAAGAGAGAGATCAATGACCATTAGGCATTGCGGGGAACCAAGTTGCATGGGAGTTAATTTCCCAAGGCGGTCCCACAATCCAAACCATGGTTTCGCCAAGGGGTTACATGTCAACGTTAGGAGACCTGCGGGGCGAAAAGTGGGTTACTCCAAGCCTCCGATGTGCGCCTCCACAAATTGAAAGGCATGCAGTGATGTGACATGTTAGCACTCGAGCGACGAACCTCCGAAGAGCCAAAGTAGATGGGAACCGTTGATCTGTAGGAGGACACATGCCCACCAATCGCGTGCTCCGGATAAAACACTCAGGGAAAAAGTGAGCGAGGAGGGGGTTTGAAGTTTGAGACTTTTGAAACCCAAAGACCCGAAAGGATATCGACTGTCGATCTGCCAAGATCCATGCATCACCATATATAGGGATTTGGATGAAAGTTAGTGGGGCCAAAGAAGTTTTGAAAACTGAGAATTCTGAAACCCGAAGAACCGAAGGGATCTCAGCCATTGATATTCCCAGAGCCACGCGTCACCAGATGCAGGACTTCGGATAAAAGATAGTATGGCCAGATAGTTTTTGAATTTTGAGATTTCCGGAGTCCAGAGTCTTGAAGGAATCGTAGCCATTAATCCACAGGAGACACGCGTCAGAAGATTGCGAGCTTTGGACAAAAACATTTTTTTTAAGGAAAAAGGTTGAAGTTTTAGATCTCTAAAGTCCAGAGCCCCAAAGTAAAACATACCCGTCAGATTGAGGAGGACATGTGTAGAAGATCCGTGAACTCCAGGTGAAGACCCAAAGTGAATCTTAGTCATCCGATCCAGGAGGACACGTGGCTACATATTGGCCATTTCAATAATTCGGGGTTCAGGAGAATTGGAAGTGTGCTATTATGAAAACTCTCAAAGTCCCAAAGCCTGAAGATCCGAAGTGGTGGGGCACGATGACGTCACCTAGAGGTGATGTGGACCCCAAAATTATGAAGTGACATGGCTTGTGAACGTCACTTGGGATTACATGGACACATGGGATATGGCCATGTGTCAGTAAGATTTGATCATTTGGAATATTGAAAAGTCAATTAGAACATGACACGTGTCACCCACTTGATTGAGCCACGTGTCCACTTCTATCATTTCAGCATGTGGCGATAGATCATGCAGTCTGGAGACTAGGCACTCCAGAGGGGAAATATGTGACAATTTGCATTAGTTCGAAAACTCCCGAAGGCCGGAGTACATACCGACCGTTGATTCTAGAAGACACACGTCGAAGAATCGTCGACTTCGGGTGAAATCACTTCGAGAGAAAGTGCAGGAGGGAAGTTTGAAACTTCCAAAGCTCAAAGAGCCGAAGCGATTCACAACCGTCGATCTATGGGAAGACACACGTTGGCAGATCATGAACTACGAGTAAAAGCGTTCTGGGAGGAGGCAAGCGAGAAAATTTGAGACTCATGAAGCGCGAAATCCCAAAGTGGATCTTGATCGTTGATCGTGAAGGAGGACAAGCACTGTTGATCCTGTAATATCCCTCAACCGAACCAAATTGTAAATGTAATATAAACATACTTAAGCTGGTGAGCTGTTTTGACCTCATTTGATAATGCACATCATGTGGCATAGTGCACGCATGAACTGTGCAGTAAAATGATGTAATATGCACTTCGTAAGATACTGCGCGCAGTAACTAAAGTGTGGGAAACCTTGAGGACGACGGATACCGCGTGTAGTAAGTAAAGTGCGCGCAACCTTGAGGACAATGGATACCATGTGCAGTAACTAAAGTGTGCGCAATACCAAGGTCAACGAACCTTTATGTATATGATATGCATTATAGGCTGGTGAGCCAGTATTATAAGCCAGAATGCTTATGTTTTGGTACTAGGCCGGAACGCTTAGATGTCAAGGGCTAATGCGCCTACTTTGTACATGAATCATGATTAATATAAAATACATCATTGCGTGCATACCGACCATGATAAAAGAGATGGGGGACTGAAATTCACCAGTTAGGGAAAGGGAGGGCCAAAAGTCGAGGGAATATTATATTAATATTTCATAAAACATAAAGTATGGATAATTATTTTATCCCAAGTTCTAAAGTTGGGGACAAGTGGACAAAAGTAACTTTCGATATGGCTAGTGTCAAGTTGGGGACATGCATTCATATCGTGGAGGATTTTTTCTCACAGATACCTTACGAATGGGGGGGGACAACCATCACTCTCACCATCACTTTTCACAAAGAGTTCACAGTGATTCTGAAACACACTCAGTTATCCAGTTAATGACTCCATGACCCTTTCACTGATACATTCCGTTATCCTTGAGACAACCATTTCACCTTTCCGAAGCCTATTTCCCCACCCTTTTTGGTTGGTGTACCTAGTTAGCTTGGAGCGGGATTGAAGAAGTGGGTTGTCAGGCCTGTGAGCAGTTCTCTGAGTGAGAGAATTGTTGGGGATTGATTTTCGTAGGTGTTAAACTGCAACTACAACGCTCTGAGACTTCCGATCCGACCTGTTGCTGAAGCCTTGGAAGGGAAGTGGGGCAGCCGAGGGACCGTTGAGCGGATAAGGGGCATACTTCCTTGGGTGGGACAGGCATGTGGGGAATGAGAGGCTGTAGGCTGTTAGTTGAGTGAGCACCTGAGACAGAGTCTTTATTGTTGTCCATGAGCCTTAGCCTGGAGAGGAATCTCTTTACTCTGTGTGGAGTTCAGTCCCAGCTTGGGGGTGACTCACTGTTGAGAGTGATGAATAGTGTAGTCTATGGCTGGGAGGTTTGTGGACGGTCTGTAAGCAGTTGGTGAAAGTCTTTCTAATATAAGTACCAATTGTATGATATATTGATATGCTGTTTTGTTATTTACATGCCTATGTTACAATTTTATCATATATGTGATTATGATTGCTTGTGTGCTTATGGGTAATTTCCTGTAAATGATGCATATTGGTAGTTACTGTTATTTTAATATAAAAGTCGTATGTTACAGAAATTAATTGTTTGTTTATGTTTAGATGTAAAGCTTCCGCGAGCATGTTGTATGTATGTGTTTTAGTTGCATACAGTCTAAAGAGTAAATTGAGGTGGCATTGCTTAGTTGACTACTGGTTATGCTACTGTATGTTCCACAGTATGGGAACGAAAGTGTTCCCTAGAGTAGCATGGCCCGACCCGATGGATGGGAATGTTACCGACTACCGTCAGAGCATGAGTGGTTTATCTGGAGTGGTACACCCTAGCCTCAGGTTGGTCGGGGGGGGATCGTTACAGTATGGTATCAGAGCCTCAATTCAACACTGATCTTAGATGGGCCAGAGGGGTGCAATTGAAGTGAATATTCACAGAAAAGTAACTTTGAAGTGACCATAATTGGAGTCACAGAGTGTCCTTGGAAAATGTTGGCATTCCAGTGTGCGCGGTAAATTGTGGCACCGCGCGAAAGATTATTATGTGTATATGCATGCACTGAAATTAGCCTTGCGTGGTAAGCACACACATAGTAAGGTGCACATGGGGTGCACAAGTATTGCTTGACGTGGAGGAGTTTTGTTGTTACGTGCATAAGTATGAGTATAAGTATAAGTTGTTTCGCAAGGGTGTATTCAGTAGTGTGCACATATATTTGAGCGCTAAGGAATATGTTAAACTTGACATGGTGCATGCATAGGACGAAAATACATGTGGAATATCAGTGCACAGTATCTAAATTGTGCACAGTGGATATTGGTGCACAACGCCAGAGTAGTACGCATAAGTAGTTGGTACGACGAAGAAGAAATGCATAGTAGATTTAGGTGCACGGAGAAGCATTTTACCTTGTAATATTGCTATGCACGATAAATATAAATGAACAGGTCAAGTTAATGTGCATGAATTCACTTGGAAGGCGATGAGTTTGAGTTTAAATTGTATAATAAAAAGAAAAGGAAAAAAAAGAAACACATAACTGCATTGAAGCATTAATTATAAAGAATTTTGAATTTTAATTTCTTCCGATTTAGACAGATGAAAATAAAATATAAGATTACAAGAAAAACTTATTATAAAAGAAAACAAGAGTCATAACATCACCAGATAGAAATTGTAATAAAACATTCTAAAATCCGTTTCTGTATTTATATAATCATATTAATCACAAAATTACAAAAGGGTGATGAGAGCAGTTAGCCTGTTGTAAAAAGGGTTGTTTGAAGAACAAGCCTATCATCTCTTGTGCTCTTTACCTCCACTACCGACTGTTCAAAATTCGTTGAGACATGATTATCTTAGTTGAAGACTTACTTTATCTTAGCGATCTCCACCTTTAAATAAGAGTCTAACCAGACCGGATGATTCTCTCCAACACTTTCGACCGCTTCAGCCGTAGATTCCTTCTTCTTATGCCACTTACTCCTTTTCTTTTTAGCGGCTGGCCTATTGATGACTAAATCACTTATAGTGGGATTTAGCCTGACTTCCAATCGCGAGTCTATAACCGGATCTGTGTGGAACTTAGTTGCTAGAATGTGTGCAAGGACCCTTTCTTCCTTATTCGCAGGAAAGCCTAGCATGTTGCTCGAATAACCAGTCTCACTCGACTTAACTTTGTCCATGTATCTCAAGTTGGGGATACCAAATTGTGTCTTTATAGAGAGAAGGAAGTTGAGCAGCTTGAAGATTACTTCGGTTATGGATACACATATATCTTCATACTTGGGGAGTGGTAATTATAGAACTCCATTTATGAAGCACAGACAAATTACGTACAAAGAGCGTTGGATTGCCATGATCGACCAATCCATTTCGAATGATTAGATTTTGAGTTCGTTACATGATGGCGTTCAACTGACGTAACATGGCTACGAAGTACCGAACGAATGAAGCAGAGTGATCTGACTAGCCATTGCCCACTCCACAAGTGGTGGATTTGACATGTTGAGACACGTGATACCGTGTCTTGGCGAAAGTGGTTTCGAAAAAACCACCTTCTTGCAAAAGTGTATCTCAGAAAGCACTGCGTGTCAGTGGTCTCAAGACTTGGGTCTTATCTAGAATTGTCGTGGTGATAACACCAGGAAACTGGGAGTGATAATGCTGATGTGTATGTTGAATCGAAATGGTGCATATTCTCATGAATTTTTGAATTGTTAGTCTGATTAGTTTTGATGGCTGCACGTTTTGCATAATTAAAAAAAAATTGATCAGGTTAGACCAGTACAGAGTCCATAGGAATGGAAGAGGCACAGGGGAATTATAGTCATCCAGAGAAGAGCAGAGGGATGGATGTCCATTTGGGCATGGAGGGAACGAACTCCAACGGACATGGAGAAGAAAGGAATGAAGATATGAATATGGCTGAGACCATTAAGAATTTGCAAAATGATGTCCAAATCCATAAAGCTAATAATGAAAGGCTTATGAAAGCCAAAGAGAAGAAGGATGACTTCAACATGAAGCTATTGGAGGGTTTGAACAGAATAGAGAAGAAATTGGTTAAGGAGAGAAACTCAAGTAGATATGAGATTCACAAATCTTCAGAGGAGAAAGGAAAATTAAAAAGTGTTAGTAGACATCACCATCATCCCCATAGGCATTCCCATAAGAGAGTAGGAAACAACTCAAGTCTATCCCCTGTCAGAAGGTATAAGAGATCTGGGGTGGATGAGCTGTGAGGGGAAATGAACAAAATCAAACCTCCTACATTTGATGGTGAGCACAAGAAGGATGAAGATGCCGAAACATGGTTGTTAGGCATGAGGAAGTATTTTCAATTGCATAATTATTCTTCTCATGCTGAAGGTAGAATCTCTATCTATCAACTCAAAGGAAAGGCCTCCATGTGGTGGGATCAACTTATGCAGGTACAACACATTGTATAGAAAAGTGTTACTTGGAGAGAATTCAAGAAGTATTTTGAGAAGAAGTACTTGACCAAGAGATACTATGACAAGAAAATGAAAGATTTCTTTGAACTCAAGCTTGGAAGTATGACCATAGATGAATATGAGAGAAGGTTTCTGGAACTGCTGAAGTATGTCTCTTTCATTAAGGATGAGACAATTAAGATTCAATGGTATTTAAGTGGATTGACATCCTTCATCAGTGATAAAATATAGTATGATGATCCCAAGACATTAGAAGAGACCATAAGGAGAGCTAAATTCTCATATGACCAGCTGAAAGCAAGGCCAACGTTCCAAAAGGCTTGGGAAGACAATAAAAAATTCAAGATGGATCAAAGGAAGAAGGGAGCTAAGCCACCATTATTTATAAATAATCCACAATGGAAAAAAACGCATAAGGAAACTAGAGTGATTGACACAGGGAGTCAAGGGACAAGACAACCACCTATGTAATGTTGGGGTTGTAAAGGAGACCATAGGTTCAGAGATTGTCCTCACAAAGGTGAAAAAGGTAGGGTTGTTCACAATGTACAAAGAGCTAAGACAATAGAGGACATAGGAAGAAATGTGCCAAGGATTTATGCAACCCTAGACAAAAAGCACGAAGAGTATCAGTCCCACATGATTGAGGTGGAAGGTATGATCAACAACCAAACCCTTGCTATTTTAATTGATTCAGGAGCTAGACATAGTTATATAGACCCTAAGATGGTGGAAATTTTTCAATTAACAAGAAGCAAGCATGGGAAATCCTTGTTGGTGCAACTGACTATAGGAGCCAGAAGAAAATTTGATGAGATGTCTAAGTCCTACCTCATAGACATGAATGGACTGAATACCAAGGCATATTTGAACATCTTACCTTTAGGTTCCTATGAATGTTTAATTCGGATGGATTGGTTGGACCCACATCATGCTCTATTGGGTTTTCATAACAAAGCATTCACTTTCTTGGATGAAGAAGGGAACCAAAGTAGAGTGCAGGGAATTTCCAGGGAAGTAACCGTTAGAGAAATTTCAACATTGCAGCTGAAGAAATGTTATAGAAAAGGATGTCAAATTTTTGCAGCTCGTATTGAGGAGACACCTAAAGACAAGGTGCCAAATTTGGAGGATTATGCAGTCCTGAAAAAGTTTGAAGATGTATTCAAGGAAGTACTAGGACTACCCCCAAGGAGAGACATTGATTTCTCTATATATTTGATGCTTGGAGCAATGCCAATATCAAAGACTCCTTACAAAATGAGTACACCAGAATTGAAGGAGTTGCAAATGCATCTTGAAGAACTATTGAAAAAGGGGTATGTACACCCAAGTGTATCACCTTGGGGTGCCCCAGTCTTGTTTGTGAAAAAGAAAGATGGAATGTTAAGATTGTGCATTGACTTCAGACAGTTGAATAAAACGACTGTTAAGAACAAGTATCCTCTACTAAGGATTGATGACCTCTTTGATTAATTGAAGGATGCAAGGATATTTTCAAAGATAGATCTCAGATCAGGATACCATCAGGTAAGAATTAAAGAAGAATATATTAGCAAGACTGCCTTCAGGACAAGGTATGGTCATTATGAGTTCACAGTGGTACCATTTGGGTTGTCAAATGCACCAGCTGTTTTCATGTGATTAATGAATGGTGTTTTCCGAGAGTATTTGGACAGGTTTTTCATTGTCTTTTTGGATGAAATTATTATATATTCCAAGTCAGAGGAAGAACATGGAAATCATTTGAGGATGGTGTTGCAAGTATTAAGGGAACATTAATTGTATGCCAAATTGAGCAAGTTCTCATTTTATCAGAAACAAATTCATTATTTAGGGCATATTATCTCAAAAGATGGGATAGCAGTGGACCCTAAGAAGATAGAAGCCATTAGAGAATGGTCAGCACCAAAGAATGTGATAGAGGTTAGATCTTTCATGGGCCTTGCAGGTTACTACATGAGATTCATTGGAGGATTCTCAAAGATAGCACACCCAATCACTTCCTTGCAAAGAAAGGGTATGAAGTTTCAGTGGACGTCGGACTGTGAAAGGAGTTTTCAACATTTGAAACAATTATTGACAAGTGCTCCAATACTAAGGATTGCAGACCCAAATGAAGATTTCATTGTATGCACAAATGCATGTAATGAAGGACTGGGTGGAGTCCTTAGTCAAAATGGATTCGTGATATGTTATGAATCAAGGAATTTGAAAGAGCATGAAAGAAACTATGCCACTCATGATTTCGAGTTGGCAGCCATAGTACATGCCCTAAGGAAATGGAGACACTACCTCATGGGAAAGAGGTTTGAGCTAAGAACAGACCACAATGGCCTGCAATATTTATTTGATCAGCCAAATCTAAATGCTAGGCAAAGCATATGGTTAGAATTTCTAAGAGAATATAAATTTGATATAAATCATATCAAAGGGAAAGAAAATAAAGTGGCTGATGCACTCAGAAGGAGGGTGCATGAACTATGTGCTACAACCATCAACATGTATCAGACTGATGTTAAAAGCAAAATTATGGAGGCTGCAAATATAGATCTGCAGTACAGATAATTGGTAGCAATGCTACAACAAGGTAAGATACTTCATAAGATGGATATTTATAAGTTGGGAGTAGATGGAATACTGTTGCACAAGAACATAATTTGCGTACCAAATGTCCAGGACTTGAAACGTATAATTTTGCATGAGATGCATAATGTTCCTTATGCAGGGCACCCTGGATATCAAAAAACCGTAGCAGTGGTCAAGAGCCAATACTTTTGGCCAGGTATGAAGAGAGAGATAGCAGGATACATCGCAAGATGTATGGAATGCCAGAAAGTTAAAGCAGAACATAGGCACCCAACAAGATTGCTGCAACCTTTGCCCATTCCTGAATGGAAGTGGGAAGTGGTGACAATGGATTTTATTATGAGATTGCCTAGAAAAGGAAAGATGCATGATTCAATTATGGTGGTGGTGGAAAATATTATAAAATATGCCCGTTTTATTCTACTAAAAAACTACTCACAATGCAGCAGATGTCGCTAATATTTTCATGAAGGAAGTGGCATGATTGCACAAAATTCCTAAAACGATTGTGTCTGACAGAGACCCGAAATTCACCTTGAATTTATGGAAAGGATTGTTCAAAGGATTCAGAATGAATCTGAACTTTTTTACAACTTATCATACCGAGTCTGATGGACAGACATAAAGAGTGAGCAGGGTGATAGAAGATATGTTGAGAATGTATGTGATGGACAAACCATCAAAATGGGAAGACTACCTACACTTGGTAGAATTCGCTTACAATAATGGGTATCAAGCATCAGTGAAGATTAGCCCATTTGATGCACTTTATGGTAGAAGGTGCAATACTCCAGTAAGATGGATAACCCAACTGATAGAATGGTAGTCGGGCTAGAATTGCTTAAGGAGATGGAGGAACAAATGTTAAAAATTAAGCATAATTTGAAAATTGCCCAAGACAGACATAAAAGTTATTCTGATAAAAACAGAATCCACAAAGAATTCAAAGTGGGTGATCATGTTTTCCTGAAAGTGAAAGCTAATAGGAGGTCCCTGAAGCTAGGAAGCTGCGCCAAGTTAGAAGCCATATTTTGTGGACCATTTGAAATCCTAGAGAGGATTGGTCCAGTTGCTTATATGATTGCATTTTCTGCATCTATGTCTATTCATAATGTCTTCCATGTATCATTGCTAAATAAATATATACCCGTTGCTAATCATGTTATTGATTGGAATGTGATTCAGTTGGAGCAAGAAGGTTCTTTTCAAGTGCATCCGGTGCACATTTTAGACTGGAAAGTCAAATAGCTCCAGAACCGAGCCATAGGGCTTGTAAAGGTTCAATGGAGCTGCTACGGCCCTGAGGATGCTACTTGGGAGCATGAAGATGCAATGCAGACAGAATACCCACATATTTTTGAAGATTTTTGAAAAATCTAATATATATGGGTGTATGATGCACTAAGGACAATGCATAAATAAGGGGAGGGGATTGTAATATCCCTCGACTGAACCCAATTGTAAATGTAATATAAACATACTTAAGTTGGTGAGTTGTTTTGACCTCATTTGATAATGCACATCATGTGGAATAGTGCACGCATGAATTGCACAGTAAAATGATGTAACATGCACTTCGTAAGATACTGCGCGTAGTAACTAAAGTGCACACAATCTTGAGGACGATGGATACCGCGCATAGTAGCTAAAGTGTGTGTAACCTTGAGGACAGTGGATACTGCGCGCAGTAACTAAAGTGTGCGCAATACCAAGGTAAGCAAACCTTTATGTATATGATATGCATTATAGGCTGGTGAGCCAGTATTATAAGCCATAATGCTTATGTTTTGGTATTAGGCTAGAACGCCTAGATGTCAAGGACCAATGGGCTTACTTTGTACATGACTCATGATTTATATAAAACACATCACGATGCCCAAACCGACCACGATAAAAGAGATGGGGGACTGAACTTCACCAGTTAGGGAAAGGGAGGGACAAACATCGAGGGAATGTTATATTAATATTTCCTAAAATATAAATTATGGATAATTATTTTATCCTAAGTTCTAAAGTTGGGGACAAGTGGACAAAAGTAACTTCCGATATGACAAGTGTCAGGTTGGGAACATGCATTCATATCATGGTGGATTTTTTCTCACATATACCTTACGAACCAGGGGGGACGACGATCATTCTCACCATCACTTTTCATAAAGAGTTCATAGTGATTCCGAAACACATTCAGTTATCCAGCCAATGACTCCATGAACCTTTCACTGATACATTCTGTTATCCTTGAGATAACCATTTCACCTTTCCGAAGCTTGTTTCCCCACCCTTTTTGGTTGGTGTACCTAGTTAGATTGGAGTGAGATTGAAGAAGCGGGTTGTCAGGCCCGTGAGTAGTTATCTGAGCGAGAGAATTGCTAGGGATTGATTTTTGTAGGTGCTAAACTACAACTACAGTGCTCTGAGACTTCTGGTCCAGCCTGTTGGTGAAGCCTTGGAAGGGAAGTGGGGCAACCGAGGGACTGTTGAGCAAAGAAGGGGCACACTTCCTTGGGTGGGATAGGCATGTGGGGAATGAGAGGCTGTAGGCTGTTAGTTGAGTGAGCACATGAGATGGAGTATTTCTTGTTGTCCATGAGCCTTAGCCTAGATAGGAATCCCTTTACCCTAGGTGGAGTTCAGTCCCAGCTCGGGGGTGACTCACTGTTGAGAGTGATGAACAATGTAGTCTATGGCTGGGAGGTTCGTGGACAGTCTGTAAGCAGTTGGTGACAGTCTTTCTAAGATAAGTACCAATTTTATGATATATTGATATGTTGTTTTGTTATTTACATGCCTATGTTAGGATTTTATCATATATGTGATTATGATTGCTTGTGTGCTTATGGGTAATTTCCTATAAATGATGCATATCTGTAGTTACTGTTATTTTAATATAAAATTCATATGTTACAGAAAGTAATTGTTTGTTTATGTTTAGATGTAAAGCTTCCACGAGGGTGCTGTATGTATATGTTTTAGTTTCATGCAGTCTAAAGAGTAAATTTAGGTGGCATTGCTTAGTTGACTACTGGGTATGCTGCTGTATGTTCCGCAGTATGGGAACAAAAGTGCTCCCTAGAGTAGCATGGCCTGGACCGATGGCTGGGAATGTTACCGACTGGCATCAGAGCATGAGTGGTTGCTCTGGAGTGGCGTACCCCGGCCTTAGGTTGTTCGTGGGGGAATGTTACAGATCCGGTCCTGGCTGAAAGTTATGAAGTCCCAGAGCTCTAGATAAGCGCTTTTTCAGCTAAACGCAGGGTCATGGTCGTGGTCATATGCAGATTGAGAGCTGGAGGATGGAGGGTTAAGGGCCGAAATGGTTTTCTTCGATACAGAAAGGTGCCAAGGAAGGATTTAGCCACAGTTTCTAGTCGTGGTCACCTGGGAAGGTGGTTTGAAGGAAGCACCTATGCAGAACGAAATTCTATGTTAGCCAAGGATAACAGGACACTGTTATTTTTAGAGAATGGGGATATGGTCTCCATGAAAAGAAGAAAGAAAGAGACATGTGGCATGGTTTGGCAATTTTGTTTATCATATGCATAATTCTAACAAAATGGTCGCTTGCACATTTTGCAGAATTAAGGGGGCTTAAGCACATCAGCTCAGGATGCGTATTGAGGAAATGGAAGAAGGCGAGGGAGCCTCCAGTCATGATAAGGAGGCCGAAGGCCAAAATACCAAATTTTGTAATGCAGAGACAGAGTCCAATGGACGCAAGGGAAAAAGAGAGTAGGAAAAGGAGAGAAGGAAACATTAATAGAAATGGTAAGAATCTTGAAGATGGAAGTGCATAGCTACAAAGAAGACAATGAGAGACCGATGAGAGAGAAAATTCAGATAAATGCTCAAGTGTTGCAAAGCTTGAATCAATTGCAGAGGCAAATGAAGAATGGATCGAACTCAAGACAAGAGGAAGAAGGCAGGTTTCATGAAAGGAGAAATGATCATGGAAGAGTTGGTTATTCCAGAAGTGCTAGAAGAGCTCATCGACACCACTCACTTCCTTACTCAGAAAGGAATCTTTATGCATCATATGATCTCGTAAGTAGTCCATAGGTGTCCCCTGTCAAGAAACACAAAAGGAAACAAGAGGTAGATAGTTTGCAAGGAGAGCCGAGGAAGCCTAAGCCACCTTCCTTTGATGATGAAAGAGAAAGGGAAGATGGTACCGAAGCATGGTTGCTTGGGATTCATAGACATTTTCAGTTGAATAACTATTCATCAAACCTGGAAGCCAGGATTGCCACCTACCATTTACATGAGAAAGATGCAGTGTGGTGGGACCAACTGAAGCAAGTGGAGCATGTTAATGAAAGTAGGATCACTTGGAAATAGTTCAAGAAGTACTTCTAGAAGGAGTACCTCTCAGAGAATTTCTATGACAAGAAAATGCAAGAGTTCTTCGAACTCAGGTTGGGAAGCATGACTATGGAAAAGTATGATAAGAAGTTCTCAGGATTGTTAAAATATGTCAGGTTCATTGGTGATGAGAAAGTGAAAATACAAATATTTCTAGGTGGATTGCCAACCTTTTATAAGGAAAAGATCAAGTATGATGAACCCAAGACCTTGACTGAGGCCATCATGAAGGATACATATTTGTATGAGAAAGGTTAGGGAAGTGAATCCCTGCATAAATCTTGGAAGGACGAGAAAAATGCAAAGTCCGATCAGAGGAGGAAGGGATTCAAACCTCCCTTCAATAGGAATTAGACTAATAGAAATCATCAATATCAGTATGCTAAGGGAGATTTCAAGAAGGAAGATTCCTTGGGAAAAATGAGAAGATCACCAATCCAATGTTGGGGATGCAAGGAAGATCATCTATACAAGGATTTTCCACACAGAAAATATAGAGTGAATACTGTGCACAATAGTCGAAGATATGGGAAGAATCTATGCAACTTTAAATGATCGACAAACAGAGTACCAATATAATATGATCGAGGTGGAAGGTAAGATCATAAATCAACCTGTTTCTATTTGTATTGATTCAGGAGAAAGTCATTGCTACATTGATCCTAAGATAGTGGATAGATTACATTTGGAGAAAAGTAAACTTGTAAAAGAAAATTTGGTTAAGTTAGCCACTGGAACCAAAAGAATAATCCATCATATGGTCAGAAGTTGTTCCATAAGTCTTAATGGAATGAATACTAGTACTGATCTAAATATCATACCACTGGGGTCTTATGATGTTCTGATTGGGATGGATTAATTGGATAAGCATCATGCTATCCTAGATTGTCATAACAAGACATTTACATGTTTTGATGGAAATGGAAAACAAAGCACTGTAAAAGGAGTTCCAAGACCCATCTCTATAAGGGAGATTTCGGCCTTACAACTGAAAAGATGTTTTAGAAAAGGATGTCAACTGTATGCAGCTCATGTGGAAGATCTAGATAATATGAAGGGGCCAAGCCTTGAAGATTTCTCGGTACGACAGGAATTTGAGGATGTATTCCAAGAAATACCTGGATTGCCACCAAGAAGGGAGTTAGATTTCTCAATTGATTTAGTGCCAGGAGCTTCCCCAGTGTCAAAAACACCTTACAAAATGAGCACACCAGAGTTAAAAGAATTACACATGAAGTTGGAGGAATTGTTGAAGAAGGGTACATACGTCCAAGTGTTTCATCTTGTGGAGCACTAGTACTTAAAAAAAGAAGAAGGATGGAACCTTGAGGCCGTGTATTGACTTACAACAGTTGAACAAGTACACTATAAAGAACAAGTATCCACTACCCCGAATTGATGACCTCTTTGATCAACTAAGAGGAGTAAGATATTTTCAAAGATTGACCTGAGGGCATGATACTATCAGGTAAGAATCAAGGAAGAAGACATTCATAAGAAAACCTTTAGGACCAGGTATGGGCATTATGAATTCGTAGTGGTGCCATTTGGATTGACCAATGCACTAGATGTCTTCATGTGCTTAATGAATGGCATATTCAGAAATTATTTGGAAAAGTTTGTCGTAGTAATCCTTAATGACATCTTATCTATTCTAAGTCCTAAGAGGAGCATGAACATCACTTAAGATTGGTATTGCAAGTACTAAGAGAACATCAATTGTATGTCAAGTTGAGTAAGTGTTCTTTTTATCAAAAGCAGATCCATTACTTGGGACACATTATTTCAGAGCAGGGCATAACATTAGATCTAGAGAAGATTGAAGCCATTAGAGGGTGGCCAACACCCAAAAATGTGTCAGACGTCATATATTTTATGGGATTAGCTAGCTACTATAGAAGGTTCATAGTAGGGTACTCTAATATTGCTCATCCCATCACTTCTTTTCAAAAGAAGGGAACTAAATTTTAATGGACACTCAAGTGTGAAAATAATTTAAATTTGTTGAAGGAATTACTTACTAGTGCACATGTGTTAAATATTGGTGACCCAAATGAAAGTTTTTTGGTATGTATAGACGCTTGTAAGGAAGGAATTGGGGGATTCGTCATGCAAAATGGAAATGTCATTGGATATGAGTCCAAAAAGCTTAAGGAACATGAGAGGAACTATGCCACACATGACTTGGAACTTGCTGCGATTGTTCACGCCTTGAGGATGTGGAGGCATTATCTCATGGGGAAGAAATTCGAATTAAGAACAAACCACATTGGTCTGAAGTATATTTTTGAACAACCGACCTTGAATGCCAAGAAAACAAGATGGCTGAAATTTTTAAGTGAGTATGACTTCAATATCAAGCATATCAAGGGAAAGGAGAATAATTTTTCTGATGCACTTAGTAGGAGAGTGCATCTCATGCATGCTACTGTTGTTAGTATGCATCAGTCAGACTTGAAGAGAGGAATTTTAGATGGTCTTGTTACATATCACCATTACCTACAGGTAAATGAAAACTTACAGCAAGGAGATATGCAGTAGAAAATAAAGGAGTATGAGATAAAGGAAGATGGATTACTCATGCATAAAAATAGAATCTATGTTCCTAGTTCCAAAGAACTGAGGAATGTGGTACTGAAAGAAATGCATGATGTTCCTTATGCTGAACATCCCGGTTACCAGAAAAAAATTACAACATTAAGAAGCCAGTTCTTTTGGTCAGGAATGAAGAAGGATGTTGCTGATTACATCGCTTGATGTATGGAATATCAGAAGGTGAAGGTTGAGCATAGACACCCAGTGGGTTTGCTGCAACCATTTCCAATTCTAGAGAAGAAATGGGAAGTTATCACCATGGATTTCATCACAGGATTACCCAGAAAGAATAAACAACATGATTCAATCATGGCAGTGGTTGAAAAATTAACAAAGGCTGCTCATTTTGTACCTGTGAAGAAAACACATACAACGACTAATATTGCAGAAATTTTTATGAAGGAAATTACTAGGTTGCATGGGATACCTAGGACAATTGTCTCGGATAGAGATACAAAGTTTACCTCCAACTTCTAGAGGGGATTGTTTAAAGGATTTGGCACAAATCTAAACTTTATCACAACATATCACCCCTAGATAGATGGGAAAACAAAGAGAGTCAATCGAATAATTGAAGACATCATGAGAATGTATGTGATGGATAAGACATGTAAGTGAGAAGATTACCTACACTTGGTTGAGTTTGCATATAACAATGGGTATCAAGATTCATTGAGAATGAGCCCATTTGAAGCCTTGTATGGTAGGAAATGAAATAATCCAGTGAGCTGGGACAACCCAACATATAGAGTGGTACTTGGGTCATAGTTTCTCAAGGACATGGAAGACCAGGTGGTCAAGCTTAAGCATAATTTCAAGGAAGCTCAAGATAGACATAAAGTTTATGCAGACAAGAACATGACAACTAGAGAATTTAAAGTATGGGAGAATGTAATTTTGAAAGAAAAGCCCAAGAAAAGCTCTTTGAAATTGGGTAGTTGTACAAAGATGGAAACTAGATTTTGTGGTCCATTTGAAATATTGGACAGAATAGGGCCAATTGCATACATGCTTGGATTACCTGCTTCCATGACTGTGCATAATGTATTTCATGTATTTTTACTTAATAAATATGTACATGATCCTAACCATGTTATTGATTGGCATCTGATTCAGGTAGAGATAGAGGGAGACTTTCAGGTTCAACCAGCGCGAGTATTGGACATAAAGGTAAAAATGCTCTAGAATCGAGTTATAGAGATGGTAAAAGTTCAGTGGACTTGATATGATCATGAAGATGCTACCTGGGAACATGAATATGCCATGCAGGCAAAGTACCCACAATTTTTTGAATAAATTTGAGATTTTGATCTGTATTTTTTATATGCACTGAGGACAGTGCCAAAATAAGGGGGAGGGGATGTAACACCCCAGGTTGTGAACCCCCATTTTAAATAATGTATTGTTACAATGTTGAGAGGCCTGAGTGCCCAAACAATTATTTAAAGGGCCAGTATGCCCAAGGAAATGTAATTCTTTGATCATTATTAATAATAAACACATCGTTGGCTGCTAGACAGACAAGGACTAGAGTTATAGGGGGCTATGATTCCACAAGAGAGGAGGCTTTAGAGGCTAAATGTTTATTCCTATGTTAATTACCTTTTTTCCTAAAGGGGGGAACCAATTACCTGAGATTCTTGGGGAGGGCAGGAGGTTCTTGATTTCCCCACGAACATACTTAAACCCGCCCTTGGTCCGATTGTGGGGTTGGTCATTGGCTGGTCTGCTCCATCACCTTTGTGTTACCTCATTCTTACCCTCACACACTCCCATGCACTTACCTACATCCTCCATCCATCCTCACCTGCGTATTGGTCTCGAGAAGGGGGACTGAACTACGAAAAAATTAACCACATGATAGTTGGCTGTAGTGGCTGCTGGTGGGATCCATTCATGCCTTGAGGCCTGCATGTCTAAGATGCAATGGCCTGTGTCCAGCATGGCTCACAGATACGATTCTTGAGAGTTCCAACATTGAGATTCTGGACCAGTTGTTTTGGAGGCCCAAATAAGGGGAAGCACTGCCTGAGGGACTGTGTGTCAGAGAAAGGTGAAGGTCCATTCTCTCAAGTGGTGCAAGCTGGGTAGAAGAGAGCTAGGTACTTGGATTGATGTGAGTGCCGAGAATCCTGTGATAGCTTGAGAGCTGACTGGTTTGGGAAGCCAAGTTCACTCTGGATCCGTCCTTGTGGATTCATAGCCCTGGCTCGGGGGTGATGTTTTTGTTGATATTTGGATCAGTAGTGTCTACGGTTGGGTGGAACGTCCTTGGTATGCAGCCAATTGGTGTCATATTTCATAAATATAAGTGCTCTCCGTTGTGATATTATTATCTGTGTATGAATGTTTTTCCGTTGCATATTTAATTATCATTAATTGAATATTTATAACATGCATGCTTGCTGGATATTACTGTGCATGTCATTAATTCTCTTATCTTATGCATCTTTAATAAATAAAGAAGGTATCAGTATGAGAAAGAAGTTCGAGGGTGGGCTTGTAGGTAGCATACCCCGGCTTGTGGCTGGCGGGGTATGTTACATTATCATTTTTCTCTTCTAAGTTTAAAGCTATGTGAATCATTCATAAATCTTAGAAACATAGTATTATGTTATTAATTATTTTTTTCTTAAGCTAGATACAACAGACATAGGTAGGTTACCTGTTCTCGGCACATATAGTGTAACAACTCTTTCGATTACGAATCCCGGATTGACATATAAATGAGTGTAATATATTGAACATATTTATACACCAACAAAAAGCATGACCTAGGATTTTACTATAGATTTCCACACATAGAACTGAAGTGACAACAAAATAATTGATTATCCTCCTATAAGAATTCCACCCTGTAATAAGCCCCCCAAAAATTAAAAAAAATTCAATGAAAGTAAATTCCCAAGCCTTAAAACCTTTCTTCAAGCTATCTGCAATGGCTACCCATTTCCCATAGTCTCCTTTAGTAGTAGCAAATTTGACTTCTCTACTTTGATGAGTTTGGATAGGGAATTTTTTTGGGTTGATTGTCCAAAATCTGAATGTTAGTTAAGATAATACTCATGACAACCCACATTTAGGGGTTTAATTTTCTCTAAGTACCCCTTTGATGGATTGTTTATGACTTTGTTTTATTTCTTTAACTACCTTTGCGTTGTGCATGGAAAATATAAGAATTCCTCCCTGTTAGCACTAAGTAATTTGCCTAGGCTGAGGAGGCAACTCACAAAGGTAACCACATAACCACTTTAGAACTGAAACTAGCCTTTCAGTTCTGAGAGGGATCTCTCTTGTCACTTGGTCTCTAAAAATGGATTTTCTTTGGGGATCAGTGGCTAGGTTTTTTAAAAAGGTGAAGGGATTTTAAAGGTTTGCTAAAAATAAGGAAAGGAACCTGTTTGGGTAATGGAGTCAATTCTTTGAAGGAAAATGAAAATGATGTCTGGTAGGTAGAGCTATCAAGGAAGCAAAGGCTAGGAAGGCAATGATATTTCAGTTTTTTAAATTGATGCTATATAATGGAAGAAAGAGGGAAACATATAAAAACATTCATAGCACCATTAAGATGAATTCTGATGAGTTAGCAAAGAATAGACAATGTTCAAATTGCTAGAATCTAAAGCACCTTTTAAGATGAATTTGAAACCATTTGATATACAGTTCAAACATATGGGTATTATCAAATGAAATATAAAGAGACAAGAAGAACATACATATAGGAAAACAAACTTCAGATCCTTACCACTAGAATCTTTGGTATGAAAAATCTCTGGACATCTACACTAGCATTTTACTCAAATTCAGAAAAATGTATACAATGTTCAATGCAAAGTTGTCCTTTGTACTTCTTCCAACCCTGAGCACCTTCAAAATGATAAAATATATAGATAAACTACCTTACTAGGCTAGAGAAGTCAAACTCCACTTGTTACACATTATTTTGGTCACTCTGATGATGACTTTACAAGCATGTAATCAGGCCCTCAAAATCATCTTTTGCCTGAGAAAAGTGACTGCTTTCCTCCCCTGCAAGATTACTTTTTAGAAGGACATTGCATGCTACCCATAGTGTACAGTGAAAAAATACATGATTTCCGCAGACTGCTCTATAGCTAGCCTGCGGGATTTCCGCAAGCTGCTATGTAGGCAGGGTGCGACGGCATTTGAAATACAAAAGAGGAAAGAGGTTCAAGAAGTTTCTAGAAGGGGAATCTTCTAGAATGTGAGGTGGCATCCATATGGTTACGATCCTATTGACTTCTCTGATCTGGTGGGATCATCCTCATCCCTTTAACCACTTCAGCTTCTCCTATATAATAATGAGCTTCTCATGAAAAAGGTTAAGCACAGTTAAGAAAAGTTGAGCAAAGGATTGTTGGAAGAATAGGCTAGAGATTGTGTGAAGAATACAATTTCAGTTAATACTTGAGGTATACATTTTTCCATCAAGATTTTTAAGATCATCTTGATGCAAATCTTAGAACAAATATATGTGTGTCTTGGAATGAAGGACCACTAAAATGGAACTTGCAACATCAAGGCATTTCGGTTGTATCTTCTACTTTTATTCAATATAATACAGTGGCATCTGTCTTTCCTATAAAATTATTCTTATTTTATTACATGACTCCTTGATCATATGTTTAAGTTTTCATTGAATCTATCATAGTTGCTTTCACTTCAGTTGGTTTGTGTCATTGCAGATTTGGTTTCACAAGAGCATTAGAGTGAAGCGGGAATGACAAAGATATAAGGAAGCGATCACAAAGGTAATTCATCAATTCCTTCGTTGACACTTAGATCAATGATTGTAAATTAGGGAAAGTGTCATGTCCTGTCTTGTTTTGTTCTAGATCCAGGTGGATCTAGGGAGATTAGTTTATGTCCGCATTTACCAATTTATCCTATAACAAAATTGGCGACTCCACTGGGGATACGACTTGATTGTGGTTTTTTGTTGGCCATTTTTTTTGCCTACTCTTTTTTATCTGAATTCAGTCTCTGAGTCTGTAGGAAATCCATTCAGACTCTCTGAGTTTGAAAGTTCACTGAGATTTTTTACCTTTTTCTTAGAATTTCTTGATTTTTAGACGTGTCCGAACTGCACCCTATACCTAGCCTATGGAAACCTTTGATTTCCGCACCCTAGATATTTTCTTTAGTGCGTACTTTCCACACCTTGTCTGTTTCTAGCCTGTGAAAACTCTAGATTTCTGCACTGTAATGTGCTATTAGCCTGCAGTGGCGTTTGTGAAATATTTGAGTGGGGTTTTGGCCTCTGTTGATGCCCAAGTTTTGCTTTAGTCAGCTGGGGGGGTATTTTTTAGCCAGTGTTTGACTCTTTTCTTATGCTTAACATGTTGTTGATTGGTTTTTGGAGATTGAACACCTCTCTTAGTCATTTTCCATTTTTCATTTTTGATTTTTAACAACAAGGGTATAATCTTTGAGCTTGTATCTAAGTGGTTGTTCGATTAAAAATCTTGGATTGGATTTGAAGTTTTGGACTGATTACGTATTCTAGATTGGTTGTTGATTGAGAGGTTATTTATTCATTTTCATTTGGGGAAATACTTTCTCTTCATTTTTTACTTTTATCTTCATTGAAAGTTTGATTTGGGTGCTTGTTGAAGGTATAAATTTTCTTGGGTTACTTGTCCTTTCTCTGTCATGCCCTTGGTCTGGTCTTAGAAAGAAAGAATTTGAAGTTATCAATTCTTTTAAATAATCATACATAAGAAAATTTATTGCATTTAAGAGAAGAGAACATTGAAGAACTTCATTGTTTATTGGTTGTTTGAAATTGTGTTCATTTAAAGAAAAATGAAGTATATTTTGTTGCTTACATCATTCCAGAAACACTTTCTCCCTGCTGTAGATAGTATTCATTGAATGAAAATTTGCATCATTCATTTCTATTTGCATATTGTTGGATCAAGGTCTTACATAACATCTGTTTCATTCCCGTCTCCCTCTTGAGTAACAACAACCTTTAAAAATATTGCAAAAATCTAAAACTTAATTAGTAATCTTTTCTAGGGCTCTTTTACACCAACATTAGCTAGGCTAGAGATTTGGAATAGGAGGTGAAACACACTCTCCAAAGCAAAAAACACAAAATATCATCTTGTGATAGGGAGTGTTAAATTCCATTTGCAACATTTTGTCCTGGGAAGCCCTTCTCACACAAGGGTCAAACCTGAGGTCGCATTGATATTGGCAGAGTTACTCACCCTGCTTTGTTGATATCGGTGTAGAGATTGCACATATTATGGGGCTCGCTTGAAGGTATACCCACAATGATGAGTGGAATCCTCTCAAGTTGATTGTGGGCTAGATACCCTGCCCTTGCGCGTGGATCAGACTGTCGACTGTCTCCCCAAACATCACTGTTGTTTTTGGTAGCCTTAGTTTCCTATATTCTTAGGGTCTTACACAAGGTGACTGTGGAGGGGCAAGTCTTCACAATACCTGGAATCGACGTTGGCTAGACTCACTTGGGCTCCTTGGAGGGTATACCCACGATTATGTGTGGGATCTTGCACCAGGGTGTAAGTCCGTTATGTAGGTCGTCAAGGTAACTTTTCCACCCTAGCCTAGCCCCTTCCTGTCTTGACTTCGTAATGTTGGATTTCATCACCAAATAGTGACTTCAGAATAAGAAGGTTTTGTTTGCTTGGTTTTGATTCCTAGATTCTACTAGCGAGTGCTGTTTGTTTACATAGTTGGCTATAGATATTTTTTGTAAAATTTTCGGTTCGGCCAACATTGACCCTCCACACCGTTTGCATAGGATGAAAGGACTACCTCTGGAAGATCCAAAACTTTCTCAACCCTTGCTTCCTAATACACCAGAGGAATATCCTCAACAGAGTGAGATCCAGGACCACATACCTTCACAAGCAAAGAGAACTGACTCTTTAGAAAGTTTTCGAATCGTTTCTGATTCTTTGGACTCTTTCTGCTTACCTCCTGGATACGAGAGACATATTATCCAATTGAAATCATCCGGAGAACTTGTTGTTGACACTTATGGAATACCAATTGGAATCCTTTCCAACCTCGAAAATGAGGATCCTTTTTGGACCACTGACATATCTCAAACTCAGGCTTCTAGGTGGAACCCTCCCGACTTAGAGGCATAAGATGAGATACCTTTCATTTCTGAACCACCTGAGACATCTACTACATTTATGATACCTTTAGATCACTTTAACAGTACAACTTGCTATTTATTCGCTGGTTCAGAGGCTGGTCCTAGCTCAACTATCCCTCTTTACCAGGCCCATTCCACAATGGTCCCAAACACTACGATTATTCCCACCGGGAATACGGTGGCTAGCCAACCTCCTATTGGCACACCGCTTTCGTCTAGACAAATCCCGTCACTCCCTCTTGGGTATAATGATTTGAATGCTTCTATCCCCATTCCTACCCAAGTCCCATCCGAAGCTTCTAGAGTCTTTACTCCTCCTGGGTATAATGTTGCTTTCGGTTCCATTCCGACACCATCCCAGTTCCTCTCTGGAGGGTCTTATCCACCTTTTATAGGAGGATTTGGACCCAGTGGCTCTACCACCTTTGGAATTTCTACTCCGTTATTCACTTCTGGTTATTAGATTCCTATTGGGGGACAGTATAATCCAGGGGGGAAAACTCAATTAGGGGGTCAAACCCAAATTGGGGCATCATCCTCGCCTAGGGGAAAACCCTCGCTCAAAGGATATAATCCAATAAATATGGACAGAACATCCTTGGATCACTAGCTCAGTATTGGAATCTTCTTATCCAAGAAAATCCATAATCATCTTGGGGGAAACAACCTCAAGTTAGCTTTTTTATATCCCCTAGTTTGGGACAGTCATACCTCGGTTATTCCAATCCCATTTGGAGTTTGAACATTCAACCTAGTGTCCCTCCCCAAGGGAACATCCCCAATTAGTACAACCCTATGGGCTACATTCCTCTGCACACACGTCCGAATCTGTTAGGACCTTCACCTCACATATAGACTGCTTATGGTCCTACTGGTATACCGATGGGACTCCCTCCCAAAAATCACCAGTATCCTCTTGTGAATAGACAATTACCCTTTTTATCCACTTTGGACCTACCTGATCGATCTAGAATCTTGATTGATCCTATCCTACATTCTCCCCACTGGCTTGTTATACCGGCCAAATTACCGTCCAACATCCCAAAATTTGACGATAAACCGAGGGAGTATCCGAACAACCATGTCATGACTTTCCACCTTTGGTATTCATCCAACTATTTGATGGATGATTCCATTCGGTTATGACTCCTCCAACGAACTCTCATGGGTTTGGCTGCAAAGTGGTATATAGAAATACCATGAGGCTTCTTCACTGACTTTAATACCCTAGCCATTGCTTTCCTTACACACTACCAATTACCGATCCATTATGAAATAGGAACTGAGATCCTGAGTTCCTTCAAGCAAACTAAGGCCACTCACATCTCTGATCACATTCATGAGTGGAGAGGAAGATGAAGTTTGATCAAACTCGATCTTCCTGATTAGTTATTGGCAGAGTGGTTCACAAAATCATTCGTGAATGAAATTTTGTGTGATATTTCCATGGGTGGAGTTGTCAGCGAAGAACAGGCTATCAATCGCACTCAGTACCTTGACCTCGTTTATTCACAAATGGGTACTCTTTACGACTTACTCCCTGATGCACCTCGCCCTTCTACTACCAGTACCTCAACTACCCCTGCTGCTTCTCATGTGGCTGATGGTGTGATTGGCACTTTCCATGCTCAACCTCAAAATACACAAGCCTCTCCCACCAACCCCAAGTCTAATGCTTCTAATGTTCAAAATGTTCCGTATCCTACTCCTCCCATCGAGAAAACCTCTAAGGTTAACTCCATTCAATCTACCCCTGTCGGAAAGAATAAATCTAAAAAAGGGAAGGGTAAGAATAAGGAGGATAAAAATAACCTGCAGTTTGAGAAAACCAAAACCCAACCTGCTGATGATAAGGATAAGTGCAAACCCTGATACCCTTGCCTTATCTGTGGTGATTATCACTATATGAAAGATTGTCCAAGACGGGTCAAGGTTACTAAGTTCCTCCAAGGGACCGCGAAACCTCCCACACCTGTCGTTTTGTCTCAACCTTTCCCTTCTCAATAGTAAGCCCAATTGGTCATCCATGACCAACCCTCTCCCTCCACTACTTCTTATGTACTCATGTGTACTGGTGATTCTAGAAAGAATGACATTACACTTACCACTCGGGCCAAAGATTACTCTTCCTCAAAGGAGAAGGTTGACAATATACCACCTTTATTGGTTCAACAACCTCCCTCAACTTCACCTCCCAACAGTCCTCTTCATATCGAATGACCGAGTCTCGATACAATTCTTCACCCTCCCCCAAAGGGTGTTGTTTGAAAGTCCGCATTCAAACCTCATGCATGTGCTACTCAAAACTACAGTATTGTAGAAGATCTGGCGCAAGCACCTTTTGCGATGTCGACTCTCTAAGTCCTTCAAATTTTCCCTGCTCAACGGAAGGAACTGCTAAAGGCTATCGGTGGAATTGATCCTACAGATTCAAATTTGATAATTTTTGACCTCAAAGATCACATTCTGAGAACCCCCCCTCAACTAGCATTCCAAATACAAGTTGTTGTCTCTGACAATAACATCTGTAGGACTGTTATTGATGAGGGTGCCTCCACGTGTGTAATGTCTATTTCATGTTGGAAGGCCATTGACTCTCCTCCTCTTATGGAATCACATAACACGCTTAACTCCTTCAATGGCTCTGTCTTTAAGCCTTACGGTGTACTTCCTTCATTGTCTATTACGTTGGAAGGCAAATCGATCAATGTTGAATTTGAGGTCTTTGATGCACCTCTCGATTATAACCTCTTACTTGGCCATATCTGGATTGATGCGATGCACGCCGTTGTGTCTACCCTTTTCCATGTTTTACATTTTCCACATCAGGGAAAGGTCATTACTCTCAACCAACTAGCCTTTTTCAACTCTGACACCCGTAATAGAAACGCGCCTTTTATCACAAAGACACTTCCTGGGTATGAGAACGTCGGTGTGGGCCTACTTAAAGATTCGACTCTGATGGGTACGTTCCCAATCCCACCTCTCGATGCTTCACCTCCTTTGGTTGCCTTGATCAACATGATTTCAACCTCCATTTGCAAAACTCACACATCTTCCAACCCATGGGTAATACTCGAACCTAGTGATTATCATCACTACATAAACCAAATGCCTTTAAGTCCGGTTGAATCCGCCTATCAAGCCATGTCTTATGCTTTTCATGACATTAAGCACATTGTACAACCATATCTAGATGACCTATCGACGCATTCCATGCATCGTAGTGACCATCTGGCACACCTCCGAGCCATTTTCCTTCGTTGTTGGTTCTATCATATACGCTTAAACCCACACAAATGTGTTTTCTGTGTGGAGTCCGGTTGACTTCTAGGTTTTATCATTTCATGCCAGGGGATCAGGGTTGATCCTTTGAAGGTCGAGGTGATCTTCAATCTCCCTCCTTCTTCTTCACTTCGCCAGCTTCAAAATTTGCAAGGGAAGGGAAATTTTTTATGTCGTTTCATTCCAAACTATGCTCAATTAATGCTCGGATTTACTTGACTGCTAAAGAAAGGTTCTGAGTTCATATGGGATTCCACTGCCAACAAATATTTCGAATCTTTGAAACTGAATTTAATCCGTACCCCATTACGTTTCCCACCAGATTATTGTCGAGATTACTTCCTTTATCTCGTTGCTTCGGACTCTACCATCTCCATGGTTCTAGTCCAAGAAGATGATTCACACGACGAACATGTCATCTATTATTTGAGTTGGAGTCTCATGACCACCGAAACCAAATATTATTCACTACATCCTATTACACAAGACCACTGTAATTTCCGATTTCAACCCCATGCAACACATTCTTACATGCCAATTTCTAGGGGGAAAGTACTCTAAATGGATTGTGATTCTCCAAGAGTTTGACTTAGAATTCGAACGCACTAGTCTAAGAAATCTTTGGTGCTTGCTGAAATGATGTGTGACCTTCCCTGCACTGAGACAAAAAACATAGCAGAAGATTCTTTACCCAATGAATCTCTTTTTCTGATCAGTTCTGATGACCTTTGGTATGGAGATATCATTATATATCTCTAGACTCAAACTTTCCGCCCCGATCTATCTAGTGCTGACCATCGCCGTATACGATATCAAGATCGCCAATATATCATCCTCAATGACACTCTTTATCGTCGTGGGGTTGAATCCGTTTTTCGACGATGTCTCACCTATGATGAGGCTGAGAAAGCATTGAATGAATGCCATTCTGGAGCATGTGGTGGTCATATGTCTGGGTATGCTACTGCCCAAAATATGTTATGAACAGGGTATTTTTGGCCTTCTTTATTTAAGGATTGTATTACCGCCATCCAAAAATGCCATGCTTTCCAAACATACAATAATAAAATAAGATCACATCCCGCTCCCTTACACCTTGTAGTTTCCATCAGACCTTTCAGAAAATGGGGTATCGATTTCATGACATGTAACCCTCACTCGGCCGGGGGGCATGGATACATTATCGTAGTCGTGGATTATTTCACGAAATGGGCCGAGGCGATGCCTACTTTTGACAATACTGGGAAAACTACATCCCTTTTCATATTTAATCATATTATTACTCGACTTGGGATCCCGCAAGATATCGTTACTGATCATGGTAGCAATTTTCGAAACTTTATGATGTATGAACTTACCGACAAGTTGGGTCTTCATCATGAAAACTCAACCCCCTACTATTCATAGGCCAACGACCAATTTGAAGCAATAAATAATATCCTTATCACTATTCTTCGTCGGATAATAGGAATCCATAAGACCAGCTGGCACATGATGTTGTTTTCAGCGTTATGGGCCTATCAGACATCTGTGAAGTTTGCTACGGAATTTACCCCCTTTCAACTAGTCTAAGGCATTGAAGCCATTCTCCCGATTGAATGTGAAATACCATCTTTGAAGCTAACTGTCAAACTTCTCCCAAACACCTCTGTCAAAGAAAAATGTCTATTGTATCTTATGCAATTAGATGAGACCCGTTGTGATGCCACTCTTGTTATTGAAACCCAGAAGAAACACGTAAAATCCCAATATAACAAGCATGTCAAGCCGTGTGTTTTCTCTGAGGGAGATTTAGTTCTCCTCTATGAACAAGATCGTGATCTACTAGGATCCGAAAAATTCAAATCTATGTGGTGTGGTCCATATATCGTCAAACATGTGTTAGAGAAGGGAGCTTACGAGTTAGTAGATTATGATGGCATTCCTTTGAGTGAACCTAGAAATGGGCTTTACTTGAAGAAGTACTATGCTTAGAGTGTCTCTACATGAGTGCTTGTACTTTTACTGTACCATACTCTTGTGTGATTTTTTTTATTTGGTTTCCACCCCCAACTGCTTACCTTGCATTGTGCTTGGTTTCCAGATGTCGGTGTCTTCACTACCCTATATTGGATTTGCCGATGGTGCTAGCCGTAGTACTCAAAACCTAGCTTCTACTGCTTGGAAAATCTATGCACCTACCAACGAACTTATCAGTATACAAGATGTTTTCCTCAGTCGTGCAACCAAGAATATCACATAATATAGCACAATCATCGAATTATTGACCAATGCTGTTTCAATTGGGATTCATCACTTCGTTGTACGACTTGATTCACAGCTAGTAGCTCTCCAGTTAAACAATGTTTATACTATCTGAAGTCCTACTTTTTTATGGGTATATCTACGAATTCACCTCTTGGAATGTTATTTTGATTATATTGAATATCAACACATTCCTAGATGTCTAAACACATTAACTGATTCTCTAGATAATTATGTGTTAGACAGACATTTGAGACATTTATAAATCCAATCACACATTACACATTGTATATAGAAGCAGAGTAAGTCGGTAGAAGCCTCATGTATATATATAACGATAAAATGTTTTAGAAAAATGTTTTCCATCCAAGGACCAAAATATCAAAATATGAAGCCCATGGCTTCTACAAAATAACATCATGGATGCAGCTCATGGTAGCATACTATTGCCTGTTCCACCCTACGAAGTAACCGACTAAGTGAGTTGGACACTCCTACAGTATGGTGTTAATAACACCTTGGGATCTCCTCGATCGAGATGTCAGGAATGCCTGCTGTCAGACCCTCTAGGTTCTACTCCATTTCCTCATAGTTGCCAACATCTCACCCTGCTACTACACCTGCCTCTCTTCATTTCTAGATTAGAGATTTTCCCGGAGGCTGGTGTGGCCCTACATCTGCATGGTCAAATTTTTTTGATTAGTCTTTAGATCGAAAACACAAAAAAAAACATCTTATATCCTAAAAAATCCACAAAAACACTATAAAGAACAAAATGTCTTTCTTACCTAGATTTCCCCACTGAAATCCCTCAGGGAGAACCAAGTCGGGATCACCCCGAATATCCAGGCTGACATACGCATAATCATCAATCATCAAAATTTGGAGCCTTAACCAGTAAAAAAATGCATCATTGTACTTGACAATGGGGCCCGCTACATGTCGTTCCATAAGGTCGCACCACCATTTCATTCTTGGGTCTCGTGGGACTGGTATTCCCCACTCTACCTGCAACCACAAATGAGGGACTCTTTCTAAGAAGAAAGACACCAAAATGGACCCATACCCAAACTACTTTAGGTCTCCATTCTTCCTTTTAGTGAGTTGTGTCTTCATATTGCGGAACACACCGTCACACCAATTGAACACTCGAGGTTCTGTACATTCAATGGCGTATTGAAAATAACTCTAGAGGGCCATGTGCAATGAAGCACTTCCAAACATCCATGCGATAGTAAAGAGAATGGTTTTGAGATTCAAATCCCAAACTCCTCTGATGGCCACTTTACCTTTGCGCCTCTCCACCTCAGGTTCACAATGTCGACAGATTTACTCGCTCATCGGCAAGCCACCACCTCGACCCCTTGTTAGGGTCACCTGTGCCCCATGACGGGACAACCCCATCAAAAAGTAAATATCTTTGATGTCCAAGGAGAGAACATGAACACCCACATGAAACACTTGTTGGTTCACGTCCCACATGTGGACCAAATACTCTAATAGTCTTAGTTGGGATTCCATGCCCTGGATCTTGAATAAATTTAACAATACACACTGTTGAAGAGCATTGACGGTGCCCAGATCATTCAAAGCCATGAATTCATCATCCTCATTCTCTTGTTCTCTCCACTCCAACATTTTGGAAATCAATCACCTGCATGGAGATGAGAGAAGAAAGTTAGCAACTTTTATCATCATTTTTTGATTTCTTTTTGGTCCAACGCATGCATTTATTTTTGGGTTTTCGGTTGCCGCAACCGGGATTCAATTACAGTGCGGAGTTTCTGCAGGTGAGCCATTGGGCGTCTACGGAAATCCTTGATTTCTGCAAGGCCCAATAGTAGTTACCCGCGGCAGCCCCAGCACACGCCTACCGACCCAAAAACTCACCCAAAAAATATATTTTAACTGCTAAAAACGAATTTCAATCCATTCAAAAGGAAGAGGATGAAGAGCTTACAGTCTTGATGGGGACCTTTCACCGAATGGTCGCCTTTGCTCCTTGCAATCGACAGCCGAAGTAAGGGGTAAAAAAATGAGTTTTTAGACAAGTTCTTGACCAAATGCAAATGAAATGGTAAAAACAACTCTTACTCTTATTTATTTCGCTTTTTACCCTTTTTCATAATATTTTATATTATATAAATGCATTTTGTTATAAACCCTCAAGTCTAATAGCCTCGCGAGTGTCTTGTTTCTTGCAGGAAGAAGACTAGGGTCCTAATTAATGGGGTATGGATGTTTGTTCCGTAATTTGTTTTCTCTTCGTTACACATATCAATACTTTTTAGGGTTTTTTAATAAAACCTCGAGTTCACTCTTCGTTCGTTCTCATGCTCAAAAATTTATGTGAACGCAACTGAGTATACTTTTGTCGTCTTTTTGTACTCGTCACGGTAACACAAAAATTGACACACATGGAGTATCATTTAATCTCTTTTCACACTCCATAAAATGAAAAGATTGTCGAATGACCTTGTTCTGTTCACGCTCGTAAAAGTATTTGAATAAAACATTTGATGGGCGATAGTTTATCACTTTTTCGGTCCTGTCAAACTATTTTACGAAAAAGGAACCGAGAGAGTTCTCTTTAAGTGTTTTTCAGACTCTATAAACATGAAAAACCATTTTATTTTTTATTTTTGGACTCGTTAAACAAACATCGAAAGACCCACATGGGGCCGAACCACTCCTTCCTAGGGTTCGTTAAAAATACTCCAAGGGACTCATCTGAAGGATGAGATTACATTAAAATCATATGTTATTATCCTCAAGATTGTGTAAAAATAAAAAGGCAATCGCCAGAAATGGTGGGGAAAATTTTGGGAAATAAATGTGTCTCTGTATCCGTGTTAGTGGAAGTGAAGAGTCGCTCTTGAATATGAGACCCCATTTTTCATCATTTGAATACGGGTTGAGAAATCCATTTGTCTCTCGTCTGAATTTCTGAAAGTTTATATCTTGGGTCATCTTTGAGTCAATGCTGCCAAGACTGTCGTCATGTAATCCATATGTTCAAGAACAGTCCGAATAAGCCCTCTCTTGAGTCGGCCATTTGCAGTTTTTAATTCCTACCATGTCAACCTTCCTTGTTTCAATTTCAAATCATATTCATGTTTTACTCTATCCTAAATATGTTACTTATTTCATGTCATTGATGGGGGATACATCAAGACCCTCCTATGGCCAGTCTCTTCTTGTCCACTTCAACTCATTATCCAGGGACGAGACTTAGAAATCGTTTAGTACCTTATAGCCTACATGCCCTACTGGAAGGTTTCTTCGCTCTTGACAGTGGATTCACATCATTGGTCCCTGCTCAAAATATTCCATCGAATGTTCAACTTCAACTCATTTATTCCCATTCATTGGATTGTACTACAATACCTTGGGAGTCATTGAGATCAATGGTGATTTCCCTCGCACTTGTTAACAATTTTCATTAATGGTTGGTAATCAAGTAGTTTCTAACCATGTTCGACTCCAACACCTGTAATCACATGGCTAGATTCGTACTTACGGACGATGGGGTTGAAGACCCTGGATCTTATCATTCATGGTCCAGGTTGTGATGGAATATTGATGATTTGTATTGACACATAGATCCACTTTGTATGTCTCGTGGCTATGGTTGTATCCGAATTTTTCTCATACATAGATCCATAATGTATTCCTGGTGGCTATGTAACATTTTGATGACATGGATCCACAATGTATTATTAGTGGCCATGAATTACACTAATGAGTTCAATCATTTGTAGTTTAAACATGGGAATGCCTACTTCAGATATGGTATCGTATTGTGCAGATGCTTGTTTGTTTGTAGGTCCCCGATTGGTGCATTCTTTGTTCCCGACACACACACACACATATTTTATAAAGTATTTTGATCGTCACAATTTCCGAACTCATACTTTGGGGGGCATTCTGTTACACATTATTTTGGTCACTCTGATGATGACTTTACAAGCATGTAATTAGGCCCTTAAAATCATCTTTTGCCTGAGAAAAGTGACTTCTTTCCTCCCCTGCAAGAATACTTTTTAGAAGGACGCCGTAGGATACCCATAGTGTACAGTGCAGAAATCCATGATTTTCGCAAGCTTATGTGTAGGCAAGGTGCGCCGGCGTTTGAAAGCCAGAAGAGGAAAGAGATTCAAGAAGTTTCTAGAAGGGGAATCTTCTGGAATGTGAGGTGGCATCTGTATGGTTATGATCCTACTGACTTCTATGATCTGGTGGGATCATCCTCATCCCTTTAACCACTTCATCTTCTCTTATATAATAATGGGCTTCTCATGAAAAAGGTTAAGCACAGTTAAGCAAAGTTGAGCAAAGGATTGCTGGAAGAATAGGCTGGAGATTGTGTGAAGAATATTATTTCATTTGATACTTGAGGTCTACATTTTCCCATCAAGCTTTTGAAGATCATCTTCATGCAAATCTCGGAACAAATATATGTGTGTGTTGGAACGAAGGACCACTAAAAGGGAACTTGTGACATCAAGACATTTCGGTTGTATCTTCTACATTTATTCAATATAATACAGTGGCATGTTTCTTTCCCATAAAATTATTCTTATTTTATTACATGACTCCTTGATCATATGTTTAAGTTTTCATTGAAGCTATCATAGTTGCTTTCACTTTGGTTGGTTTGTGTCATTGTAGATTTGGTTTCACAAGAGCACTGAAGTGAAGCGAGAACAACAAATATATAAGGAAGTGATCTCAAAGGTAACTCATCAATTCCTTCTTTGACACTTAGATCAATGATTGTAACTTAGGGAAAGCGTCATGTCCTGTCCTATTTTGTTCTAGATCCAGGTGGATCTAGGGAGATTAGTTTATGTTTGCATTTACTGATTTATCCTATAACACCCCTATTATCCTATGATTTTGGATCTGATTACATTAAAAAGAAGACAAATTCTATACTACTTGCTAAAAATAGCAAATTCGTTTTGACCACATTTATGACTAACAAAATATTTAACAAAAGAGATCCCCAACACATTTTCAACTTTAAGGCTGATATGAGTCATATTGGAAAAATAGAGAAGGATCTTGGAGGGATTTGAGCATTGACAAGGCTCCAATTTATCTTTGTGTAGCAAACTGGTGTAATGTTCTATGTAAATGCAACCTTCAACATTTGCGCAGCGTAGCTAATGTTTTCTTCAAAATTCATCCAAGTGGTGGCCGCAACATCTGTGGAGGATAATCATGACTTCTAGGCTAACCAAAAATTATTTCCCAATGTTTTTCATCTTTAAATATGCTTGCAACATTTTCATAGTGTGAGGTCGCTACGCAAACTCTGTACAATGTGGTTTTCAATAAAACTCAAAACTAGTCTTTTTTGTAGCAGTTCCTCAAAGAAACAAAAAATGGTGCAGCATTGAACCTAAATATTAGTTATCTCTGTAAGTATCTCTAACTTCTCTCTAGCATCATCCTAAACTTTCATTCTCAGCTTGAGGGACCTGTTCTCCTTTGGGATCTAGAAGGATGTTTGCTAAGGCCAAGAAGGGGCCCATTATCTGTTCACCTTCTTAAGTTCTTCGACCACTAACAATTTTACCAAGGAGAAATGAAACAAAATACTCTTCAACTGATCAACCCTAGCTTGTAATTTGTTAGTATTACATATCACCAAATTTCCCATGGTTTGTCGTTGGTATTTCCACACTTATCCGTCACAATTTCCATGAAAGCAAAGACTATTTTGCATCGCTATTTTTTCGTCGCTATATCCATGAACCAGGTGTTTGTGGAAACAACGAAGAAATTATCCCTCCACGCGTCATCACCATCAAGATTGGTTTACCTTATAAATCATCGCAATACCGACGAAACTTCATCGTAACAGGGACCAAAAAGCGTGTCAATGTAAAAATAACTGTGGAAAGTTGTGACGCAAAAGCATGGCAATAGCGACGAAAATTGATGGCAAAGACAAAACTTACGATGCATATGCTATATGTGCGAAGAAAAACCATTGCAAAGTGCGATGAACTGTGGAAAGTTGCGATGCAAAAGCGTGGAAATAGGGACAAAAATTGATGACAGAGACAAAACTTATGAAGTAGATGCTATATGTGTGATGCAAAACCTTTGCAAAGTGTGAAGAACTGTGGAAAGTTGCGAAACAAAAGCATGACAATAGCGACGAAAATTGATGCAGAGACAAAACTTACAACACAGATGCTACATGTGCGATGCAAAACCGTTGCAAAGTGTGACGAACTTGCGTTGCTATTGCCATGCTTGTTCCAAAAAAAACAATTACCTTGCGATGAACTATTGTCGATATTGCGACGCGTCCTTTAAGTTAAAAAAAAAAAAAAAACTACATGAGATATGGTAATACGATATTACCATGTAATATGGTATTACCATATTATACCATATTATATTGTATGAGATATGGTAATACCATTTTACATTCTAATATAGTATACCATATTACAATGTAATATTGCAATACCATATTACATTGTAATATGATATAATATGGTAATACCATATTACATGGTAATATCGTATTACCATATATCATGTACCATATTACCATATTACAATTGTAATATGGTATTGCCATATTACAAGTTACCATATTACAAATACCATATTACAATGGTAATATGGTAATTTAATATTACAATTGTAATATGGTAATACCATATTACATTCTAATATGGTATTACCATATTACAATTGTAGAATGTAATATGGTATTACCATATTACAATTGTAATATGATAATACCATATTATATTTCTTATCCTTTATTTCTTTAGCACTACATTTATGTGCTTTACCATATTACATTGTAATATGTTAATACCATATTACATTTCTTATCCTTTATTTCTCTAACAAAATATTTATGTGATTTTGAAAAAGATTAATTTTGATAGTGAATTTTAGCTACTCTTGACATTAAGATAAACCAAAAGTGCACCATGTTCTAGGTTCTACATGCATTTATTTACTTGTACAATAAATTATCAATATTAATTAATTATAACATGTAAATGTGACATGTTAGTTCCTCCATTTTTTAGTAGAGAGTGACTCCACTTTCTCAAGAAGATGCAAGAAGTTCTTTTTAAAAACAACTTAGGATAATGATTTGTCCCGAGTGGGATGGTGACCTTGGCATTCAACAAGATAGGAAGTAATTCATTGATGACAAGTGTAATAGGTGTGCATGTCCACTAGTGTATGGATATTATCTGCTAAGTGGCAGACTTGAAATTCCTCTTCCATAATAGATGGCTCATATAGCTTGAGATGATTGACATAAATGATATTATGGATGTCTATCAAGGAAGGGAAATAATAATGACAACCATTGTCATTAATATATTGAATAACAATATAGGGACAATGGAAAATAGGCTTGAGTTTTTTATGATGCTACCTCTTAAAACATTGTTTGTCCATATACAACCAAAGTCAGTCACCAATTTGAAACTAGACAAAGCCTTGATGGTGATCCTAGAGGGATTTATAATGAACTAGGGAGGATTGAAGGGCATTAGTAACCAATGAATGAATGATAGATAATTTATGAACAAAGGAGATTCTATACATTTTTACCTCGCCTTATAGAAACTTCTATCCATAATATGCGAATAATAGCAAGATGCAAAGAATGAGCAATGCAAGAAATTATATAGGGGTAATATGAGCGTCTTTGCAATGTAGGCCAATACATTGTTGTTGTGAGAGAATCCTCCATCAAGTAGGCCTATATATCCCATGGTACATGTGAAGACCCCTATGCCTTGAGAATTAGTGTAAGGTAAAACTACAAGGTGTGTCATGTGGATTAATGTAATGTTAGCAAGTAGAAGACAAATGAGAAAGAAAGATTGGTATAGACAAACATTGCATGTTAAACACACAATTTTGACATGGGGGAACAAGAAAATTTAATCACTTAATAAGAATGATAGAAACTAAACTATGAAATGTAAATAATGAAATAAAAATAAATAATCCTAACTATCATGTAAATGATGCAATGGATAAATTAGGAGAGTAGAGATGAGCAATTTCTAATTACTATATTAATGGAACAATAACTAGAACATGTAAGTAAACCATGAGTGAGTCTAACAATAATAATAACATCTCAATTATAAAATCATTGATAAGATTAAGAGTGACAAGGGGATACTTGCACTTACTTATATGTGAGGTAGGATGGTGTATGAACATGTTTAGCTAGATACCTACATCACAGAGGTTGGCATTTTACCACAAGTGAGGTAGGATTATAAACATATCTCTTATGGAAAGGATGGAGGATAAATGAAAAGGTAAAGATGGGAGGTTGTGGTGTAAGGGTATTTCTAACAAAGGAAAGAGAAAGAAGTTGATGACACTGGCATGACATTGGAAAAAGGCATGAGTTGACATAAACTAACTAAGAGTGAACATGAGCGAGAGAGGAAACACACTCTAATATAGGGTTATCACAAGAATAAATGTGACATATGGAAACTTGGAGTTAAAGTGAGCGTAAAAAATGACATACATTGTTCTAGGATTAGTGTAGTCATTAAGGCGCCATACACTAGTCAAGGACATAGCATGAGTCCCATGTGAGATACGATAATATGGAGAGTGTGAGCATAATAGGCATCATAACCTAGTAATATAGAGTCATCAAAAGCACAAAAACAACACATGATAGCCTAGATTTAGTGCAAGAATGAGAGGTGGCATACATCAATGGGGTATTTTATGAAAGCGTAGGAGACAACATGCATCAACCTAAGTTCAATGCAAGCATAGAGGTGAAAAATACCAATGGTATACCAGTGGAGGAGAGAGGATCAAAGGAAGATATGATGTCACCATTTGGAGGGGCTCCATAGTTGCAAGCTATGGAATGTGACCATTAAGGGGAACATCTTGGAAAAGTGACCAAAGAAGTGATAGTTGATCCTAACTAGGTAGAGGTTGTCTTAAGTAGGGACTTTATTGAGATAATGACCTAGAAGGGACCCATCGATATTATGACCAAATAAAAATGGAGAAAAAGGGGTGTAAGGAAGAAGAGCTAAGGAGGAGAGGCAATAATTTCCCCAAGCATTTGAAGGACTAGGAAAAGAGGAAGAGGATGTAGGAGAGCATGGAACATTAGGAGAGGAAGAAGACAAGGGGAGAACTAGGTAATATTGGGTGCTACCAGGTAAGAAGTGGCTAGAGTTGATAATGGGAAGTCTAAGCTAGCCCAAAAAAACTCCCAATAGGAACACGGCTTCATTCAACTTGATAAAAGTGTGTTAAGACATGGGACCTTTTTAATGTTAGCAAATGTTGATTTTGACAACTAATGGAAACTTAAGGAAAAGAGAAGGCATAGAAGAACAATGGGCTACCTCATTGTTGTAGCCAGCGAGAGGACAAGGGCAAGAAATTATGGAACTAGGTATAATAGATCATATATGTATTTTGTTAATTGGTGTGTGGTAGAATAAAAAAATATTGAGCTAAAAATCATTGGGGAGGTTTGGGATTTAGAATGAGAATATAAGAGTGAGAGTGCATCTAGGTAGAAGGATGAGAATGTATTATTTAGAGAGTTTGGAAGAGGGATAGTGAAACCATATGAGATGAGATGGATTGATGTGATGTAAAAGTGAGAGAGAAAGGTATTTATGTATTATGTTTTGTTG
>ML788322.1:335225-397378 GCA_009831015.1 Picea engelmannii | reverse complement strand
CAGGCATAAATAATTAACAAATTAAATACCTTAGTATCTGTGTGAGACATGTGTTTGATAAACCATTCAAAACCTTCAGGTTCACCAACAACAATATAGTAGATAAAAGATTTGTTGTTGAGCCTTCATAAAGAGGTTGACGTAACTTCTCGAGTAGATGATCAACATCATGACTATCATCCTGGTTATCCTCATCCATTGAAGCAAATGTGTCTTGGATCAATCTATGTATCTCATCTTCCTGATTTGAATCACTAACATTATCTCCATCCATATCATTATTAATAACTTGATCAACAACTTCAATATTCTGATCTTGAAGTTCATCTCCCTGTAAAGGAGTATTTCTGTTAGTACTTGGCAAATAACTCTCTGGAGGTCGACATTTTGGGGGCATCATCTATATATTTAAAAACAACGTAGAAAAGTTAGTGTGTATAGAAAATATAAAAATCCTGCTAAGAAATATTACTAAAATTCATGACATACTGATTATTACAGAGAATACATTAAATATTGAATCCTCTTACCAAGGGACGGTATTCATAATCCCCTTCGGCGTGCCCCTTCTCCCTACAATGTCTTTGAGCTGTTGTTATTAAAAGTCTTTTTTTTTGCAAGCCTATGCAATCATAGCAAGGGCAATAACATTTTCCATCGCCCCTCGCCTCTAATGCCGCTCTTAACCAAGCAAGCTTCCTGTCATTTTCATTCATAGTGACAAATCCTTTTCCTGAAAAGTAATTGTCTTACCTACACCATACCAAAAATTAAGTTGTCAAATTATATTTTAGCTACTCCTTTCGATTATGATATGTTTATTTATAGTGACCTACAATCCTCACAATTATTTCTTCTAAGACATTTTGACATGCCTTTTTTTATTTATTATCGATTAACTATTAAGATAGATATTCTTCAATTTGTACTATAGAGTATTGTGTACTGAATAACCATGGAAAATAATTACACACCATTTAACGAAAGTGGTCAAAATTTCTCAAACTTGAATCACATGACACGATACACTAGCCTCTAGTTGTTTTGTAGACAAAATGTCAATCTTTGAAATTCACCACTAAAAAAAGACTGCCAACCACTTGTCATCAACAATTGGGTTGGGATGGTTTAAATTATGACGTGTTGATTTGCATCTACATACAATGGTCACAATTTTATGCTACTTATAGTGGTCATGATTTTATTTTCTAAGACACTTTGGCATGTTCTCATTTTTCATTGTCTGACTAGTAGATTTCATCATGAATGTTTTATATTTTAGATACTGATCCTTATTAATAGTGTATAAACAAGTTACATTAACTACAAACTAAAGTTAATCACTAGATCTAGAATTGCGTGTGATTATAAAAAATTGAGAGAAACAACATCACATATACGAAAAGGGTATGTAGATTTTTCTGAGAAAGTTGAAACAGATATACTTTATTTATATTGGAAGACTATGTTATATAATCATAAATTCATTTGTTAAAGGTGCTTAGTCATAAGCCAAGAAAGTTAAAGGTGGCTAACCTTAAGCTAAGATGGTTGAAGGTGGTTAGTTAAAAGTGATTGTTATGTGCCTAATCATGACATAGATAACATCTTTATAATAAGGTCATATGTGTACAAATGTTTTCTTTATATAATAACGATATATATACCTAACATAAGTTTAGGGTTAGTTTTTATGTATCGTATTGTTATAAACATGAGTTTCCTTCCTATCTTATATATACCATAACTTATCATTTATCAATATAACAATCAACTTCAAGATTCTATTCATGGAGATTTATTCCTTCATTTAATTGAATTACTAAGTGCTAGCCAACCATTGGGAGTGAAAGTATCCCAACCATTATTGTCATTGCTATATTATTTTAAATTTATGCAAGTGTGATCCCATTTGGGTACTGGGGATGTAATAAGTGGTATCAAAGCTTCAATCAAGCTTTGTTGGTGTTTTTTTGTTAGTTCTTAAAAATAAAAGAGAGAAGAAAATGACAATCAATTACTATCATTTCACCGATCACGGTTGAGTTTCAAGAGCAATTCAATATCCTTATCAATGAAAAGAGAGAGACATTATAGCTACAATTGAAGGGAAAAGGGTATGTGAATTCCATAAACCTAGAATATTATGGAATCCACATACCCTTTTCCATAGAATATACTAACTAGATCCAAAAACCAAAGACATGAAATATGGTACTACACATATAATATATTATCAAGGAAAAAACAAACTACATGAAATTTGGACATTTGAACAAAAATTTACAAGTTAAATGAGTACATTAATAAAAAAAAACATACTAACCTTGCAAGTTCAAAATCCGAGCTATGTAGTTCGAGAATTGGATTTGTTCAACCAGTGGATGACGGAAAAAATAAACAGCTCAAAAAAAATCCAAGAACAGTGTCACAACTATAGAAATTATGTCACAAAGTCTCTTAAAGTCAAGCTTATATAGATCAAATAGTCAACTAGTCGTTAACACCAACCACTGAGATAGGCAAAATTTTTGTCGCTATTGCGACGAACTTTCATGGCAATAGTGACAAAAATCCCGACCAGGTTAAAATAACCTATTCGTCGATATTGAGATGAACTTTAGTGGCAATATCGACGAAAATCCCGCCCTATTTAAAAAAAATGAAACTAATGGAAACATGAAAAAATTTCATGGAATAACCCGCCCATATGTAGTAGTGTGTCTATCATTTTTCCTAGGCTTCTATATAGGTAAAAAGGTAGGTTTAAAGAGATACTTGGAGGGAATATCATCTCCGCGTTAGGGTTTCCGTGAAGCTGAAACTCCATGGCAGTCGGCGCCCCTCCTGCTTCTGCTTGTGCCTCTTCAGACGCTTCTGCCAAGCCCGACGGGGGTTGCTCCACCCTCCCCCTCCCAGATCAGGGTCCCTCTATGGGATGTGCGGGACGAGCTTCTTTCAAGGATATGGCTTCCCTTCGAGGGGGTTCCTCTGCTCTGAACACTTTGATTGTTGAAGCCCCTGCAGTTTCTATCCAGATGCCGAAGGAATCACTGGTGTTTTCCTCTCTGCTCAGCAAGAATGCCCTGGTTTGTAGGTTCAACGGCTTCTGGCCGAGTCTGGTTGATCTTCGCTCCTGGATCGACTCCGAATGGTCCCCGCTTCTTGAGGGTGAGGTTTCAGTCTGCCCCTTTGCGAAGGGTTTTTTCGCAGCTATCTTTGATTCTTCTGATGAAAGAGACTTGGTTTCCAGCTCCGGGCCGTGGTTCTGGGGTAGAGTAGGGTTGTCCATGCAGTTGTGGACCCCTGACTTTGATCCATCCATAGCCTCTATTTCTTCTGCTCCGGTCTGGGTGCGTCTCCCATCACTTCCCCTGCACTTCCGGGGGGACAAATCTCTTGAATCTATCGAAAATGGCATAGGGAAATTTCTCTACAAGTGCCCTGAAGCCGCCCCAATCAACTCCACCTTTGCTCGGATCTGTGTAGAGATGGAATTCAACAAGGGTTTCCCAGTAGAAATCATCCTCCTCGGAAAGAACTACTCTTGGACCCAGAAGATCGATTTCGAGAACCTCTGTTTTAGATGCAGGGTATGTTTTGAAACAGGGCACATAGCCCAGAACTATGAGAAGTCATCCAGAAAAAGAAGATCATCCTGAAGCCAAAGGCTCACTTGGTGGACATGAGCGCAACTGGAGAAGCAATCTGAAGCAAAGATCCTGCCGTCAGAAGTTGAAGGGGAATCCATCTCCGTCCCCAAAGAACCTGTTAAGGGGGAAGACCCAGCGGAAGCAGCTCTACCCAGGTCTTCAAGCCCAACTCAGCAAGCCTCAAGCTGGGCCGATATTGCAGAGGCAGAAGAAGCGCAAGCTTAGCCAAAAATTCATAACCAGGGTCAAAGCAATGAATGGTAGATCGTAACAAAAAAGAAAAAAAAACGTCTATCAACGGGAAGGTGTAATGACGCGAAGCCGATCTGGCTCGCTGAAATAGCTATTAGGTTAGTGTTAGCCTCTTCGGAATTCGGAAAATACATGTGTATCCAGGAGCAGTGTTAAGCTCCTGTCAGGCAGAGACTCAGTGAAGCCCTACCATTTTGTAAACACATTCGTGGCTCGACCACACTGAATACAAATCCTCTAATCGTTTTGGTCAAAAAAAAAAAAAAAGGTAGGTTTAAAGGGTTCTTTCTAGTGAAATGCATCGGAAGCCTTATGTGATACTGATATACCCTGTCAAATCTCCCCTCACAAGTGAAATACCTTTGAACCACCCTTAAGAAATTCTCATAATGCTCAGGTATGCATTCTCTTGGGATGGTGGCACCAAATTTCTATTTCTTGTACTTGTGTTTGAGAAAATCAGTGTAAAAAACTAGATCAAGTGGCATACCTTTAAACCACTTTTCTCCTTGAATTGGAATCTCAGTTGCAACAACCACTGTCTCTTATAACACTTCGAAGGAGAATTCAACAATTCTTAACTGAACTCCATTAAAGTTGAGGGAGAATTCCTTTGTTACCTGTGCATTGTAACCCTAGATATTCTCACAAAACCTTATGGAACCAACTTACTCAAACGAAATCCTAAATGATGGATCAGAATTCACTAGCTCTAAATTTTTTGACTCACACCTCAACACACAATCTCCTTTGTGATATTTTTTCATCTCTTGAGTGGCCATGCTATGGATGCAATAATAAAAAAGGGACTGATAAAGATGAGAAGGCTCAAAGGCTAAAATCTACCAGTAAACTTTGCATAGAGAGAAACAAGGCTAGGGTTTACTCAATTATCAAAGTGTACAACATAGGGAACAACTAACTCTCGATATCAGGTCTGCAGGTGTAGGGCATTTGGTAGACACTAGGATTTACCTTTCAACACTTGTGCAACAAAAACATAGGATGCATAGCGCAAGTAGAGGATGCGTACCACACTGCTAGGTGTTTGCATAGCGGGTGGAGTAATTCAATTTTGATGTGGAGCAGAGGTCTGATCACTGGATGAGGATGTTGTGTAGTGAGAAATAGGTGATTCAAGACAAATGTAAGCTAATGAAATGGGATTTTGAAAGATATAGGCCTGTTTAGGATGACAAGACACTTTGGGTAGTGCCTAGGTACTTGTGCAATGCCTTTACATAGTGTGTGCAACTTTATGCAAGATAAATACAAAAAACACTCCATAGGTAGTAAAAATTCCATAATGATCTTTGATGAACCTTCAATATACACAATATGTCATTATTCTCCATGAAATAATAAAAACACCACTTCACCTAGACCTATGACTTGACTCTTTTTCACATGCCAATTAGATTTTATTTGACAATGACCCAATGACCTTGACAACATTTTATGGGACACAACTCTTTAAAGGCACACGCACATTAAATGAATCAAATTTGAATGCATTGGTATTCTCAAGACCAAGGAATGACTTTGAAACTGCTGACAACCCTATAACTCTACCTTGAAAATACCAATGCTAACACTCCCTACATAATTAGGGATTGATTCCATCGTGTAATCAATTCCCAATCACCCAAAAACATTCCCATCTAAGTCATAATGATATTTTTTGGGTGTAATTGCTAATTACCCCTCCCCCTATCATCAACATACATTGTAACCTCTCCCACACTTGAATGATCCCTTTCCAAATCAATAGATGAACTCCTTCTTGAGTTTGAGAAATTAGTAGGACTAGGAGGTATATTCCCTTTGTCATGATTCACCCCAATTCTTGCACATAGAAACCCAATACCCATCTTCCTGTTAGTACTATGAAGGGTTTTGGATACTTGAGTTAGAGTTAGCCACTGACTCTTAGAAGGATAATTTTCATTTGTGAGAGGAATACTACAGTGTGAGGAGAACTTACCAAGAGAACCACAAGAAAGGGGTGAAGTTTGGGTGACCATGTCTAAAGTTCCATAGTTATAGGAACCGATGCCTCAACCTCAAAAAATGCATTCCATAACATGTTGTGTGTCTCCAATGGTTTTCTTGTTCTTTTGTTTGTTGTCACCATGGATCCATTAGCCTCACAAATGGATGTACCACCCAAATTGAATATATATTCAAGATAAACATCAAAAATATCGACCACCTCCTTTGAGACAAATTTTCTAGTACATAATTTGGAATCCTTTTGTACAACAGGTTTAGGTGCCTCACTGCCTAGACCCAAAATCAATTTTTCTCTCCATATATGATTTCGAAAGGGTTTATCACAATTGTTCATAGTGTGGCCATATTGATAATATCAAATTCATATAGAGGGAACATTAGAATAATCCATAAGTTGAGAATGAAACTGATCATGAATACTGATATCTGATATTTCAAAAAGAAATTCCTTAGCATCAATTTAAACCAACACCCTATCTACAAATCACTTGCTATCATTCTCGTAGGAATGATCCACCAAAATTTCCCTTCCAAGTCAATTCCCTGATGATTTAATACACTCATCCATCCAAAATTCTAATGGGAGGCCAAAAATTTTACCCATATGGGTATGAGATTAGATACCTTGGACCTTGGATCAAAACATAGATACTATGGTTTGAGGGCTAGATGACTAGTGCCCAGATCCAATTTCATCCTAGATTATTGTTGCGTCAACTTATGAATGGAGGAAAAAATCAATCTAGCCATGAGACAAAATATGAAATGAATTCCCATACCCAATAATTGGAACCCAACAACTCTATGTCTAGTCATTTAATGTCTCCTTTTCCATCTAGCTCCCTTGGAATTTGGGCTTTCTCTATGTAGGTTAGAATTTGATCAACTCTAGTATCTTCCTTCCCTACAAGTATAACACCACCTTCCTTTTCATAAATCACCCTCCTCCCATTTCTCATCTCAGGTTCTCCCTCATGAGCCAAAATTTTCCAATATTTAGTTCTACAACCCACTAAGCAGTCCAAATATAGGTTATCCCCTACAAATCTTCCACCACAGACCTCATTCACTTGCACATGAATATATTCCTTAAACTAACTAAAAAAATATTTTCCTGAAACCTTAGTCATATTCAGATGAAACCCTTCCTAAAACATTTGGATGTATGAGACTTCTAAATAATGAGAACCATAATAGAGGAATTTACTCTGTAAAAATAAAGAACTAAGAATGCTAACTCCATCTACTACAAACTACAAATGTGTACCTAAATCAACTCCAATATTTCCAATGCCCCTAATATTCTCTTGACACATCCCATCGGTTCCAATGAAATCCACAAAATCATTTCAACCCAAAGGTTTTATGGCTTCCAATAAGGAAAATCCCTTGCCCCCTTCAAAAAATGACAATTTATCATCTCCTAGTAAGCCCCCATCAGTAATTGAAACTAGATACTAAAAAATATGGACCACCTCCTTGGGATTATTCAAATAATTGACCATTTAAATATCTTCAATATCCTCCTAGGGTTTCCATCCCTCCTCAGTGAGAGATCTAGGGTCACACACACATATTCCGGGTAATATATTCTAGAGAAAACCTTTGGGAACTTCCCCTCATACCGAGGATGCTACCCAAGTTAAACCCTAGATTATTTAGGGAACACAGTTAGGTCAACAATAGGGCTTGAAGACATTACAACAATATGCTCTTTACGAGCTCAATATTCCCAAAACCACTCAGGCTATACCCAATCGACACACACACACACACACACAAGTGAGACTAAGAGGGATATTGTCTCACTTATTCTTTATTGATATAGGGTTTATATAAATGTAAACTCTAAATTGATAGAGAATAAGTGAGAGATTCTCTCTCACTCATACTCTACTGGTATAGTTTGTGTGTGTGTGTGTGTGTGTGTGTGTGTGTGTGAGAGAGAGAGAGAGAGAGAGAGAGAGAGAGAGAGAGGGTTGAGATATGGTCTATCTTAGTTATCATGCCCTATATCTCTGTCTACTACATTGTTTACACACCATTGGAGGAGGAGACTATAGAGATAATTGGAGATATGGTGAAAGATTTATCCAATGACTATAGAAAGGATGACATATCTCTGCATGATGATATGATGATACAATTAGTAAAATGTTTTGAGGGATTTCATTGTGAGGTTGGGATTTCACCTGAGAAGTACACACATATAGATCAGTTAGATCCTACTACTTTACTCCAGTTCTCAAGTTTGGACAAGAATTTACTATCATCACATGGTGATCCATATACCACATTTCCTCTAGATTTGAATTTTAGACCTTGGGATTTTACGTTCCTTGGAAAGGGTAGAAGTGGCAGGTGAGCAATAGGTTCATGATTCATTGAAACATTACTTGATTATGAATTAATACGTGGTTCAAACAAACTTGAAGGAATAGGTTTACAACATTTGGAGGCTTCGAAGAAGAGAAAATGTTGTAAATGTATAAAGAAGAAGTAGGATCTTGTCAATCTTCTCTTGGGAGAAAAAAATGAATTTAAATGAAATTTTGGACATGGAAGACTTGGCTATTGTTGTCTTCTTCTCGAGAAGAAGAATGGGTAGTGATACCCTAATGTAATGGATGAAATAAAATTTCATACTAATGGTAGGTTACTCCCCTCGTAGCTTAATTTTTTCTAAAGGATGGATGTTTTGGATTTTTAGGTCCATGGACGAAGTTGATAAAATATTCCATAAGTGGTGGAAGTGGGGAAGACAACCTTTATTCATTAAAAAATGGCATCTAGACTTTGATGCTCGAATAACCCAATTGGAGCTCTTTCTGGTCTGGCTAAGGATTTTGAGGATCTCGCTGGTATTATGGTCAGATGAAGTTTTCATTGATTAGGAATTCCATAGGTTCATTTTATGAGGTTGGTAAGTCATATATTGATTCTAGGTATACGAGGATGGCTCAAATTCTTGTTGGAATGGACCTAAAAGAGGGTTTGGCAAAGTCTATGACAATTTTAAGAGGCTCTAAAACATTTTACCAAACCATAGACTATGAGGGAATAGCATTCAAATGTGGTTGTTCTCATATTAATGGGCACTTTGTGGATGACTCCTGTAATGTACCAGCCACCAGTAGTTTGGCCATGCTAATTCAAATCACAGTTCAATAAATGATTTTTAATTCTAATAACCATAAATTAATAAAGAAGCATGAAAGACATGAAATAACTATTCATGTAATAATAAAGATTCATGTTAGACTTGAAAATAATTCCTAATCATGCCATGCACAATCATAAATAGCAAGTAGGCACATTAAATATACATATCTCAAAAAACAAATCAATACATAATGAAAATAAATATACAAACAAGGGAAACCATGATAGAAAACACTTATCTTAAACAAAACCAATCACCAATTGGTTGTAGACCAAGGACATTCCACCCAACCTTATACAATTTTGTTCTAAGGTCTCAATAGAAGGTCACCCCTGAGCCATGGCTATGAATCCACAAGGACGGGTTCTAGAGAGATAATAAACTTTCCAACCCAGTTATCACTCAAGCTCTCATTGGTTTCTCAACACACAAAAATCCAAAGTACACTAACTCTCTTCTCTCAAGCCTGCACCACCCAAAGACAATGAACCCCCTTCACTGCCATGCAGTCCCTTGGGATTTCCACTTATTTCTAGGTCTCCAATGCATCTGGTCATGAATCTCCATGTTGGGACTCTCAGGATTCACAATTGTGAAATTTTTTTATCACATGCCAATGCATCTTAGGAATACAAACACCAATTAATGGTTGGAATACACCAGTCATTACTACAACTAGTAAAATAATGGCTTATTTCCTTCAACAACTTGTCCCCATGTCCCAACCAAGAACAATAACGAATTAGGAATGATGAATGAGAAACAGAATGAATGAAGGGTGAACAAGTGAACCAATGAACAACGAGGAAGATCCAGTAGGAAGAATCCCCAAACAACCTAAAGGAGAGGTTTATATAATTTCTTGGAAATCAAGAACCACATGACCTTTTCCCCAAGAAGCTCATGTAACCACTTATTTCTCTCCAAAATTACAATATGGTTAAATAAAATATAATATAAGTCTTGGCCCCTTTAGCCCCCTCTCTTGTGGAATCATAGCCCCCTATAACTTTGTCCTTGTCTGTCTTGTAGCTAGCGATGTATTTTTTTATTATTTGCAATGTTCAAAGTATTACATTTCATAGGCACTCTGACCTATTTTAATTGTTCAGACACTCTGACCTTTGATAAAATAAACAAAATACATTATTAATATGGGGACTCAAAACTGGGATATTACATTCCACTCCCTCTTATTTTGGAACTGTCCTCAATGCATATACAAAATAGAAATCAAAATTTCAAAATTCTTCAAACAGTCGTGGATAGTCTACCCCCGTGACATCTTCATGCTCCCAAGTAGCATATTTATGACCGTATCAAGTCCATTGAACGTTTACCAGTTCTATGACTAAATTTCAGAGCATTTTGACCTTTTTGTCCAATATGTGCACCGACTAGACCTGAAAGTCTCCTTCTAGCTCCACCTGAATAAAATTCCAATCAATAGCATGGTTAGGACCATGTACATAATTTTTCAGCAAATATACATGAAATACATTATGCACATTCATGGAAGCAGGCAATGCAATCATGTATGCAACCGACCCTATTCTATCCAATATCTCAAATGTACCACTGAATCTGAATGATATCTTTGTACAACTGCCCAACTTCAATGAGCTCTTCTTGGGCTTCACTTTCAAAAATACATGCTCTCCCACTTTAAATTCTCCAGTTGTCCTATTCTTATTTGCATAACTCTTATGTCTATCTCGTGTTTCCTTCAAATTCTGGATAATTTTAACCATATGGTCTTCCATATCCTTGAGAAATTATGGCCCAAGTACTGCTATGTCTGCTGGGTTGTCCAAACTCATTGGAGTATTGCATTTTCTACCATACAAAGCTTTAAATTAACTCATCTTCAATGAAGCTTGATACCCATTATTATAGGAAACTTCAACCAAATGCAAGTAATCAGGGATAATTTTAAGAATGGAAATTTATTTTAAAATGTAGAAACCTTAGCGAATCTTACTAATCCTTCATATGCCAACTATAAATGTTTGGCCATATTTTTGTAGAAATATTCAAATTTATAAGGATTTTATATAGTTTGTATAAAACATTGGCAATTTTTAAGGTAAAATAATTTTATCCTATAGAATTTGGGCGAATTGTTTTTTGTGAAAACCATGGAAAATTAGCCCATGAGTGAAATTTATCCGCTAAAATCATATTTGCAAGTAATCTTCCCACTTAGATGGATTATCCATCACATACATTCTAAACATCCCTTCAATCACTTGGTTGACTCTCTCTATCTATGTTATAGCACAAAATGCCACACCTATGCATTTGTTACATGCCCTCACACTTTCCCAAAACTTGCTAGACATTTTCCCAAATTGCCTCTCCAAAATCATTTAAAAAACATGCCTTATGAGCATATCCACGGGTTTTCCTAGTGAAACAAATAGACATACATGACTCTCTAGCTTGCATCCCACGAATTCCCTAAAAAATCATAAAAAATAAAATAATTTCATGTTTTTGTTTGGAATCATTCCCCAATGTTCCCATGCCCGTACACAAGGGAATCCGACTTCCCAAACCTCTTGAGGAAGAGATAAAAACACCCTTGAGGGCTAAGGAGAAGTGAGGTCCCTTGGTGCAAGATTATACTACCAGTATCTAGCAATCCTCCCTTTCCTATAATCCTCTGAGCAACACCCCCTTATGTCTGGAAACTCCTTTTCCAACATATATTTCTTATCTATATGGTTATAGGGTGTTTCCTTATCCCTATTTGGGCCATCCAAGGAAGAGTATAATGGATGGTTCGATGCTTGAGGGATTCTTGGAGGAACCCGAACAATTGGCTTTGAGGCGATGCCAAAGGCGAGACAAGGTTGCAACTTACCTTTCTAATTTGGTATTAATAGAAGAGTTTGTTTTCCCTCCTGTCATGTGATCATTTTATGTTTTGATTAATAAGTTTAATTTGAATATGATATATGACATGTATACCCTTTGACCATGTAACTACCTTCGTAGCATCTCTTGTATTGTGTCCATTTTGTAGGTTGTTTCCAACAAAGGATTTAGAGCTCGTCGAGAGAAAGGAGTGGGATCGACATCAAACGAGAGACTTAAGGTACACCCTTTCTCCCTCTTCCTTCCCTAAATTCTCCTTGTAAGGTAGTTATTCTTTCATTTTTGTGTGCTTGTCTTGGAGGGAATATTTCTATCTTCTCTATACAGTCTTGATCTGTTGTGATTTCGATCCATAATCACGGGGAAATATCCGGTCAACAAAATTGACAACCATACTAGGGAGTCTCTTAGTTTGGGTCAATTGTTCTTTAGGGTGGCTTGTGTGTCCTTTTTTATTTCTATCAGTTTTCCTATTTTCCAAGCTTTGTTAAAAAGACTGTATTATCTGGAAACTTTTCCATAAGTTTCTAGGAGTCTCCATGTTGAAAGTCCTTTTTATTTTTCCAATTTTACAAAGTTATCCATGTTTTTCTATGATATCAGTTGCGGATATTTGCGCTTTTACTGTGTATGACCCATGGATATCCATGAGTCTTAGTTCACACAGTCACATACTTGTGTGCAATTTTTGAAAAATATTTTATTTAGTTAGTCTCTGGAAGATTTAGGGGATTCTCTAGGTTACCACGGTGTTCCTAAGTTTGTGATTGCTTTGTATTACTGTGTCTAAGCTTGTGAAAACATTCATTCACAGAAAAGACCTTACTATGGGTTTCCCATCATTCTTGGCTTACTTTTAGCTTGCATTTTGAAGTAAAATGATTTTCATTTTGAAAAAAAGTGTATTCTACAGTTTCTTTTAGCATCTTTTGTTAGTTTTCATTTGATAGAAAGAAAATAAAAAAACCTAGTTTTCTACTAGTTAGATATCTTTCTTTCTTTGCATTGTTTGCATTTTTATTTGAAAAAGAAAAAAATATTAGCATAGATTTTTTTTTCTTTTCATCTGGAAAACATTTCAAAAGAAAAGTAAGAAAGAAAATCATTTTTCTTGCCTCTTTTTCATTTTGCATTAGAAAAGAAAAAATTGCATTTTAAGGTTTGAAGAATTATTCATGCATTTTCTATTTGAAACTCTTTTTCATTTGAAGAATTAGTGTAAAGTTTTCTTTGCCATTGTTATTATAAGTTTTATTTTTGTAAGAGTCTAAAAAAACATCAGTTGCATCTCCATACCCCTTGAGTAAAAACAACCACTAAAATGAATGCTAAACTTAAAATGTACTAGACATTGTTTCTAGGGTTCATGGACAATTTTAGGGTTAGGGCCTTAGATTAATATTAGAGAGCTAACTCTTCGAGGCCATTGAATAAACATAGGAGTCTGATCTAGGGAGAGTCTCAAATCCAATTTTTGTATAAGTATAGCTGGGAGCCTCCTCTAACATAGGAGATAAACATGAGGTCACGTGAAGGACAAACAAGGAGATTGTCCCTCCAAATCTTAACTAAGCATAGTGGAGAAACCATATATTGGGGGTTTCGTTACTACCCATACCTCTGCAAGTGGTGGTTCTTTCGAGGGTTCAAGATTAACTACCCTACCCATACATTCGATCTTGATTGTCAAATATAGTCCACTAGATGATGAATGAGAATTGGTGACCTTAGTGGATTTTCCTAGGGATCTCAGAGGTGACCACGGGGGCTTGTCATGGTACCTAAGGAATATTTTGTATCACACTTTTCAATACTACTGGAGGGTGCCCCGCGAAGCATGGGTGCTTGCATCGGATAAGGATGGTTAGTGAAGTTTGGGATAATTGCTTCTCACTCAGTTCATTGGTCCACATGACTTAATCAACTTGTGCCTTCATCTGAAAGGTTCCTTTCCACTTTTTCATTGCTTTTGACTCAGGACCTTATCCACTTTGGATGAATATTTGGAAAAATTGTTTTCTTGTAATGTTTCTCTTAGGGATTTTTATTGGAGTGATTCTTTGTGTAGTTGTCCTTAGTTTGTTTCATATTCACCACTTTTGGATCATTGATTCATGGTGGTTGACCAACCTCTCCATTGTTCGGGAAGGACCCCTAGTCTTTCTTTTGAAAGTGTTGAGCCTCCTCCTAGAAGGCATGGTTTTTTATACCACTGGTTCGTCATAATTAGTGGGTGATACTTTTATGGACATGAATAATCCCGCAAGGGATGAACCTGTGAATAAGAATGATATGGCCAAATTTCTTAAGGATACCAACCAAGGGACCCCTGCCCAAGGGGATTCTTGTGCTTTTCCTTTCTTTGGAAATGTTGGTTCCCCCTTGATGGCCACTTTGAACATTCCTGGATTGAATGTAGGACTACCGTTTTGGTTGTGGACCACTCCTAATGTCCCGAATGCTCTTGATGATTCTCATATGAGCACCTTATGTCAGGGGCATCGTACAAATGTTTATCCTTCACCTTATACATCCACAAAGTTTAGTTCTCCTCATCCTCCTTCTTCTCGTGAAAGTATCACTACTACTAACCAGAAGTCTAAAAGGAATAGAAAGAGGAAGAGTAAGAAAAATAAGTCACCAACCTCTATGAGTCATGTTGGAGACCTGTCACTAGCCTTTGGAAGTCATGTTGGGGGAAAGCGACCAAAATCTTCTAGTCATGCTCGAAGAAAAAGCATAGTCACTGCAAGTCATACTGGAAACAAGTCACCAAACTCTTCTAATCATGTTGGAGATTCATGAACAACCTCTACAAGTCATGTTGAAGATAAGCAACCAACCACTACAAGTCATGTTGGGGGCACGAGTCTAGTCACTGCTAGTCATACTGGACAAACATCACTAACCTCTGTAAGTTATGTTGGAGATCAACTACTAACCTCTACGAGTCATGTTAGAAATCATGGGTCAAAAACCTTTATGAGTCATGTTAGAGTCCTGTCACCAGCCTTTGTGAGTCATGTTGGGAGAAAAATTCTAGTCACTTCTAGTCATACTGGCATCGAGTTACCAACCCCTACGAGTCATGTTGGAGCCTTGTCACCAGCATATGCTAGTCAAGTTGGAGACGTGCAATCATCCTCTACTAGTCATGCTAGGGGAAACCCACCGGCCACTGCAAGTCATGCTGGCGGAACTAATACGGTTGAGAATCCTAGACGTACAGGATGTAAGCCCAAGTTCCCTTGTAAGATTTTCAAAGGAGATCACCTTACTCATTTGTGCCTTGCTATTATCGTGTCATGAGAAGCATGGTCCTTTTCTGACTGACTTTTGAGTTCTGAGTCATCTTTGGTTTCTTATCATTCTAATGAATAAGAAGGGAAATCAGTAATCGATAAGAGTGGAATTGATAAGGGAAAGACTCTTCAGATTCCAATAAGAATAAGAAGGGAAAACAGTGCACTTACTGCGATAAACCAAATCATGAAGAATCCACATGCATGAAGAAACATATCGATCTTATGGCTCATTTACTTCAATAGAAAAACTTTGGAAAATTCATTCCAGAAGGAGCCAAAAAGAAGAAGGAAGAAGATCATGCATCTAAGAAAGGTAATCATCATGATCTTGTTGCAAGTAATTCCTCATATTATTCATGGATTATAGATTATGGTGCATCACATCATATGGCAGTGAAAGATGAAGTTTTTACTTCTTTGAGCTCATGCTCAAGACCCCCTATTCTCATGGGGGATGATGCTCCAGTAGCAGTAGCAGGAGAGGGAAGACTGGAACTCCATAATGGAAGTTTTGAGAATGTTTTACATGTTCCAAATCTTTCTATGAATATTCTTTCAGTTTATCAAATCACTATGAAAGGTAAAAAGGTTGAATTTAAATTAGATTGAGTTCATGTACTTCACATGCATGACAACTCCATTATTGCAATTGGTGAGGTGGATCACAAGTCAAGTTTTTATAAATTGACTAAGTTTTCTAGCGGTGACTCTTCTTTACTACTTACACATGAGGAAATTACTTTGCATGCACCTCCAGTGCAACATGCAGATACTCTTGTGATTCCATCAGTTCCAGACATCAGAGATGATTCCAGACACTCAAATGTTTTACATGGAAATGAGAAGGTAGTACAACTAGATAAGAAGTCAGTGCCAAAGCTTCAATAGATTCCCAAGAGGGCACAATTCACACTTCAGGAAGCAGGTGTCCTTCCAATGGATCTATTGGATTTGAGGAGGACTTGATCTCATCATGAGGTTCTTTCTCATGTACTTTCAACTTTTGAACCTGTGATGCCCATGCATTTCTATATGGTTCAATCTTCATATCCACATACCTATAGTGAGGCTATGGAAAATCATTTATGGGAAGTGTTGATGGATCCTAAATCCCTTTAACTAAATAGTAGGAACCAAACCTGCCACCAAGGCCCAATTAGACTCTGCAACATTTAATGGTGGAATGGTTCTCTAGATCTTGTGATCCGATCGATTAATTGATGGGATTTACGTAGTGATTGACATGATGTCTTCCTGTGAAAGTTTATTCTTCAGTTCAATTTTTTTTTTTTTGTATTTTCTCTTATAGGTGGCACCGATACAAGATAAATGCTGGTATAGACCAGCTAGGTAACAAAGGGGAGAAGATTTAGACATTGAAGAAGGCTGAGCTCGAGATAACCCTTCTTCTCAAGCGTGCATACAATGATTCTTACACTTGCAACAAGCCTAGTACTAATACATTAACCTGCCGGTGTTCCAATTATTGACTGAGATACGATTGTCAGGAGAAAACATACATGCAATGAATAATGGCAAGAAAAATAGTTTCCTTAACTCTAATCATCAATCACATATTAACACAACGATTTAATTTTCATCATTAAAGACAAGAACTATGAAAATATTGAATTATATAACTTATCAATAGATTCAGAAGCTCTCACTCATTACAATATCCATTCATGAGATAAAATCAGAAATAATTCTTCTTTAGATCCAATCACACACGCTGTTGACGAAGAAAAAAATAAAAATTCTTAGGTCCTTAGTAGGAGTTCTCAATCAAGGTAGCTCCGAAATAGTTATTTACAATCCCAAAATGAGGGTCTTTGTAAAAAAAACCATTGACCTCTAAAACATTAAAAAAAAACCCTATTTAACAGAGTTGCAGAGGTTCTCGTCCTTAGGTAATTGTTCGTAAAACAAATTATTAACTTGATTATGACACTGGAATTAATCAACAAGAGTGGTTCTTATCACACACAGAAGACTGCTCTTGTATCTAATCTAAGAAAATGATGGAATTAATCAATTAAAAACCATTACTATCTCTGAGACGGAACTGATGCATGCGCTGGAGGAACTGACTCGGCCAAAAATAGGCCTCGGAGTTACAGAGTAGAGCTCTGTATTGAGTAATCGCATGCCTGCGAGCTGTTTGAAGGACAATGGAGACAACTGGTCACCTGAGCATATTTCTTCTTGAAGAAGAGGGAGTCTGCTGAAGTGTTCTGGAACTAATCTGCATCGACCTGTGATTGAGACTTAACTCTTTGTCTGTGTCTGATCTTTCGTGAGCTAAGCAAACTCTATCTCGACTGTAACTGACCCTTCTCCTTGATTTCACTGTGATGAACTGGTTGTGAACAGGAAGACATGGAGACGAGCGTCCAATAGGAACGCATGACGTGTGAAGGTGGACATCGTGCATGTAGATGAAGTGGAGGGGAGTGGAAGTGACAGGCGTGAGTGGAGGATAGATGGCACGCAATGAGAGGGGTGGTGACAAGGTGACGTGGAGGTGATATAAGCACGCGATTGTGGAAGTTGTCGAGGGTGGTTTGGGTCCAAACCGCTTTTGGGCCCGTAATCCACCATAAGCTGCCACGTACCCTTCCAACAATAACATGGTTCCAATTGTGGGACCACTATAGAAAATTAACGTCCGTGTAGTTTACATCCCCACAATGGATTGTGGCCATCGATATGATTACAATCTGTGATCTAGGTGATATTCCTTCTTTACCTGCTGCACATATCAATGGTGCTAGTTCATTTGAGATCAACGATCCTTGATTACTTCGAGAGTTCATGATTCAGAAGTTTCAATGCATATTTCTTACCATCCTTTGGAGTGTCATGCTTCCGAAGTGCGAGATCTGGCTTCAGGTGGCCTTTGGTTTTGGACAGTCTAGATTCTCTTTCGGTGTTCGAGCTTTGGGAGTTTTCATCTCTTTGCTCAGGCAATCCTCTGAAGTGGCATATATCCGAAGTGGGGAATCTGTTGCCGCGTGTCCTCGTCAATGGATGGTCAATATGTGATTGCAGAAGTTGTCGAGGGTGGTTTGGGTCCACACCACCTTTGGGCCTGCAATCCCCCAAAAGCTGCCACGTACCCTTTCAACAATACCATGGTTCCAATTGCGGGACCACTCTGGAAAATTAACGTTTGATCAGTTTACGTCCCCGCAATGAATTCTGGTCATTGATCTGATTACAATATGTGGTCTAGGTGATATTTACCTGCTGCAAGGATCAACGGTTCTCATTGATTTGAGATCAATGGTCCTTGTTGATTTGAGATCAACGATCCAGATTCACTTCGGACCTTCAGGATTTGGGTGTTTTGAATGTGAAACATGAAAAATATCCCAGAGGAAAATCTCTGAAGTGAATGATCTGCTGCCACGTGTCCCCGCTGATGGATGGTCTAGATTTACTTCGGGTTTTTGGAATTTCGGGCTTTTGGAGTTTCGAATGTGAAGCATGAAAATATCCTGGAGAAAAATCATCGAAGTGACGTGGTGGCCTGACGTCATATGATGTCACGACTGTTGATGTGTAGTGGAAAGAAGGGTGACATGTGTCACATGGAAATGGGCGAATGTCACAACCAAATGACCTAGAATGAGTGCCATGTGTCATGACTGATGAGTGCACCACGTGTAATGAATGATGAGTGCACCACATGTCTGAAATGATGGTTGCCACATTCTTCGACACTTTGGGCTTCGGGAGTTTCAAATGTGAAGCATGAAAATATCTGAAGTGAATGATCTGCTGCTGCTTGTCCCCGCTAATGGACAATCCATATTTGCTTCAGGTTTTCAGAATCTCAAGCTTCGGGAGTTTCGAATGTGAAGCATGAAAATCTCTCGAAGAAAAAATCTCCGAAGTGAATGATCTGTTGTCACGTGTCCCCGCTTATGGATGGTCCAGATTCTCTTCGGGAATTCAAGGCTTCGACTCTTCGTCTACTTCAACTACTTTGGGATTTCGGCACTTCGAGGCTTCGACTACTTTTTGATGTTAAAACCCCACGTGATTCTGCACCTCCGAATGGATGAGAGCCATTGATCTTATTGGCTTGATGGATCACCACCATCATTAGCTAACCTGTATGTTCTGCAATTTGAATCTGAAATGGTCCACTCTGGGTTGTTGCGTTTGTCTACAAGCCTTTCCTGTGCATACAAAAAGGCTTTGTCGACCTATTGTGAGCTCAATCAATGGAAAACATGATAACAATCATTTTGCACCAAATACAAAATGTAATTATCCTCCAAGAAACAATAGCAACAGAAATGTGCAAAGTCTCAACTAAGAAATAAATAGAAAATAACCAAGTCACTCAGTAATGGGAAAATGACTCAAGTGGTACCCAAAAAAGAAAAAATTTGACAGAGGTTTTTTTAGGGTGTGTTGAGTGCTCAACAGGAAGAAATCATGCAAGAGGAGTATGACTCACTCCTAGAGAATCAAACTTGGGATTTGGTTCCACTTCCACCATAAAGGAATATTTTTAGGTGCATATGGGTCCACAAGATCAATAGGTACAAGGTTGGATGGGTTTCCAAAGGAATTCATCAGATCCATAATATTTATACATCTTCATGAAGACTTTCAGTGAGCAGAAGTTTTAGACTTTGCAGGATTGTGTTGGAGTGAATAACACAGTTGCCTAGAAGCTGTCTTTTCTTCTTTTGATGCATTCTCTTTTGAGGTGGGGTTTTCTTCCCACGTGGTTTTCCCTTTTTCCTCATTTTTATTCAGTGTCCATTAGTTGCATTTTACATGAGTGCCTAATATGGCCTAGTTTCCAGGACTCATTTTTACTCCATAGTGATATTCAGGGGGGGCGTTAGAGAAATTTATATTTTCCACACACTAGTTCAGTGGAAGTTAACTGACTAGTTCTATCTTATACTTTCTATTTCGACCATCACTATTATGCATGAATGCATTCCTAAGGAAAGCTAACTGCTTGATTTATTTTCTTAATTATGGAATGTTCTGCCCTATATATGAGTGTATTCCACTCATTCATTTTATCATATTGATCATCATATGTATCAATCATCATCATTGATTAGCTCATTGGAGTAGTGTGAATATATTTTCTCATTCTTCCATATTGACTCTCTCATCCTTTCTTGATAAGATTTGTTTTTACTTGGTTTATCTAGATCTCCTGTGTAGGTTTTGATGAAATATTGACATCGTATCCGAGCTACGCTTCTTGGAGCAAGCCAGGAAAGCCAGAGAATGAGGAAAATCAGAGTTTCAACGAGCATAATCTTGTCCTTTCTTGATAATATTTGTTTATACTTGCTTAAGATAGATCTCTTGTGTAGGTTTTGATGAAACATTGATAGAAGGATCCTCTACAAGTATTTTGTCATCCTTGACTTGGAAAGCTTTGGGTTCTCCAAGGATTGTGTAAGTTACCAGTGATTTGCATGATTTCGATAGAAAACCTAGTGAATGCTTGGGGAGTATTCCTCATTTTCATATCATGTTAAGTGGGAATACTGTCCTATTTGATCTATTAGTGGTGCCAGGCCTTTTAGACTTTAATTTGCTTCTTGGGAATGATTATGTTTATGCGATGAATGTTGTGGTGTCTATGCTCTTTCGTGTGATGCATTTCCACCATAAAGGAATCATTGCCACTATTGATCAACTTTCATTTGATAATCACCGTCCTGGTTCTGATTTACCTTAGGTTTCCCCTTTGTGTGTTCCTAGTGTTTGAGTAGACTCTTCCCCACCACAAGTGAATTATGTGGTGTCTTATCCTCGATGTTCAATTTCTCCTGAGAAGGATCCTTTACAGTTATGTTTTCCTTCTTGAGACAAGGTATAAAAAATTAATTAGGTGTTTTATCCGATGGGGGCATGGGATCCATTTCTTCCCCCTATTGTCTTGAGTTTTCTAGTATTTCCTATTGATTCTAATCTTGTTGTTTGTAAGACCTCGAGCCCTAGTATTTTTGAGTTGTCAGGACCCGATTTCATCGATGTTGAGTTGCCTTCAGATGAGGCCATCCTTGAAGCTATGATTATGGGTCTTCGACCTCCTTTTGAAATGGAATATTTATTGGTTGGTTACCAACGAAACCCTTAGCATGAGCCTAGCAATGGGATCTATCTATAGTACTACTATGCATAATTCGCAAGGTTGTGAGGTCCTCTATACATATTGTATTTTTAGGGTTTCTTGTTTTTGAGTTTTGTATTCGATAACACATGTTTTTATCATAGGTTTCTATATTTGGACTTATTAACTTATGGGTAAGTGTTTTGGTATTATATAGAGGAATTTGGAGACATTTTTCTTTGGTACCTTTTTCTTTCTATGTTGATCCATTCTGATAGGTAATGATCTTGAAACTGGCATATAGGTTAGATTTTTACCTTCATGCATTTTTGCATTATCCATTTCTTATTTCATCCAGCCTTAGGATCAACCCCACTGAGTTTCTATGTGGAACCTTCTCTATTGTTTAGAAGTGTCATAATTCATGTGGTAGAGCCTACCTTCCATGGGAATCCTAGTTTAGAATCCCTTTGTATTCTTGTTCTCATGCTGCAAGTTTGTTTTTAGGCTCGGGAGTCCCTTTTCCCCTGTCATGATTTTTCCATTACCCAAAGGACTCCCTCCCTCACATATTGATCACAACGAAATTATGGAGTCCATAGTTAATCTCTTTTCATAATCCTTAAAATTTAAAATACTTTCAAGTGACCTTGTTCCTTTTACACTCGTTAAACAGTCTTGAAGGAATGCCTGTTCGATACAATTGTACCCCTTTTTCAGACCGAATAAAGTAATTACAAAAAAATTATACTCTAGTCTAAAGACTAGAAGAGTCCTCTTTTGTTTCGTTTTATACTTTTTCGGGCTCAGGAGATAAATTTATCAAAAAGGATGAGGGATTCCATAGTTAATATCTTTTCAGACTCCTTAAATATGAAAATATGGCTAAGTGATCTTGTCTTTGTCACACTCATAAAATGGATTTGAAGAGACGTCTTTTTGGTATAAGTTTAACCCTTTTCCAGATCGAACTAACTATGTACTAAAAAGGAATACTCTAGTCAAGAATTGGCTAGAAGAGTTCTCCTTGGTATTATTTTATTCTTTTTCGGGGCCTGGAGACTAAACTTATGAAAAATACCATCATCGGAGGTTTACTTCCTAAAGTCGCGTTGCAACTACATTGCATATGGATTGCTCACTCTTTTAGGCCTATGTCGGCTTCAACATGTTGTTGTTGAACACATCACTTATGCATTCCTATCAGTTCCCAGCCTTGCAATTTATGCCATTGCGACTCGACACCTTATCCTTGGAGGAGACATTTCCTTGAGTGTCCTTATCCCGCACATACTTTCCTTTCATTGTGCATAGGTATGTTCCTTGCGATTTGGAACTAGTTTTCTTTCCCATGACACTCACTTCCTGCACTATACTATAACACTCTTTTATTCTTTTTTTAGGATTTAATAATATGAAAAGTTCCAAAAAAAATAAAAAAACCAGAAAGAAGGGCGAAAAGTGTTTATCTCTTTTTGTTGGCAACAGTTTTTTCTCCCTTGAACAAAGCACAATATTGAGTCAGTATCTCATCATTTTGAGTCTAGTATGGATTTAAGAGACTTTTTCTCATTTTGTGTTTTATCTCCCCGGGTTGGTTATTCTTCAAACTATATGGAGCGTTTGTTGATTCCCCCTATATCACAAATGTATCCCATTTCATATTCTATGCTTCCTAAGTCACATAATGTGTCATGCTTATGTTCAATGGAAATTTTTGACCCGAGTCAAACATTAACCTTGCAAGTCGGCCTTCCCAAGTCAGTCTGATCATCACGAGTATTAGTCTCTTCATCTGATTTTTTCCAAATCTTTGGCCTTCCGTCGTCCCTCGTGCTAGTTGATGGAGGATTCCTTAATGCCTTCCTTCTAGCAGATATCTTCCCATCAACTCCGACACATATTTCTCTGGGAGAGGGATCTAGGGTTATGTTTGGTACCTTGGGGCTTGTATTCATTGGTGGCAGGTTCCCTGACTATTGACAGTGGGAATACATCAATGTCCCCTACCCGATAGATTCTACCAGGTGTTCAACAACAACTCATTTATTCACACTTGCTATATTTTTCCATGGTACCTTGACTCCCATTATCACCATTGGTGGGTTGTCTCATGTTTTTTAACGATATACATCAATGACCAATAATCGAATGATGTCTCACTTTGTTCGACTTCAATGCATCTATTCACATAGTGTAGACTTGTACCATGATGGATCATTGTGAAGACTTCGGGTGAAGTATGAGCACCACATATTTTGTGTTCCTTCTCGACTCATATGGTGCCACCTCACAGGCGTTGGTATTTACAGAGGATCAACTTTTTCATTCTCTTGGTTCCATATACCCTCTATATCTATTTGTGTCTATGATCTACTTTGACATGGATCCATTGTGTATTCCTCATGGCCATGCTTGCTACTTTAGATTTATCACATGGATCCACTATGTATTCTTCGTGGCCATGCAAATTAGTCATACTTTCATATGTATCATGGATCTACAGTGTAATTTCTTTGACAGTCATGCTTATATCACTCCTGAGCATGGGTATGCCCAACTTGGGAAGCAAAACTCTTGCTTGATCTTTACTAATGGTTATTTTTCTTGAATCAGTTGTTCGAGAACCTTTAGGGATACTTCAATGCATCCTCTCCTCTTAGAGTTTATAATGTATTTCAGCCATCATATTTCCCTTTTGACCTCCCACATTACGGGGCATATGTTATAGAACAAAATGGCACACCTATGCATTTGTGCCATGGCCTAACCCTTTCCCAAAGCTTGCTAGATATTTTCTCAAATTTCCTCTCCAAAATCATTTAAAAAACATGCCTTATGAGCATATCCACAAGTTTCCCTAGTGCAACATGTGGAAATCTATGACTCTCTAGCTTCCAACCTGCGGATGCCCTCAAAAATCATAAAAAAATGAAATAATTTCATGTTTTCGGGAGGGTTTTCCGGTTAGACTGGTTCCCCAACTTCCCCATGAACATACACAACAAATCCAAATTCCCCAACCTCTTTGGGAAGAGATTAAATCACCCTTGAGGGGTAAGGATAATTGAGGTTCCTTGGTGCAATATTATGCTCCTAGTATCTAGCAAGCCACCCTTTCCTATAATCCTCTGAGCAACACCCCCTTATGTTTGGAAATTCCTTTTCCAATATATCTTTCTAATATATATGGATATAGGATGTATCCTTATCCCTATTTGGGAAATCCAAGGAAGAGTATAGTGGTTGATTTGATGCTTGAGAGATTCTTGGAGGAACCTGAACAATTGGCTTCGAGGCGGTGCCAAAGGAGAGAAAATGTTGTAAATTACCTTATTGTTTTGGTGTTAATAGAGGAGTTTGTTTTCCCCCTGTCATGTGATCATTGTATGTTTTTATTATTAAGTTTACTTTGAATATGATATATGACATGTATACCCTTTTATCGTGTAACTACCTTCGTAGCAGCTCTTGTATTGTGTCCATTTTATAGGTTGTTTCCAGCAAAGGATTCAGAGATCGTCGAGAGAAAGGAGTGGGATTGACATCAAACAAGATACTTAAGGTGCACCTTTTCTCCCTCTTCATTCCCTAACTTCTCCTTGTAAGGTAGTTTTTGTTTCAGTTTTGAGTGCTTTTCTTGGAGAGAAGATTTATATCTTCTCCATACAATCTTGATCTACTGTGATTTCGATTCATAATCATGTGGAAAATATACCGTCAATAGTCTTCCCATATAGATGTGGATGATATGTTGTGCTAAAGTTAATATTTGTTCCAAATCCCTTAAATAATCCCCTCCATAAATTTGAAGTAAACTTTGTGTCTCTTTCTAAAACAATTGCCTTAGGTATTCCATGCAACCAACAATTTTTGTCATGTAAATTTATGCAATATTAGTTGTTGTATGAGTCATATTTATAGGCACACAATGAGTAGACTTTTTCAATTTTTCAACTACTACCATTATTGAATCATGTTTCCTTGTTTTCCTAGTTAACTTAGTTATAAAATCAATGGTTACCACTTCCCATTTCTTCTCTGGAATTGACAATGGTTGTAGTAAAATTCTTGGGTGTATATGCTCAAATTCACTCTCTGACATTCCATACATTTGGAAATGTAATCAACAATTTCTTTCTTCATTCATGTCCAAAAGAATTGGCTTCTTACTGCTGCAATTGATTTCTGGTAACTGGGATGTCACACATATGGAATATTATGCATTTATTTTAATACCAAATTCTTAAGTTCTCGATAACTAGAAACATAAATTCTATTATTATGCATAAGTAATCTATATTCCTTCATCTCATACTCTTTAATCTTTTTCTCTACTTTTTCCTGCTATAAAATTTCTTTTACCTATAGGTAATGTTGATCTGTAACAACTTCATCCGAAATTCTACTCTTCAAATATGACTGATGCATACTATTGATTGTAGCATGAATTATATGTACTCTTCTTCTGAGCTCATTGGCAACTTTATTTTCTTTTCCTTTGATATGCTTGATGTCAAAGTCATACCCACTTAAAAATTCCAACCATCTTGTCTTCCTTGCATTCAAAGTTGGTTGTTCATAAAGATAGTTCAGACCACTATGGTTTGTCCTTAATTCAAATCTCTTTCCCATGAGATAATGACTCCACATCTTCAATGCATGAATTATGGAAGCGAGCTCCAAATCATGTGTGGCACAATTACTCTAATGTTGTTTAAACATTTTGGACCCATATCTAATGACATTTCCATTTTGAGTGAGGACTCCATCAAGTCCTTGTTTGCATGCATCTATACATACAACAAAATTCTCATTTGGGTCAAAAATCTTTAAAATAGATGCACTAGCAAGTAATTCTTTCAACAAATTAAAATTCTCTTCACACTTTGTTGTCTAATCAAATTTAATTCCATTCTTTTGTAAAGAAGTGATGGGATGAGAAATTTTAGAGAATCGTTTTATAAATCTCTTGTAGTATCTGACTAATCCCATAAAATATCTGACTTCTGCAACATTTCTTGGTGCTGACCATCCTCTAATGGCTTCAATATTTTCAGGATCTACTGTTATACCTTCTTCTTAGCTTGGCATACAACTGATGTTCCCTTAACACTTTCAATACCAACCACAAGTGATGTTCATTCTATTCCTTTGACTTAGAATAAATAAATATGTCATCCAAGAACACAATGACAAACTTATCTAGATAATTTAATAATATGTCATTCATTAAGAACATAAATACAACTGGTGCATTGGTTAGTCCAAATGGCACCACTACAAATTCATAATGTTCATACCTAGTTCTAAAGGTTGTCTTACTAATTTAGTCTTCCTTGATTCTTACCTAATGGTATTATAATATTAGGTCTATCTTTAAAAATATGTTTTCCCCTCTTATCTGATCAAAGAAGTCATCAATTCTGGATAGAGGGTATTTTTTCTTCATAGTGGCTTTATTTATCTTTTTAAAGTCAATACATAGTCTCAATGTTCCATCCTTATTTTTGACAAAGAGTATTGGTTCTCCCTAAGGTGAAACACTTGGGCACATGTACCCTCAATTCAACAATTCTTCCAGCTATATTTGTGATTCTTTAAATTCCGGTGTACTCATTCTTTAAAGATTTTTTGATATTGGGGCAACTCTTGGTACTAAATCAATAGAGAAATCTATCTCCCTCTTGGGTGGAAATCCTGGTATTTCTTCGACTACATATTCAAATACTTGCAATACTAAGTAATCTTCAAGGCTTGGCACTTTGGTATTTTATGGCTCCTTCACGTGAGCTGCATACAATTGACATCCTTTCCTGAAACATCTCTTCAGTGACAAGGCTGAAGTCTCCCTTATAGAAATGGGTCTTGGAATTCCTTTTAGAGTGATATGTTTTCCTTCTTCATCAAGACATGTAAATGTCTTAATGACAATCTAGGACAACATGATGCTAGTCCAACCAATCCGTTACAATTAGGATATCACAATATCCTAATGGGATGATATTCATATCAACATTAGTATTCACTCCATTCAGATTTATTGGACAACATTTAATAGTCTCCTTGATCCTTATTTTGGTTCAAGTGGCTAGTTGAACCAAACTTTATTTTTCAAGCTTCATTTTCCCCAATTGTAATATGTCCACCATTTTAGGATCAATGTAACAATGGATTTCTCTTGAATCAATTAAAATAGAAATAGGATGGTTAATGATCTTTCCTTCCACTTCAATCATATGGGATTGATGTTCTTCTTGTTGATATTCTAAGGCTGCATATGTTCTTCCCATGTCCTCTACTATTGTAGCCTCTTGGATCTTATGCTTGATCTTCATTTTGTCTTCTATGTGAGGACAATCATTGTACAAGTGATCTTCTTTGTATCCCCAACATCTGATTGGTGGTATTCCCATTTTACCCAAGGAGTCTTCTCTCTTGGATTCATTCTTATCAGATTGATCTTGATGATTTTTATTAGAACTATTTATGTTGAAAGGATGTTTGAATCCCTTCCTTTTCTGATCAAATTTTCCTTTCTTCTTATTCTTCCAATATTTATACAAGGATTCTCTTCCCTTTCCTTGCTCATACAGGTACTTATAATTTATAATAGTCTCTATCAAAGTCTTAGGTTCATCATCTTGATTCTTCTCTTTATATAAATATGGAACCCCACTCAAAAACCTTTATCTCTTCACCTTTTCATCCTTGATAAACCCCACATAATTCAACAATCCTAAGAACTTTTTTCCATATTCTTCCATGGTCATTCTTTCCAACCTGATTTCAAATAACTATTTCATTTTATTGCAACATAAGTTCTCTGAAAGATACTCCTTATGAAAAAGTCTTTTGAATTGTTTCCAGGTGATCCCGATCTCATTAATGTGTTCAATTTTCTTCAATTGATCCCACCACTTATCAATTTTTCCATGCAAATGGTATGTGTCAATTATGGATTCTAGGTTAGATGAGTAGTTGTGCAACTGAAAATATTTCCTGATTCCCAAAAACCATGATTCAACATCATCTCCCCTTTCTCTTTCACTATCAAAGGATGGTGGCTTAAGCTTCCTCAAATCTCCTTGCAAACTGTCCAATTCATGCCTTCTTCTTTGGTACCTAACAAGAGACACTTCTAGACTACTTATGGATTTTTCATATGCATACAATTTCCTTGCTGAATAAGGAGGTGAGTGAAGTCTATGAATTCCGCTGGTACTTCTTGAATGACCATCTCTTCTTTCATGATGTATTCCTTCTTCCTCCTATCTTGAGTCTAGTCCATTATTTTCTTGCCTATGCAACTAATTTAGGATTTCCATCAATTGAGCATTTATTTGATTTTGTTCTCTCATCATCTTCTCATTGCATGATTTGTAACTCTGCGCTTCTATTCTCAAGGTTTTCATAATCTCTATTAATGTTTCTTGATCCCCTCTACTCCTGTGCCCATTTGATTATGTCTCTACATTACCAACACTGATATTTTGACCTTTGGTTTCTTTATCATGATTGAATGCTCCTTCTCCTTTTTCCATGTCCCAAATATACATTCTTATCTTGAACCGATATGTTTATATCCCTTAATTCTGTAAAATATGCAAGCAACCATTTTTGTTAGAATTTTACATATTATAGAAATTTGTCAATTAATGCTACATGTAATTTTTCTGATTAATTCATGAACAATTATACTATAGTCTCCCAATTCTAATAATTCCAAGTTATTCTTCTTTGAGCAATATTTTCAACGACTATTTTCTTCCTCAATTCTAAGTCTTGAGTAGAAGTTATTGATGGCAAAGGCAACACAAGAATATCCATTAATACATGGAACATAACTTCAACGCTCAATGACCGTCCAATAATTCATTCAAGTTTAATATTGACCATTGATCTAGTTCTCTTTGGATTAAATCATGATTATTGATCTGCTCATTGGCCACCTAAACAAGTTATGTAACCAAAATGCACACCAACCATCCAATCTTCCCTTGATCAGATATCAATCATCTATCTATTCTTCTTTAGCATATTGGGACCACAGGTCTTCAAATTATAGCCACCGTCTGATCAGATATTAGATTTATCTCGACCATTGATCTATCTTGATGGATTCACCATGGGTCTAAGGCATATCTCTTCTTCATTTAAAACTTTTGCGACCTCCAAATTACACCCTCAAGTTCCATCGTACTCATTTTTAACCTATACTTAGAATATTTTTAGTCTCTTTCTGCAATTTTGGGGTATTTTCATCCACCCTTCTGTAGCTTCTAGTATGCACCTTTTCATTTCTCCACACTCACTTTGCACCTATAATTAGAAAATTTTCTAATTATTTCATCATGTGTCTACGAGACAACATGAGTCCTTAGATCTCTCACCCTCTGGGACATCTGATCTGTGACAAGTGGTGACCTCCTGGATCATCTGATTGATTCCTCATACTTAGAAAAATTTTCAGATCTCACCATGGGCGATGGGTCTATGAAATTTTTTCAATTCCTATATATGTGATATCATATGTTTGAATGATTCTTTATACTTATCCATATCTCATATCTCACTACGCTCCTTGACATATCTATTATTCTCTTATTCATGACTTCGTCTGTCTAACTAATCCACTCTTGATACTTATCCATTTCTTGAGGCATATCTATCCAATTGATTCTTGGTACTTATTCATTTTCAATATCTCATAGTGGTTCTCTTACATTTAGTCGATTTTTCAAACTCCTACTATGGGTCTACAACATTTTCCTGAGTCACTTGTGATCTCATCCGTCCGATTGATTCTCCATACTTAGTTGATTTCAATATCTCACCGCAGGTCCGTGAGTTCATGCCTCTTCACACACTCTCAATTCTCCATCGTACTCACTATCTTTGTGATGTCTTGATACTTAGTCATTTTTCAAGATCTCTTATGATGATGTTGTATATGAGGTGGCTTCCATGTGGACATCTTCTTCATAACATGGCATCGATACGTGTCTTGACATGTGACACTACACATGGCATTTGCGGAGCTTCTTTTTATAACAATGACATGGGATCCCTCTAACGTGGCACTCATTTGACTGGACATATGACACTGATGAGGTTTCTATCATGGTGCTAACATGGTTGAGATGGCCCACCGGGCATCAGGCCCTAATAGTTTGATCTTATCCATTGATATCCGAAGGTACACATTTAGGATTTAACCATTTCCAGATCCACATTTCTTCACCACAAAATTTAATTCCTTGTGCGAGGTTCCTTACTCACTTGTTCTCATTTAAACCATGTAAATTCTCCCTTTCTTTATAAACCATTTGCAGTTTCTTTCCTTTATATATATATATATATATATATATATATATATATATATATATATATATATATCGAATTTTTCCATTCACGTTGATCTAAGAAGTCGAGACCTTATTTTCAAGCTTGACACTACTCATATCTGTAGTGAGATTCATACGAATTTCCATTGCTCAAATTCCCTTAATATTGTCCAGCCTTGAATCTATTTCACACACAAACATCTTCATTCTTAATTCATGGTAAACACACAAAACTCTTTCATAAATTCAACAATGCACAATCATATTTCCACTCAAATATTCCTCAATGCACAAGGGTATTCTCTACTTCCTCTATCTTGTTCAACTCACAAACTATTTCCAAAGAACTCCTCATGAAAACAACTTATGTTGTCATGTAGTGAAGTAATCAATTCCCAAATAAAGTCTCGATCTTGTAACAAGCCTAAAGTCTCGATCTTGTAACAAGCCTTTAAGGTCTTGTGTTATAACCTATATCTTTGATACCACTCTATTGTTAGGAAACGAGGAACACTTCCATGCTAAACCTAGCAGAAGAGAGGAAGAAAGGTTTAAACAAGAAAGTAAATGACAAAGAAAACACACAATACACAGAAATTTTACCCTAGAAACCCAAATCAGGAAAACCAACATTCCTTGAGCATTCTGCTCTCTTGTTTTCTTATTCATTTAGAGTAAAAGGTTACATGCCTAACCTTGGTCCACACCTAAGACACAATTGAAATCATACCTTCTTTCTTTACACAAGAACAACCCTGTAGCCAATTCTAGCTTACATATACATGACCCACAACCTCTACGATTATTGATTGGTGATTATACATTCATCATCCTTTACAGTATTAAAAAAATCCTTCTTCATAGGATTTACAATAGGAAAAACCCTAAATAAAAGGCGCACAAAAACAAGTTTAGATCCATGCAAATCATTGGCTACGAATTCCATGAATCTCAGGATTTTGTTACAAATGACTACAAAGTCAGATTACCATTCAGTCGACCTTCATTCAGTCTTTAGTCTATTTCCACATGCCCGTCTGTCGACCTCTTATCAGTTGACCTCTTCGAATTGATATCGATGTCTTAGAATTCGACTTTTCCCCGTCGAACCATCTTGACCTTCGACTTGTTGTTGATGTCTTTGAATTTTACTTTACCTGGTCGAACCACCTTGACCTTCGACTTGTTGTCAATGTATTTGACTTTGTATTTACCTGGTTGAACCACCTCAACTTTTGAATTTCTTTCAATTTCTTTGAATTCAAATGTCATTCAATCCACCTCAACTAGACTTTCACTGCAAAGAATATAACAACCCAACATTCTCCCTCTTGTTGTTTTATTTACTGAAACCAAGAGATATATGAACCCTCGTTCAAAGACCCAGGGAAACATTCTCATCGCCTCTCTACACCAAGATAAATTCACAACACTCACAAACTTCATTTAAGAGTCTACTATGTTTTCCAACATGTCTACTTTCTCCAACAACACCTTGTTTCTTTCCACCATGTCTCTCATGAAATGGTATTGTACATCAATTTTCTTAGTATTAGAATGATAAGTCAGGTTCTTTGCGAGGAATATTGTGCTTTGACTATCACAACTTATCTTCATAGATTTATCCTCAAATTTGATTCCTGAACACAACCTTTGCAGCCATACCGATTATTTACTTCCATGAGTGGCTGCCATGTATTCAACTTCTATTGTTGACAAGGCTACAAATGTCTGTGGCTTACTCATCCAGATGATTTCTTCACCGAACATATTGAATACATATCCACTAGTCGACCTTCATCGATCTAGATCTTCAGCCCAGTCGGCGTCGACAAAGCCATGTGCATTTAATTCACTGACACCTACAAATTTTCCTTGGTAGCATATAGCATAGTCTTTTGTTCCAACAAATACTTGAATACTCTCTTGAAAACTATCCAGTGCTCCTTCCCAGGTGTCAACATGTATCTACTCAACACTCCCATTGCATGGGCAATGTCTGGTCGAGTGAAGACCATCACATATATTAGACTAAAAACAACACTTGCGTAGGGAGCACATGCCACATCCTCTGTTTCTTCCTGTGTCCTTGGACATTATTCAACAATTAGCCTTGCTCCCATAGGAATTGGCACCTTCACAAGTTTGTAATCCCATGTTGAAACATTTCAAGATTGTTTCAATATTCACCGTCTGGTTCAATCAGAGCTTTCTAGTTTCCCGATCTCTCTTGATCTCCATTCCTAGAATCAATTTCGTTGCACCGGGATCTTTCATGTCAAACTTGGAGGATAAATTCTTCTTCACCTCCTTTATTGTGTTCATTCTATTTCCAATTAGAAACATGTCATCAAAATACAATGCTACATATATGAAATTCCCACCTTCTTCTTTGGAATATATGCATTGATCATATTTTCTTCTCACAAACCCCAAACTAAGGATGTATGTGTCAAACTTTTGGTACCACATCCTTGGTGATCACTTTAGACCATAAAGGGATCTTTTCAGTTTTCACACCAAATCTTTCTTTCCCTTTACTACAAATCCTTCACGATGTTTCATGTGGATTTTTTCTTCTAGGTCCCCATGTAGGAACGTTGTATTTTCATCCATCTTTTCTATTTATAGATCAAATGTTGCAGCTAGAGACATTAGTACTCTAATGGAAGTTAATTTTTCAATCGGGGAAAAAATATCATCGAAGTCAACTCCTTCAACTTGGGAATATCATTTCGCTACCTATCGAGCTTTGAATTTCTCTTCTTGACCTACTACATTCATCTTCTTATTGAATACCCATTTTATACTGACATTATTTCTTCCACTAGGTAATTAGACTAAATACCATGTCTCATTCTTGTGCAAGGATTCCATCTCTTTGACCGTGGAATATTTCCATATTTTTCCCTCTACTGATTCGATTGCCTCCTCAACCAAGTTGGGCTCATAATCGGTGGAAGTTAACACAAATGCAGAATGAAAGTTAGGTGGACTATACCTTTCGACTGATTTTCTTACTCATCCTGACCTCCTTTCAACCGAGGTCATTTGTTCCACCTCTTCTTCTGATTCAGTCGACTCATCTGAATCATCTTCTTCGTTCCTCAGTTCAAACCGCACCTTCTTTGGATTATTCTCTATTTGCACAATTTCTTCTGGCTCAGAATTACTTCTGACTTCTCTGAAGACCATATATCAACTTCACACTATTTTCCTTGATGCAATATCCTAGATCTTATATCCTTTCATTCCTTCTTTGTATCCAATGAAAATACACTTGACTGCCTTCTTGTCTGGATTTCTCCTCTTTTCCTTGGGAACATGCACAAATGCATCACAACCAAATACTTTGAGATGTGATACTGAAGGGTTCTTTCTAGACCATACCTCATGTGGAGTCATGTTGGCTAGCACCGACGAAGGAGACACATTCACTAGATATTTTGCAATGTCGACTACTTCTACCCATAATTCTTATGCAAACCCAACACCACTGAGCATGCTCCTTGCCTTTTCCATCAATGTTTTGTTCATTCTCTCAACAAATCCATTTTTATGTGGGGTATATGGTGTAGTATTTTGCATGCTATGCCAAACTGCTTGTAGAACTAATCAAATTATTTTCCATAGAATTCACCACCATTATCTGTCCTCAACACATTAATATTCTTATCTGTCTCGTTTTATACAAGAGATATAAACTCTTTGAATTTCTTGAAAACCTATGATTTATTCCTCGGGAGTATATCCATGTCTTCCTGGAAAATGTATCTATAAAGGAGACATAATAAAAATATCCACCAAGTGAAGGCATTGAAACAGGGCCAAACAAATCACTATGAACCAACTCTAGAATCCCATTTGTCCTTGTCGATCCATATGGGAACCTCAACTGACTTTGTTTTCCATATATACAATGTTCAAAAAAGTCGACTTCTAAATTACATTCAGGAAAATATTCGACCATATATTTGTTATGCATAAATCGAAGTCCTCTTTCTCCAATATTATGTCCCATCCTCTTGTTCCATAGCATGGTTGGTTCAAATTTATGATTACTTGTCGAGTTGGTTTGAATCGAATCGGCCTGAATCGAGTTAGGTCGAATTTAGGAACAATGATGTTGTTTCATCCAGTCAAGTCAATGCTCCCTAATAACTTGTATAGGGTTACAATCCAAATTCCTTTCATTAATACCATCACACCTCTGACCATCTTGCACAAATCCTTCTTAAATATAGTGTGCACTCCTACATCACTCATCTTGCTGGAAGATATCAGGTTTCTTTCCAAACCAAGAAAATGTAGCACACCTAGAAGGTTTCTAATCTTCCCATCCTACAATATAAGTCTAAATATTCCTTGTCCAACAATTTTGGCTATTGAGTCATCCCCGAATAACACATCTCCTCCTTCATATTGTCCATATTCACAGAACCATTCTCTATGTGGTTTCATATGATAGGATGCTCCTGAGTCGATCAAACAGACATCTTGATTTGACCATGTACTCATCTACACCAGGTACACATCGCCTCCTTTATCTGGAGTCTTCTTTCTCTCAGTCGACTTCTTCTCGTCGGATCCTGTACTAACTTGCATTTCCTTTGACTTGCAGTCCCTTTTGTAATGCCCAGATTTACCACATTTCCAACATCTTCTCATTGATTGAAAATGGGATTTATATCTACCCTTCGACTTAGACTTTATACCAGATAATTTTCCTTTATCTCTGTCAATCGGTCAACCTCTCACCACTAATGCATCTTTGGTCAATCCTTCCATGTTATTTCTTCTCATAGTAGATATGCAACCACATCTTCTAGCGCTAATGTGGTTGAATTTCTCCCTATAGCCATGACTAAGCTATCCCATGAGTTTGGAAAAGAACATAATAGGCTAACTGATCCATATTTTATGAGAAGAAAAAAATGAATACAAATTATTAAAATATGCTTAACACATAATAACAGAGATACAATAAAACTGATTTCTATTCAATAAGGAAATAAGTTGAAACTGTAAAATGCAGCGGAAAATAAGCTTGTTGGAATGGTGGTGGCTTATTTCTGAGAATAGATGTGATTTTTGTGCTCATTCGAAAGAAAATAATCGTTACAATGAGGCTCCAAATGCCTTTTTAACATAAGCAAAATCCAAAACCTTAACTCTGGAAGATGAAAATCCAAAAGGTTTGCGGGCCCCGATGGGGGTAGTTGATACATCAACTTCCCCGGGCCGTAAATTTTGCATACGATCTTCGTTTAGGGTGCTCAATACACTGTTGGAAAGGTTTAATCGAGAAGAATGATTTTTGACTGAACCATAATAGTGATTTTGGTAGAATCTTGGGCCCCAAATCCCCCAAAAACGTCGTTTAGGGCCTTAAAAAGGTCTCGGAAGTTTGGAACCCAGAAAAATTCTGAAAAACTACCACGATGGAAAATTGATTTTTGAGCTAGTGAAATAGGTGGGTGGCCACCGATATCCACCTGGATCACTAACACATTTCTCCTCCTCGATGATTTTAATATCCACAAAATATAACTATCTTAAAATGGTATTAAACACGCTTAAATGCTCAGTCACTAAACTGCCCTCACTCATCCTCAGAAGATACAATTTCTTTATGAGAAACAACTTATTTACCTTGGATTTTGACTGGCACAATACTTGTCCCACATTTTCTTGGACGAATATTCACCTGATACACTCAACATTACCGAATCTAAAAGATGATGTAGGAGCATCGCCATCAAGAACACTTGGAGAGACAGCTCAACGCCTTAGCGTGCATTTGAATCATTTCAGAATATGAAACATTGGCGTTTCCTGCAAATCTTTTTTTGAACTGATTAAAAACTGAAGAAGATCAAAACGCTTGGGAGATGAATGATCTCGAGTGATCTGGGAGTTTCACTCCTAGAATATAATGTAACAGAACTTAAGTGGTAGTTTGTTTGTTTTTTTTTTTTCTGAAGTAGATAGACGTTGTAAATGGTGATGAGACACCACTAGAGGAGTTAGAAGAAAAGATCGAGGAACCTCATTTTTTTATTATTATTATTGTAATGCATGCCCAGTAGATGTTGTAGAAGGTAGATAAGAGAGGAGAGGAGAGAGTTGAGACTCTGTTACAATCCAACCTGCACACATTGTAACTAAGCATTCAGATTAATAGATAAGAACATATTTCACTGTTTATCAATGTCTGTATGAATGAATGTTTGCTTTGTGCTATCTGTGTGTTTATGTATGATGTAGATGTATGAAATGTTTCATCTGCAGTAGGAAGATATATTTATTTATCTTTGTTGAGTTCAAATTATCGTTATGTGTTCTTTAGGTTGTGCAAGGAGTGCACAACAGAACATTTGGAGGTTATGTAGCCAATGCAAGGAGTGCACATATGAACTATGTCGAGTCAGAAAAGAACGTGCTAGGAGGGTGCACCAAAGCGATGAAAACTCAAGGGAAACCTCAAGGTTGTTGAATACCTTGGAGGGTAAACTGTGCATGGGAAGCATAGAGAGACAAAGTCACTGAGAAATCTGTAGAGATCTGCCAGGTGGGAATTGAGCAGGTGCAAGCGTGCATAGAAGAAATCTTTGTTGATTTCAAAGAGAAGAGTATCAAAGGAAGGTACTCATAGAGTTGTTGAACACTCTGTAAAGATCTGCATGTGTGCATTGAGCAAAATTTTCCGAGAAGGCACAATAATCCCTTTAAGGAATAAAGGGACTGAAATATTAGAACTTGAGTAGGAAAAAGCTCAAGAAAGACAACACAAGGAGTGCGCACAGAAGTGAATTTATTTCAAGTTCACAAGATGAGGAGGAGTAGTGCAAGTTTGCATGTAGAGCGCAAGTGTGCGCCAAATCCGAGGACAAATTTCATTGTCAAAGCTTATGAGGAAAATCAAAGACGAGACCCAAGATAGCCAAGTTCACAGGAGAAGGCTCAAACGCCACAACCTTTGAACACTTACAAAATTTCCCAAGTCTGGGAGAACAAAGAATCTCAGGAGTAGGATCAACAACAACTATCGGATCAACTGCAAGAAAATATTTGGACCGTTCAATCTATGTCCAGACATCAGAAGGAGCGCACTGAGGAGGAGAACAGATCACAGTCGTTAGATATAAGCGTGAGGTATTGACATTCATCAGATCCACGTAAAGTGCACGAGCCTTAAGTCCTTTGAGAGTGCACAGGAGAGAAAACTTGTTGAATTCCTGAAGTCCCAAAGCCAGTCGATACCATCCATCGTCCAGGGTGATAGGTGGCGGAAGATCTGAGACTCCAAAGTGGAAGTAATTCGGGAGATCTTGGAAAAGCAGAAAGAGAAATCACCGAAGAGCCAAAGGCCGAAGTAGATCCTGGTCGTTGGTCTCCAGGGGGGTACGTGTCAACATATATGAGACTTCGGGGAAAGTCACTTAGAAGGATTTCAAGTGTGGAGTGTGAAAAACTACTAAAGTCTCGAAGGTCGGAGTAGATAGAAACCGTTTGTTGTGAAGGACAGGCATCGACAGATTATGTACTATGGGACGAAAGTGCCTGAATAGTCATCATATTCAGAGGGACACGCAACAAAGATCTTTGAAATTTGGGTGAAAGAACTTCGGAAGGAACCGAGTGCGCAGAATTTGAAACTTCCGAAGCCCAAAGAGCCAAAGTGGGTCGTGACCGTCAGATCTAGAAAGATAGGCATCGACAGATCGTGTATTTTGGGTGAAAGTGCTCCGAGAGAAAGCAAGCGTGAAGTTGAGGCTTCCAAAGACTGAAGTCCTGAAGTGGACCAGAGTTGTTGATTTGAGGAGGACGCGTGGCAGAAGATCTGTCATTTCGAAGAAAGTCACTCTAGGAGAAAAGTGAGTGCATTGAACAAGAACTCCTGAAGGCCAGAGAGTCGGAGTTCATCTGAGCCATCCATTTTTTGAGGACATGTGTCAACAAATATTCCACTTCGAAAGATGGCCATTTCAGGAAGAAGCAGGCATAAGAGTTTGAAACTCCCGAAGCCCAAAGAGCCAAAGTTAATCGTAGCCCTCGATTTGAGGGAGACACATGTCGATATATCATGGACTTCGAGTGAAAGAATCTCAGGATAAAGTGAGGGAAGGAAGGGAGGCAGATCTTAGCCATTAGTAAGAGGCACCACCTGAGATCACAATATCGATGGTCACTCTTAATTGCGGGGACAAAAAGTGATCGGACTTTAAAAATCCTAGAGTGGTCCACAATTGAAACAACAATATTGCCAAAGGGATACGTGGCAACTGGTAGTGAACTACAGGGAGAAAAGCGATGTGGTCTCAAACCCCCCACAATCACGTTCTTATGTGAGGGCACAACCTGAGGTCATATGTGAAGGAAAGGACCTTGCGAGGGGAGCTAGTGTTTGTTATTTAAATTCTTTGAAGAGGCTAGGAAAAAGCCCGCGGGTTTGACAGAACCTACACATTGAAGGAAAGGGGACCTGTGTAGATTGATTGGGGTCTAATAAAGGCCTGAAGAGTCGATCCGACTCCTTGAACTGAATGATCCTAGACCGGGAGGTCGCACAACCCCGAGGGGAGAAGGGGGGTTTGCATCAAGTGGTATCAAAGCCTGATTTTGCTTGCATATGATAGGCAAAGGAAAGACAATGAAAGTAGATACTCTGATACCATCAAGTGGTATCAAAGAATATTTTTCTTGCAGATAGCAGGAAAAGATGAGAAGGTGAATATAGACAATTTGATAACATCAAATGGTATCAGAAGATGAAGCTGAATTTCACCTATAGACCACACATGAAGGGAGACAGAGTAATGATGCTTCGTAAAGATGGTTGCAAGGTGTGAAGAAAATGGTAGACAACTAGGAGGGTTGAAGACAAAAAAATATGGCTACTAAAGGCCATAAGTGTGGTCGAGGAGCAGATTGCAAGCAGAAAAGTAAAGAAAATATTTACAAGGAGATCAGCGAGATAAGAGCAGAGATAGAGAGGCTAGCATTGAATATGCAACAAGAAGAAAATGTACACTGGACATATGAGTGGCCTTTGAATTGAAGATCCAAATGGCATGTTCATAAGTTATTGGCCCAAAGGCAGCAATATATAATGAGGGAGGTTGATGCTCTCAGTGACACAAGGAAAGTGGTTCACATCTGTGAGCTAGAATTTCAAAAGAGCCCCAGTGATGAGGGTTCAAATTTCCAGGGGGCCAATAGGAAGAGATCAATAGTTGACCTCATAAATTGTCAGGAGGTCAGAGATGAAAATTCAAATTTCCAGGTGGGCAAGGGAAAGAGGAGGAGATTTTATGAGAGTCTCATGAACTCAGCTGAGAGTTCATATAAAAAAGGAGAGCTTATGGAGGAGGACTAGAGGAGCATTCTGATCATTGGAGGAATTGAGATATTCCTATCGAGTAGCCCAGTTGAGGCTAGAGCGTGTGTTGCAGATGAAACAACAAAAATAAAACCAACTGTGACTGTCATAAATAAGGAAAGCAAGCAGATATTGAAGACTGCCCCAAACGAAGAAGAGGAAGATAATTCAATAAAATTTCTCATAATTTTCAGTTAGGGAGATGAACAAGAGATGACTGCAGGAATGGATTCTGTAGTAGAAGAGGAAGCAGACAACATAGACTTTGTTGATCTGTGTGAAGAACTGGAGGCCCTGGAGAGAAGGGTGATAGTGAAAATAATGCACATCCAATAGGCTAACTTGGAAACAGGTGGAGGATCATTCCACCCTGGGGAGCATCTGGAGGAAGTTGGAGTTGAACCAATACAAGAGGAGATGACAAAAGTCAATCTGTTAGAGGAGGCAGTTGAGCAGCAACTCAGTGGTGAGACTGCAGAACTGGAGTCTGCAACAAAGTGGTCATCTAGTGCCATAGGAAATGAAGATATCATGAAGGGTCAAATTGATCATATTGGTAAAGAAGAGAAAGAGCACACATTTCAATGTGCCCAACGGATGGAGAAAGAAGATCATTCAGTGGAATTGCTCAAAATTTTCAACCAAGGAGATGAACATAAAGAAATTGTAGAATTGGGATCTACGGCAGAAGGAGATGAGCATTCAGATGAATGGGTTGAATTTTTTAGCCAGGAAGTTGAGCAATAGATAACTGTAGAATGTGAACCTATAATAGAGGAGGAAGCAACAAATAGCATGGATCTTGTTGATCCATGTGAAGAGTTGGAGGCCTTAGAGAGAAGGGTAAATATGCAAAGTCATCTTATCCAACAAGTTAAGTTGGAAATTGATGGAGAGAAGATGAAATAGAGCATACTACAGGAGGAAAGATAGACAATGGACCAACTGGACAAAGAAATAGAAGAGATAAAGAGATTGATGTTGGAACTAGCACAAGAAGCAGTCATTAGAGAAGTATGGGACATAAGAAAACCTGCAAGAGAAGCAGGGCAGAAGAAGCAACAAGGAAAAGGAGGAAATGAACAACTCCAAGAGAAGGTATGGGACCCTAGAGGATCTCAATAGTAGAGCAGAGGGATCCATGAGAAGGAGCTCATGATTTTCTGAGCAATGGAGTATGATGCAAGAGCATCGTCATCAAGCACATATGGAGATAAAAATCAACACCTTAGCGCACCTTTGAATAATTTTGAAATATGAAACACTGACGTTTCCTGCAAATCATTTTTTGAACTGATTAAAAACTAAAGAAGATCAAAATGCTTGGGAGTTGAATGATCTCGAGTGATCTTGGAGTTTCACTCCTAGAATTTAACGTAACAGAACTTAAGTGGGAGTTAGGTTTTTTTTTCTGAAGTATATAGACATTGTAAATGGTGATGAGACACCACTAGAGGATTTAGAAGAAAAGGCTCGAGGAACCCCTTTTTTTTTATTGTAATGCATGCCCAATAGAGGCTATATAAGGTAGAGAAGATAGGAGAGGAGAGAGTCAATACTTTGTTACAATCCAACCTACACATATTGTAACCAAGCATTCAGATTAATAGATAAGAACAAATTTCACTGTTTATGAATGTCTGTATGAATGAATGTTTGTTTTGTGCTATCTGTGTGTTTATGTATGTTGTAGATGTATGTCAGGTTTCATCTGCAGTAGGAAGATAGATTTATTTATCTTTTTTGAGTTCAAAATATCATTCTAGGTTATTTAGGTTGTGCAAGGAGTGCACAACATAATATTTGGAGGTTCAGTAGCCAGTGCAAGGAGTGCAAATCTGAACTCTGTTGAGTCATAAAAGAACGTGCCAGGAGGGTGCACTAGAGCGATGACAACTCAAGGGAAACCTCAAGGTTGTTGAATACCTTGGAGGGTAAACTATGCAGGGGAAGCATAGAGAGACAGAGTCGCTGAGAACTCTGTAGAGCTCTGCCAAGTGGGCATTGTGCAGGTGCAAGCCTGCACAAAAGAAATCTCTGTCAAGTTCAAAGAGAAGAGTATCAGAGGAAGCTACTCACAGAGTTGTTGAACACTTTGTAAAGATCTGCAAGTGTGCATTGAGAAAAAATTTCCAAGAAGGAATAGGAATCCCTTTAAGGAATAAAGGGAATGAAATACTAGAACTTGAGTAGGCAAAAGCTCAAGAGAGAAAACACAAGGAGTGCATGCAAAAGTGAATTTATTAAAAGTTCACAAGCTGAGGAGGAGTAGTGCAAGTTTGCATGTAGAGCGCAAGTGTGTGCTAGAGCTGAGGTCAAATTTCATTGTCAAATCTTAGGAGGAAAAGCGAAGACGAGACCTAAGATAGTCGGGTTCGTAGGAGAAGGTTCAAAGGCCACAACCTTTGAACACTTACAAAATTTCCCAAGTCTGGGAGAAAAAAGAATTCAGTGGATGAGCAACAACAACCGTCATATCAACTACAGGAAGAGATATGGATTGTTCAATCTACGTCCAGACATCAAAAGGAGCGCACAAAGGAGGAAAAAATATCCCAACCATTGGATCTGAGTGCGAGGGATTGCCATTCGTCAGATCCTGATACAGTGCATGAGCCTTAAGTCCTTTGAGAGTTCATAGGAGAGAGGACTTGCCAAAGTCCCAAATCCAGTCAGGACCGTCTATCATCTAGGGTGATAGGTGGAAGAATATCTGAGACTCCGGAGTGGAAGTACTTCGGGAGTTATCGGACAAGAAGAAAGTGAAATCGCCAAAGAGTCGAAGGCCAAAGTAGATCCTAGTCGTTGGTCATCAAGGGGGGTACCTGTCAACAGATATGAGACTTCGAGGAAAGTCACTTCGAATTATTTCAAGTGTGGAGTGTGAAAAACTCCCGAAGTCCCGAAGGTTGGAGTAGATCACAATCCTCCTTTGCGAAGGACATGCATCGATAGATTATGTACTCGGGGTTGAAAGTGCCCGAATAGCTGAAGTCAACCATAGCCGTCAGATTATGAGGGACATGCGGCATAGATATATGAACTTTGGGTGAAAGAACCTCGAAAGGAACCGAGTGCATAGGAGTTGAAACTCATGAAGCCTGAAGAGACGAAGTGGATCGTGACCGTCAGATCCAGAAATACACGCATCGATAGATCATGTATTTCGGGTGAAAGTGCTCTGAAAGAAGGTGGATATTAATTTGAGACTTCCGAAGGCCGAAGTCCTGAAGTGGACCAGAGCCGTTGATTTGAGGAGGACACGTGGTAGAAGAAATGTCATTTTGGACAAATTTCACTCCGAGAGAAAAAAAAGTGTGTTGTACAAGAACTCCTAAAGGCCAGAGAGTCAGAGTTCATATGAGTCGTTCGTTTGCTAAGGACAGGTGTCAACAAATCTTACACTTTGGAAGATAGCCATTTTGGGAAGAAGTAGGCGTAGAAGTTTAAAACTCTTGAAGCCCGAAGAGATGAAGTTAATCATAGCCCTAGATCTGAGGGATACATACATCAATAGATTGTGGACTTTAGTTGAAAGCATCCTGGGAGAAAGAGAAGGAAGGAAGGGAGGAAGATCTCAACCATCATTCAAGAGGCACCTCCTGATATCACAAGATCAATGGTTGCACTTAATTTTCGAGACAAAAAGTGATCAGACTTTAAAAATCCTAGAGCAGGATGCAATCGAAACCACGGTATTGCCAAGGGGATATGTGGCAACTGGTAGTGAATTGCGGGGAGAAAAGTGGTGTGGTATCAAACCAGTCTTGGCCACCCCGAAATCATGTGATTATGTGAGGCAACAACCCAAGGTCATATGTGAAGGAAAGGACCTAGTGAGGGAAGCTAGTGTTTGTAATTTAAATTCTTTGAAGAGGCCAGGAAGAGCCCGCAGGTTTGACAGAACTTGCACTTTGAAGGAAAGGGGACCTGTGTAGATTTATGGGGGTCTAATAAAGTCCCAAAGAGTCAATCTGAATCCTTGACTTGAACGATCCTAGACGGGGAGGTCGCACATCCCCAGGGGGAGAAGGGGTGTCTGCATCACAAGATAAAGTAGAATCATACTCCTTGCCCTTCTCTTGAGTTTCTCCCATTCTTCCGTTGATATACCTGTCAACATGGTACCTGGATAGACTGCTTCCCATTGCTCTATATCTACAAGGATATATTCAATTTTAAGATTCCAAAGCTCAAAATTCTACCCATTGAACTTTTTGATCTCTATTCTCGAGCTGCTCGACATTATTTAACACAATATTTAAAGATTTATGACTTATGACTCTTACTGAACCTAGGTTTTCGCTTAGATCCAAAGTTGTTAAACTAGGCTATGATACCACATGTTAGGAAACGAGGAACACTTCCATGCTAAACCTAGTAGAAGAGAGGAATACATATTTAAACAAGAAATTAAATGACAAAGAAAACACACAATACACATAGATTTTACCCTAGAAACCCAAATCGGAATAACCAACATTCCTTGAGTGTTTTTCTCTCTCGTTGTCTTATTAATTCAAAATAAAAGGTTACATGCCTAACCTTGGTCCACACTTGAGACAAAACCAACATCATACCTTCTTGCTTCACACAAGAACAACCCTCTATCCAATTGTGACTTACATCTACCTGACCAACAACCTCTACGATTATTGATCAACGATTATCCATTCATCATCCTTTATAATATTAAAACACACCTTCTTTATAGGATTTACATTAGGAAAAACCCTAAAGAAAAGTGTTGATATTATGGTAGTTGCGGGAGGTATTTACCTCCACGTGTAACCCTGACAAGAATAGAATATTCTAGGAAGCAAGAAGAAACCCTAAATTGAACATAACCCTAGAAGACAAGTCGGCTCAAGAAAATATTTAATATTAATTATTTAGCCTCTAGAATGAGAAGTTGGCCCAGACAACTCAGGAAAACAGTATAAATACAAGTATCTAGACCTCATTTGGTACACTGCAGCTCGAAATTTCAACAGTGAAGAAGTGCGCACTGCAAAAACTGGGCTAGTGCACAAGTCTAGGGAGCAGTTGCAGCCGACAGTTGCCACAATCTGTATTCCTAGTTTAGGCTCAGACTTTTTATTGGTTATGGTTGGACTTTCTGATCAGTCTTGGTTATCTTGGCATTAGCCTTGGTTGGCTATTGGTTTTCTTTTAGAATCATTCTCTGTCAAGGTTAAGGTGCTTGGGGTGGCTTTGGCCTATGGTTGGGTGACAATATTTATATATTGTTTATGGTTAAACAAGCATATCTATTACTTTCTGACAGGTTATGGTCTCACCCTATATTCGAGCAGTATAAATGCTGGAATATAGATTGGGAGGATTTGCTCAGTTACAGATGCAGTTGCAGCCATTTTTTGTTGCAACAACGAAACCCTAACCCTCTTGTTGACACACCTTAGGTGAAGATATTGACCTAATTTCTGGATAGCCTAGTGTGCCCTAGCCTAGCGCACCTCCTGGTCCTCTCAGCAAGCTAAGACACCAAGTTTGAGTTTTTGGGCAAACGTTGACCAAGTCAAAGAAGTTATGACTTACTCTATGAAGTCATAAAACAAGTTAGAAGGGGCTTCTAACTTCAAAGCATGGAAGACAAGGATTGACCTCATCCTTGCTAAGAATAAAGTGTTGGATATCATGAAATGAAATATCATGGAACCACAGTTCGAAGAAGGAAAAGAGAAGGAACCTTAGAACGCTGCATTTATGGAGAAGTTCAAAGAGAATGGCATCATTTCTGGATAGCCTAGTGTGCCCTAGCCTAGCACACCTCTTGGTACTCTCAGCAAGCTAAGACATCAAGTTTGAGTTTTTGGTCAAAGGTTGACCAAGTCAAAGAAGTTATGACTTAATCTATGAATTCATAAAACAAGTTAGAAGGGGCTTCTAACTTCAAAGCATGGAAGACAAGGATTGACCTCATCCTTGCCAAGAATAAAATGTTGGATATCATGAAAGGAAATATTGTGGAACCACAATTTGAAGAAGGAAACGAGAATGAAACTTAGAACATTGCAGTTATGGAGAAGTTCAAAGACAATGACATCAATTCCATGAGTATCATAGTGGACTCTATAAAATACCACTTGATACCCTACATCTCCCATCTTGAATCATCTAAGAAGATGTACGATGCCCTAACAAACATCTTCTCAGTCATACACATTGGACAAGTAATTATTCTGAAGAATGAGATCCGTGACATGAAAATGAATGATGATGACAACATAACATCATACTTTGTGAGAATCTCTCGGTTAAAAGATCAACTACAAGCTATTGAAGAAATCATTTCAGAGAAGGAACTGGTAACTATAGTATTCAATGGTCTTCCCAAGACATGGGATGCATTTTCCGCAAGCATGAACAAAAGGAAGGAGTATCCCACATTTGAATAACTTTGGACTTGTTGTGCACAAGAAGAATCAAGGATTAGTGCAAAAGAGAAACCCTAAAAGGAATATGATGATCAAGCCTTCACAACATGGCAAGAATTTCATGAATAAAAAGAAGTTTGCCTCAAGGAAGAAACCAAATCAAGAGAAAGATATGTTAAAAATACAATGCTTCAACTGTCGAAAATATGGTCACTACAAGAATCATTTTCCCAAGTTAAAGACAAGGAAGGAAACACATGAAGCATCAGTTGTCAAAGAGAGGGAACCCTTAAGGAAGGCCAAGCAGGATAAAACAAAATTCTTCTTCTAAGACAAGGTAACAATATTCTTCATAATTATTGTACATACCATGTTTACATAGTTTATGCACATATCTTGCATATCTATTTATTAGAAGATAAGATGTTCAAAGAGAAACAATACCTATGGCATAATAAAAAGATAAGGATTTCCACCATGACAACTACAAGTCAAGCAATACACATGAAAAGATGAAGTACATTGACAATCCTTGGTAGCAATTCATGCGGAAGCTATTAACATAAGTAACAGTTGCAAGATAAGCCAAAATCAGAATCAAACTTGAAGAAACATGGAAGAAGTAAAAACAGAAAGAAGTCAGAAATTAAAAGGAAATTAGAAAAACACTTCTGACACTTTGCCTAAGGAAATAAGGATGTAGACGTAAGCGTGGACTCTCCTAGATGGAGGGAGCCAATTATATAATTCCAAAAGAAGAGCATGCATTCATGCATGAAGCAAGGATTAGGAGGGAGCTAATCCTAAATAATATGATCCATTGAGGATTATGAAGTATCTATCCATGTTCCCATTGATGGTAGCATCCATGAAAAGCAACACGTGTTCAATTTGACTTAGAAGAAGTATTATTCGAAAAGAAGCCTTTAAAGTATCCCTAGCTGTTCATCCACATCCATTATCCTATGATGAAAGAAAGAAGTTGGAATCTTCAGGGCATGGAATCTATGGAAAACTCCATGGACCCAAAAGCTAAAGAGAAACATGAGGAAGAACATGAATATTCCAAGAGAGAAAGAAAATCCAGAACAACCAGTCATTGTATCAAGAATCACAAGACTACCATCTTGGTCTGAACCCACTAGAAGAAATCAAGCAGAAGAAATGGAAGTTGTGATGAAGAATAGTGTATGGAAGACTTATGAATGGAAGCATTGTGAGATCCAGAACTAAAGGTTCTCCCATATGGAGGGAGAAGAATATGATGATAGCTTATTCCAATAACCAGACATACCTCTACCTCAACCATTATATTGTCTACAATATCCATGGGTTGGAGTTTACATCAGATGAATGCAAGGATTGTTCTCCTCAGCAGAGTAATTGAACAAGAAGTGTATGTAGAGAAACCTCAAGGTTTTGAGTTATACCAGAAAGAGACCCTTGTATGCAGATGGAAGGAGATCTTGTATGGATTCAAACAACTTGGTGTAAAGCCTCTCATGCACAACAAAAGTGTGGTGAAAAATTTCTATAATAGAGATATTGTATCAGAATGGTTACTCAGAAGTCCAGGATGAATGATGGATTGCTAATACATGACAAACTCTCATGATGACAGAAGAAGTGCCACTTGGATATGTTCCATTTTGAGCCTTGCCACGATTTCATGAGCTAGTAGGAAATAAAAGTGTTGAATCGAACCATGATATGTTGTAATGATCAGAGATATATGAATCCTTCATAGAAAACCAGTCTTCCAGATAGACCGAAGTACATTGAAATCAAGAATTACATTCTCCGTGATGAAGTCCAAAAAAGAGAAGTGGTTCTCCAATATATCTCCACATATGAGTAGATAGAAGATATTTTGGTAAAGCCTCTATCCAAAATGAAAAATCTTGTGTAGTCAAGAGAACAAGATAGAGCTCGTGGAGACAAATTCCTTATTAAAAAGGGAAGAGATAGTTCCCAGGTTGGGAGGGAGCACTGATGTGTTATAGATTTATGGACAATCATTTTTCAGTTCGAAAAATGGTCCAGGATGAGAAGTTCCTTTCCAGTTTAGAAAGTGGTTTGATATTTCTGACGAACATGCATTTTCCAGTTCGTAAAATGGTCTAGATCATACGGTCATTTTTGTAATGAAAATGGTTTGATATATTGTTGATGTACCATAGACAACGATTCCCCTTGTGGCCAGTGTGGGGGAATGGTCTAGATAGTCTTTCTTCTTGGCAATCACTCTCAGTAGTGGTCAATTAGAATGGTCCACCTCGTCGGACAGTCATACTTTCGAAGTTCGCACTTATGAGCAATTTTGAAGAATTGTCCATTTTGGAGGTTGGTGCAGGACAGTCATTTCCTTACGAAATGGTCCAGACAATCATTCCCTAGGGAAGACTCATTCTCTCCAGGTTGCACTTTGTTTAGTGCTAGAGGAATGTCCCATTTAGGTGAATGGTCCAGGTTCAACAATCAATGACAGACATTCCCTAGGGAAGACTCATTCTCTCCAGGTTTCACTTTGTTTAGTGTCTGAGGAATGGCCCAGTTAAGTGATTGGTCTAGGCTCAGAAATCAAGACAATTATTCTTCTATGATTGAGAAGAATAGTCTATATAGATCATGTCTGATGTTTTACTTTTCGAGGGAAGATTCTCTTCCAGATCTCATAGATGTGAGGTGAATAATGGCCAAGATGACTCATTTTATATCATGATATTGTTTTTATGTGCAGATTGATATCAAATGATATGATTTCTATGGAGACTGTATGTCTCTGGACAATAGATGTATACTACTATGGTGGATGTTGTTATCACTCCAAGAAACCCTTTGTGGTTGCAGACCAAAGGTGCTTGGTAACTTAAGAAATGAATGTTTTTGTATTTTGTAAATGTGGATCAATGGGACAACTCAATACAACTTATAGCATTCAAACATGAAAATGATAAACAAATAGACAGTGCTCTCAAAGATTGATTAATCAGCAGATAACTTTAAAGTGGGTGGAGAACAAATTGTAACTAAACCAGTGCAAAGCAGGGTCTAAGACAATCAAGAGACTTATTACCAGGCTATGAGCTAAACAATGGGATGACAACCATTCAAATCTTGACAACACAGATAATAATGCAGAAGAAAGATGGAAAGCTGACAATCAAAATTGAAAGAAACCTGTGATCTGTATTAACATAGAAAGTCTGAGTACAAAAAGAGTATTACTGTATCCAGAATCGAACCCTTAGAACTCCAAATGTCTTTGGCTTTATAGCCTCTTACAATCAGTTTCATATTCTAAAACAATGGATCTGATATTCTAAAAATAGAAAGTCAAAACTAATTCACAAAAGATAAGGAGAGATCCTCAAGATGAGGTCAACCTCTATCTTTTGGTCTTCAAACATTGGTTGAAAGTTGATGAAGTGTAGCCTAGCCTTCCAAGGCTCTTTGATCTGTCCCTTTGAAAGTGGAATTCGAATTTGATGATGTGTGCCAAAAATCCCTATCATTTTGCCCTTGAAAATCACTAAATCTAGTCAAAAATTGCCCTTTTGACTTTCATCTCCAAGAATGACATTCAGATTTTGATTTGATAATTCATAACCAGCTTATTGAAGAAGGATTCAAACCATTCAAACCCAAAAATTCTTGATCTGGGCGAAAATTTGAATATTCTGGCCGTGACATCTTTCAACAACGCACCTGCCTGAAAAATCTGCTCCTGCGCTGTTGAAAGTAGCCACTTTCCACAGCTAACTGGTCATAAAATATCGATTTGCGCTGTTGAAAGCGGACAGATTTTTAAAATTGAATTTCTCGGTCATAAAAAATCTGTTTTTCATGTATGAATAGTCGATCGACATCTAGAGAATCTAATCTATCCAATGGTGTTTTTAGATCTTCATTTGGAGCTTGGGAAGGGATTGAAAAGTGCCCTATAATTTTAAGTATCATTCTTTCCATTTGCAATTCAAAACTCTAAACGGTCCTTTGTGAACAATGTCTGATATGGAACCAAAGATATGATTTGAAATGTGTATGAGCACACGTGATTCCTGCTTTGTGCAACAATGGCCCGTGGAAAACGCCTCTGCCAAACGATCGCTTGCCATTTTCACCAGCGCGCGACCCCTTTGAAAGCCCCTGTTAGCTGCGGAAAGTATGCACTTTCCACAACGCACCGCTTTGTATAAGATACTTCTTAGCTGCGGAAAGTAATAACTTTCAATAGCGCGCCATATCAATTGAAAGAGCTCCTTAGCTGTTGAAAGTGGGCACTTTCCACAGCGCACAATGAATCTTTGAAAACACGTTAGCAATAGCCATGATATCCACTACAAAATTCAACCGAAAGAACGGTTTCATTTTGGGAGTTAACAGATGTGTTCCACTAGTTGTGACTATGTGTCACTGATTAAGTAGCCGTGTGCTACTTGGTGTGGTAGTGCACCATTGGATTGTAGTTGTGTACTACTATGGATAGACACAATTGTTTTCTATTGAATGACATTGTTCTGATTGCCATGTAGACTATCAGTAGTGTTGCAAATGATTATCATCTAGATGGATAGCCATTATGCTTGTGGACATACATTCTCCAGGCAGAGAATGGTCCAGATAGAACAAATTGTTGATGGACATGTATTCTCTTTGTGGAAAATGGTCCAGGTTTAAAGTCTGTTGACATGACATGGACTATTATTTTCCTAAGGCACAGTTTGTGGCCCGATTAGGAAAATGGTTTAGGACCGATATTTTCTAAGGCATATAGGTTGAGACATATCTCTATGGTACATATGACTCGATTAGAAAATAGTCCTACATTGGCATTCCTTTAGGAATGGTCTCTGTATTCCATGGCATAGCCTTTAGCATCTATTGGGACAATTCTTCTTCAAGGACGTATGTCCGGATTATAAGAATGGTCCTTGTATCACTATGTGGAGTGAGTGACTTATTCAACATCATGCCTGATTACTCGGATGGATTATGGATTCTAGAGATGATGTAGTTGATGCTATCAGATGATAGTGATAATGATGCTCATGATCTAATCATGAGATAGTATGTATGACTATGATGATGCTACCATTTGAATGGTATGTTTGTGCTCAAGACCATTGCCTTCAATACCTCCCTAGCTAGGAGGGAGTGTTGATATTATGGTAGATGCGAGAGGTATTTAAATCCACGTGAAACCCTGACAAGAATAGAATATTCTAGGAAGCAAGAAGAAACCCTAAAGCATTGAACATAACCCTAGAACACAAGTCGACTCAAGGAAATATTTAATATTAAGTATTTAGCCTCTAGAATGAGAAGTCGGCCCAAACATATTAGGAAAACAGTATAAATACAAGTATTCATACCTCATTTGGTACACTGCAACTCAATATTTCAGCAGTGAGGAAGTGCACACTACAGAAATTGGGCTAGTGCGCAAGTCTAGGGAGCAGCTGCAGTCGACAACTTCCATAATCTATATTCCTAGTTTAGGCTCAGACTTTCTATTGGTTATGGTTGGAATTTATGATCGATCTTGGTTATATTTGCATTATCCTTGGTTGGCTATTGTTTTGCTTCCAGAATCATTCTTTGTCAAGGTTAAGGTGGTCAAGGTGGCTTTGGCCTATGGTTGGGTGACAATATTTCTATATTGTCTATGGTTAAATGAGCACATCTATTACTTTCTAACAAAAAGGAGCCCAAAAATAGTTTCAAATCCACACAGATAATTGGCTACAAATCCCACGAATCATAGGATTCAGTTACAGTCGACTACCAAGTCGTATTACCAGTCGACTACCAGTCATATTTCATTTGATCTTTAGTCGGTTTCCACATGCCCACCTATCGACCTCTTTTCATTTGAACTCTTTGACTTGCTGTCGATGTCTTCAAATTCAAATTTACCCGGTCGAACTACCTTGACCTTCGACTTTCTCTTGATGTCTTCGAATTCGACTTTACCCATTCAAATCACCTTGAACTTCGACTTGTTTTCGATGTATTTGACTTTTTCTTTACCTATTCGAACCACCTCGACCTTCAACTTGTTGTCGATTTCTTCAACTTTAACTATTATTTGATCCACCTCGACTAGAATTTCACTACAAAGAATATAACAACCCAACATCTATAACATACCCAACCACTAGCAGGCTAGCCACACTTCTTCAAATCGCACTTCAAGAATTGATTTTGAATTCTAATAACCATTAATTAATAAAGAAGCATGAAATACATGCAATAATCAAGATTCATGCTAGACTTGAAAATAATTCTTAGTCATTCCATGCACAACCATAACCAACAAGCAGACACATTAAAGACATATATCTATGAAATAATAATCAATACAAAATGGAAATAAATATACAAACAAAGGAAACCATTACATAGAGCACTTATCTTAAACAAAACCAATCACCATCTGTCTACAGACCAAGGAAATTTCACCCAACCTTAGAAGTTGGTGTTCCAAGTCTCAACAATAGGCCACCCCTGAGCCAGGGCTATGAATCCACATGGACGGGTTCCATAGTGACACTCAGCTTCCCAAACCAATTAGCACTTGAACTCTCATAGGTTTCTCATCAAAAAAAATCCAAAGTACACCAACTCTATTCTCTCCATCCTGTGCCACCCAAAGACAATGAACCCCCCTCTCTGCCATGCAATCCCTCAAGTTGTCCACTTCTTTCAAGGGTTCCAATGCATCTAGTCAAGAATCTTCGTGCTAGGAATCTTAGGATTCACAACTCTGAAGAAATTTTAGCACATGCCAATGCATCTCATGCATACAAGCACCAATTCATGGCTGGAATACACCATCTATTACTATAACTGACAAAACAATGAATTTTTTCCTTGAATAGTTCATCCCAATGTCCCAACCAAGAACAAGAATGAATGAGGAATGATGAATGAACAACAAAATGAATGAAAGGTGAACAAGTGAACCAATGAACATCAAGTAAGAACCATCAGGAAGAACCACAAAACAACCCAAAGGGGGAGTTTATATATTTTCTTGGAAATCAAGAACCATATGACCTTTTCCCCAAGAAGCTCATGTAACCACTTATTTCTCTCCAAAAATACAATATGGTTAAATAAAATAAAATATAATTTTTATCCCCTTTATCCCCCTCTCTTGTGGAATCATAGTGACCGTATAACTCTTTCCTTGTCTGTCTTGCAACCAACATTGTATTTTTTTTATTATTTGCAATGTTCAAAGTATTACATTTCCTAGGAACTCCAACCTCTTTTAATTTTTCAGGAACTCCATCCTTTCATAAAATAAACAAAATACATTATTAATATGGGGACTCAAAACCAGGATATTGAAACTACACATATCCAAACAATATGAAGTTCTAGGTGAAAATTAAACAACTAAGTGATATGGAGAAATACTTGATGGGGTGGAAATAGACCACTAGGTTTGTGGTCGTGACTATGGATAATGTGGTTCTAATCATCACATAGATACCTCCTTTGATTGTATCAAAACATACCACAAAATTATACATCCTTAGGACCTAGATTCTGGAAGCTTCAATCAACAAAAAGGAGATCTTGGAGCTAACGAGTAAGTAAAAAAGTCCCTTATCCCCTGCAAAAAAAAAAAAAAAATGGTAAAAAAAAATTATGGTCCCAAGGTTTAGATGAAGAGAGTAATGAAGAAGAGCATTTTAGTGATTTTATTCCCAGTATCTCTAGGACAAAAACCCTAATCCTCCTCCTCTTATTCCAATAATTGGGCTAGGAGAGACACTTGCAGAGGATAACTCATTATCTGGGAAAGCTCTAAACTTGAGTAAGCAAAATGGAAATCTAGAAGGTCTCAGTGAAACAAATTCTCTTGATGTTCCAAAATATAATCTTAGATCGAGAAGTAAAGGATTTGCAATTTTTCTAGGGAGGGTTTTGGTTTTTATATTAAAAAGATAAAAAAAGATCCTCATTGAGGAAGGAAATCATGTTAAACTCCATAAGTGTCCTCAGACACACAATTATATTGATCAGAGAAAAATATTGTTACATAATGGGAGAGAGGAAGAGAATATGTATAACCTCTTAGGACTTATCTCAATATGCCAAGTGTCTGTTACCAACAACTCAAGGATAATCACTATGATAAGGATGTGACAAAGCCAACCTAGGAAATACACAACTTCTAGAATAACTTTATTAAACTAGGAAAAAATACTTAACTAAATAAACTTCAAGATTATTAGGCTAACATTCCCCCTTTAATCCTGAATTTTATTTTTACAAATGCCAAGTTCATCTCTAAACTTGGTGAATTTTCTTTTTCCTAATGTTTGGTGAAAATATCTAAAGTTTTATCTTTAGATGGACAATATTATAGCTTGATGATGTCGTCGTTGATGAGAGTTATGATGAAATGATACTTGGTTTCGACATGATTGGTCTTGTTATGAAATATTGGATTCTTGGCCATTTTTATTGTTGACTTATTATCAATCAATAGAGTGGTTGGTGATTTCTGAATAGCACCAAGATCCTGCAAAATTCTACAAATCCGGGTAATTTCACAAGCTACTTCCTAAGCTGAAATGTATTCTTCCTTTGCGGAATAATTTGACACTATAGCCTTCTTTTTGCAACTCCAAGATACTATTGTTGAACCTATATTCATTAAATACCCTGATGTTGATGTTGTATCATCGATATCTCCAACAAAATATGCATCTGAATATGTAACAAGTGTAAAGTTGTTTTTCTTATAGAGAAGCCCAAAATATTTTGTTCCCTGAATATACCTGACGACCCTTTTTGTTGCATTCTAGTGATTTACTCTAGGTTCCTGCAAGAATTTGGAAAGAATACTAATTGCATATGGAAAATTTGGATGAGTCTTGGTCAGATAGATGAGGCTACCAATCAACTGTCTATAGTTGACACTATTCACTAATTCCCCCCTTCAAATTTTGAAATTTTAAAGTTATGCTCCATAGGAGTAAGAGAGGGTTGAAAATTCTCCATGCCAAATTTTTTCAACAAATATGTAGCATACTTGATTTGATTAAAGAATATTCGATGATGTTGTTGTGAAACTTCGACTCCGAGATAGTATCAAAGTGGCCCCAAATCTTTCATTTTGAATCCTTTTTGAAGTTCTTGTTTTACCTGCTTGATGTGAGCTTCATAATTCCTTGTGATGATTAAGTCATCAACATAAAGAACAATTATTACCAAGTTTTGACCTTGCATCCTGTAATATAGAGTATCATTAGACTCACTACAATGAAAACCAACATGCTTAAGGTATTCATCCATCTTGGCATACCATGTTATAGGTTCCCATTTCAATCCATATAAGGATTTAATAAGATTTCATACTTTGTTCTCCTTTCCTTTAACTTCAAAACCTAGGGGTTGAGTCATATAAAATTCTTCTTTCAAACCACCATTAAGAAAGGAACTTTTGACATAAGTGTCCAACCATAGTGTGCATATAGATTTATCACCATTCTGATGGTGTTCCGCTTTGTTGTTGGAGCAAATGTTTCTTCATAGTCAATTCTTTCTTTTTGAGAAAATCCTTTTGCAACAAGTCTTACTTTGTATTCATCTAGTTCAAAATTAGATTTATACTTGATTCGGTAAACCCATTTGCATCCGATGGGTTTAACATTTGTTGGAAAATCAACAAGTTTCCATGTTCTATTTGCAATTACCAAATCATACTCATCCACCATGGATTGCTTCCATTCTTTGTGCTTCATTTCTTCTACAAAATTTGTTGGTTCAATAGAATAATGAGGTACTAATGAAAAATTTGACTGAGTTGAAGTAGAACTTCTAGTTCTCGTTTTGTCTTGTTCATCTGGGTGAACATCTTTAATCAATTGTGTGAACCATTTTGGTCTACTGTGTAGTTTCCATGGTGAAGTTACTGCAGTTGATCTATCCTGGCCGATTGAAGATTCATCATATAAGGAAGAGTTATCTAACTCTTGGACATTCATGTTGGGGGATAAGTATGTTTCAATCCAATTTGGTTTTTCTTTATAAATTGTCTTTTCTTGAGCTATCTTTTTCTCCAAATGACCAAGTAGAATATGAATCTCTCCGGTTGTTTGAATTTTTGTCTCATCAAATACTACATCTTGACTGATAATGAATTTTCTATTGGATAACAACCTATATCCTTTCTTCTCATCTAAATACCCAATAAGAATGCATTTCATACTTCGATTTTCCAACTTAGTCCTTTTTTCCTTAGGAACTAAGGCATAACAAGTGGAGCCAAAAAATTGAAGATGATTAACTGACGCCTTAGTACCATACCAATCTTCATATGGAGTAATTACATATAAGGCTGATGTGGGTGATTGATTCCTTAGATATACTGTTGTATGGACTACTTCAGCTCAATATTGAGTGCTTAACCCCTTGAAATGCAACATTGATCTTGCCATTCCCATGGGTGTTTTGTTCATTCTTTCCATGAATCCATTATGTTATGGAATATAAGATTTATTCAACTACATTTTAATTCTATTTCTCCTGCAATTATCATTGAATTCACGTGAAGTGAATTATCCTCCATTATCTGTTCTAAGGGTGGAAATATTCTCTTTGGTGGCATTTTCAACTAAGCGTTGAAATTGTATGAATTTGTCAAAGGCTTCTGATTTGTTGTTCAAAAAATATACCAAAACCATCCTTCTATAATCATCAATGAAAAGAATGAAGTATTTTCATCCACCAAAAGAAGATTCCATAGGACCACAAATGTCACTATGGATTAGTTACAAACATATGTTTTCTCTCCATGTACTTGTGAAGAAAGGATCCCTCTGTTGTTTTCCAATGATACCAGCTTCACACTTACCAGATTCCTTTTTGAAAGTTGGAAATCCTATCACCATTTCATTTTTTTAAGTTTACTAAGGCTTTCAAAATTCAAATGGCCAAATCTGTAATGCCATAATATTAAGGAGCTATGAGGTAAATCCATTGATGCTGCAAAATCTTGTTTCTGAGGAATGGTTGTGCCTTGTAGCCTCAAAATTTTCCATCTTCATAGCCATTCATTATTGTTTTGAAATTTATTTCATTGAATTAATGTTGATCCATCCATCTTCCATGATAATTTAATGGAATGCCTATCTAATGAGCACCAAAGAAAACAAATATTTTTTTAATGATGGAACACACCAAACATTGGAAAGTAATACTTTTCCAATTATTGGAAGAGAAAAGTGGACGTATCCTTTTACTTGAGGTGTATGAATTGTGTCATATGCGAAGTAATTTGGATTTAGTTCCATATCCTAATATGTCCTAAAGTAATCTTTTATGTAGCACATATGTTGAGTAGATCCTGTATCTAATATCCAATCATCTTCATAATTTTTTCTAATTAAGTTTTTGGTGGCAACTGAATCTGCAAAGTCAATTTCTTGATTTGTTGTCAACACAAAATCATCTTCTTGATTTTCTGCATGTTGGGCTGAATTTGAAGCATTAGACTTAGAATGTTGTTTAAAAATTCGTATATCCTTGGGAAATTTTTTATTTCGTTTTCTATACTCTTCCACCACATGGCCAATGTAAAGACATCTTTTGAACTTGACTTAGAAATATTTTCACCTCCTTGCTCTTGTGATGTTCTAAAGTATTTTTTATTTCTGCCTCTTCCTCGACTTCTTCCATGACCTCGACCATAGTCTATATTTCTTGATTCGTTGAATTTTTCTCTTCCTCTATAATTTTCATTAGATGATCCTATGCTTCTTGTATTTTAATTGTAATTACTTCTTCTTCTTGTACTTTCATTGTAAGTACATCTTCCTCTCACACTATATGTCCCTCTTCCTCTTGAGCTTTCTCCTTGTCTTGATTTGGTAAAGATAAGATATTCCCCCGAGTTCTTATTCTTACCAAATGTATTATCATGTTGAACCAACAAGTCACCAAGGGAATCATTAAAGGTTTGATTTTCTAATTTATCAACAATCTGCAATGTTTCCAAAAATGTTTATATGAGGGTGGCAATCCACACATCAAGATTGAGGTCATAAGACTTTTTTCTACATCTTTAAAGCCACATTTTATTAATTCCATTATGATATTTTTCAAATGAGAGATGTACTCCAAAACATCTCTCCCTTCATCCAATCGTTGGTTAAGCAATTTATCATGAAGCTCAACCCTTTTTGACTTAGATTGAGTATCAAACATCTTCTTAAAAAATTTCCATGCATTCCAAGCATCGTTTTCATTTTTTATGCGTATAAACATTTCATCTATTACGTAGGATCTTAAAAGTGCAAGTGTCTTTTCATCTCTTGATTCTCATTTTTCTAGTTCTCTAGCATCAGTCAGCTTAATTGGAGATTTTTCTATGTTACATATATTTTTCCACAAGTCATTACAAACGAGTGTGCTTTGCATATGATGACACCAAGACATATAGTTCTTGGGTCCATTCAATTTGTAGGAATTAGTGAATAAATTTACCAATTTTGACATCATGAAGTATTGAGCAAGTCCACACAATCAAATGAATAATACCATGCACAGGAGACACTACACACATTGCAAAAGAGTGTTATAAAGGCTTGGACTTGACCCTCTTATAGCCTCGATGAAAAAACCATTTATAGAGTATTTTCATGAACTCTTATGAAAACTTTGATTACAAATTACAACTTTATTTCAATTGGTCAAACTTTCAAACTTTGTAAAGCTTTGATTTACAAATTACAACTTTCTTTCAATTGATCACCCCACTTTGAAGTGTATAATAAGGTTCAAGACTTCAATTGAGATGTAAAAAAATGCCCCCCTTTAAACTAGAGAAGACACCAAGCATTCAAAAATGCATCGATCCTAATTATATCTCCAATCTTACATAAAGGGCATAAAATTTTTATATCTTCCCCCAAAAAAGATATGAATTCAATTTTTCATCAAAAAAAAATTAGAATTAAAGGGCATAAAAGTTTTATATCTTCCCAAAAAAGATATGAATTCAATTTTTCATAAAAAATTAAAATTACAGCCACTTTAGAATACTCGTCCACTCTGTGGGCATCCTCGGTGCTCGGATCAAGTGGCGATATGGTGGCAAAATTGTTAACTCATTTGAAAACAAAAATGTGTAGAATTAATACTTTGAACCGGTGTGGATAAGGAACCAATGTGTTGAAACATTCTTGCTCTGATCACCTTGAAGATGGATAACCTGCCCCAGTTCTAGATCCTGCACAACAATACCATAGCAACAAAACTCTTTCTTGAAATCTTTAAGAATTTTATTATAATTGTAATCCTTCCGAAGACCTTGGATTGTAGTCAGGCAATTTCTTCCATTCCTCCATATTATACGAACATGTACATAATCCTTTGTACCTGGTATACCAGCTGCTTCTTTTGAATGGGTCAAAGGTAGGGATCTGGATGTCTAGATCGTTCTCTGTTTCGAACTAAAGATCATTGAGATTTGAAGCAGATGCAATAAGACTCGACAATGCTTCAACGTAAACAAAACAAAACTTTGATGGGTTCAAAATTGAAGAGAAGTGAGATTTTTTGTAATCCAATTGCAAAATTTTAGAAGGAACTATCAGTGTGTAGTGATAAATTGTGAAGCAAGAAATGCAGAGAGAAAGAATAGAATAGAAAACAGTATATTATAATATATGAAGAAGAGTACAATGAGAAGAGTTAATGAAGATGATCATGAAGAAGATCTGAAGAAGTGAAGTATGCAAAGGGAAATAGCTGAGCTAAATAGGCTCAAGCAAATCAAGAATAGAAAGTACAGCTGGCCAGGATAGTTGGCAGTGTACACTGAGCCTGTTGAGGTTACATTATATTTAACACTCCCTCTTAAACTCAACAGTTACAAACATCAGCACTGATTATGCCTAAGTGTTGTCTCTGAAAATCAAAAACAGATTTTCCCAGTGGCTTTGTAAAGATATCAACAAGCCAATCTCGAGAACCACAGAATTGTAGTACAATTTCACCATTATAGACTAGATCGCGTATAAAATGAAAACAAGTGTCAATGTGTTTGTTTTTCTTATGAAACACATGATTTTTGGATAGAGCAATTGCTGAAGTATTGTCACAGAAAATAAGAGTTGGATCCTTTTCTGTATGTGACATATCTTTCAATATTCTTCTCAACCACACAGCTTGACAGGAAGATGAGGTAGCAACGACATACTCTGCCTCTACAGAAGATATTGAAACAATTGGCTGCTTCTTTGATGCCCATGAGATTAGGTTCGAGCCCAGGTGAAAAACATGTCCAGATGTTCTTTTCCTGTCATCTAGGTTGCCTGCAAAATCACTATCTGTGTAACCAGAAAGTTGATTACTATCAGATTTAGTGTACCATAAGCCGAAATTGAGAGTTCCTGCAACATATCTCAGAATTCGTTTCGCCATTTTCCAATGAGAATCTTTGGGGGATTCCATGAATCTGGAAACAAGGCTGGCTGCATACATAATGTCAGGCCTAGATGCTGTAAGATACAACAAATTGCCTACTAAACTTTTGTACAAAGTAGAGTCCATTGTAGGGCCTTCATCATTCTTGCTCAATTTTGTGCCTAGTGGTATGGGGGTTTCTGTTGGATTGCATTCTTCCATGCGAAATCTTTTGAGGATGTTTGCTGCATACTTTTGCTGACAGACAAAAATGCCTTTGGCTGATTGATGAACCTCAATCCCTAAAAAATATTTCATTATGACAAGATCTATCATCTCAAACTCAGATTGCATGGCATGTTTAAAATTCATCAACTCAAGATTTCCCGTATAGATCATGTCATCAACTTATAAACATACAATCAAAATTTTACCGTGTTGATCTGTTTTGGTGTAAAGAGTTGGCTCATTTTGACTTCTGCTGAAACCACTTTTGATCAGATAAGTGTCAATTCTGTTGTACCAAACTCTTGGAGCTTGCTTTAAGCCATACAAGGCTTTCTTCAACCGATATACTTTGGCTGGGTGCTCTTGGACTTCAAATCCAGGTGGTTGATCGACATAAACTTCTTCTTCTAAGAAACCATTCAGGAATGTTGACTTGCCATCCATTTGGTATACTTGCCATGTGTGTTGTGCTTCTATGGCCAATAGAGTCCTTACAGTGTCTAATCTTGCTACTGGAGCAAAAGTTTCACCATAATCAGTACCTAGTTTTTGTGAGAATCCTTTGGCAACAAGTCTTTCCTTGTGTTTTTCGATCTGCCCTTTTTCATTGAGTTTAGTTTTGTAAACGAACTTGACACCAATACTCTTCTTGTGACTTGGCAAATCAACAAGATCCCATGTCGTGTTCTTCTCAATGGAGTCAATTTCTTGGTTCATGGCTTGAACCCAATGTGGCTCCTTAGCTGCTTCCTTAAAGGATGTAGGTTGACATGACATTAAAGCAAAAAGGTTGTGTTGTTCAAAGTCATCCAACTGCTGATGGATTTCTCTGAAACTTTGAGTTCTCTGATTCTGTGGTTCAGAGAATGATTCTCTGCTGGAAGTTGAGTTATCCTGAGAATTTTCAGGTTGTCTTTGTACCTGCAATCTTGGAAGAATAGTTTGAGGTACTTGTTGTCCTGAATTTTCTGCATTTTCAGAACTTGGCAGCAATGG
>ML788322.1:266300-335175 GCA_009831015.1 Picea engelmannii | reverse complement strand
TTTTCCTTTCAGCCACTCCATTCTGTTGTGGAGTATACCTGGTTGTTGTTTGCATGATAATGCCTTGTGATTTGCAGAAATTTGCAAATTATCTGGAGTTGTATTCTCCTCCTCCATATGACCTGAGTGCTTTGATATATTTGCCACTCTGTTTTTCAGCCTCTACCTTGAATTCTTTGAATTTTGCAAAAGTTTCAGACTTGTGTCTAAGAAAATAGATCCATATTTTTCTGTTGAAATCATCAATAAACGTTAGAAAGTAAAAGCTACCACCTAGTGACTCTGTTTGCATTGGTCCACATAGGTCAGTGTGAACAAGTTCAAGATTTTGTTTGGCTTGATTTGATGACTGTGGAAAACTAGTTCTCTTATGTTTTCCAAGTATGCAAGACTCACATGGGGGAATTTGCTCTTTAAATATAGGAAGACCTTTGACCATGGAGTTCTTCTGAAGAAGACTTAGACTCTGAAATGGTAGATGTCTAAATATTGTATGTGAAACCATTGTTTCATTCAGGGTGGATGCACTCTGTGCATATGGTTGAATCATATTTGCAGTTCTGAGGGTAAGGGGAAACATCCTATTTGGAGTCATATAGATTTCAGAAATCAATTTTCTACTGGGTATTTTGTCATATATCTTGCAAGATGCTCCCTCAAAAAGTACTTTATAGCCATGTTCAATGAGTTGTCCTACACTGAGCAAATTATGTTTCAGATCTGGAACAGGATAGACATTGTTTATGTCTTTCTTGACATTTTGTTTAGTAAGAATAGGAACAGTTCCTTTTCCTTGAACCTTGACTAAGTAATCATTTCCTAGTGTAATATCAGATGAGATTGAGGAATCAGTGCATGAAAGTAATTCTTTGTTACCTGTCATGTGATTGTTTCATCCACTATCCAGCAACCAGAGATCTTTAGGTTGTTGTTCAGTGTTGTGACACGAAAGAAACATACCTCCCGAGTTTTCTCTCGTGTGATTTGACACATGTGCTCTGCCTGAGAGCTGATTTGCTTGCTTCTTCCTGCATTCGGATCATAGTGCCCATACTTTTTGTAGTAATAGCATTGAATGCTTGATTTCTCATTTGATCTTCTCCCTCTGCCTCTTTGAGGCTGGAAATTCTGATGTTGATTTTTTTGTTGTTGTCTTTGACCTTGGAAATTTTGATTCGAATACTGTTGTCTATTGCCTCCACTGGAGTGAGGGTTACTGTGAGTTCTCCCTCTTCCTTAGTGACCTCTGCTTCTTCCTCTACCTCTCCCTCTGCTAAAGGAGAATTGAGTTTTGAAAGCATTGGATATTGACTCATCTGTGAGATGCAGTCTGATCTCATGTGTCACCAGAGAACCAATTAATTCATCTGTTGAAAAACATGACAGATCCTTGGATTCAAGGATTGCTATTACAACCATTTCAAATTTCTTGGGTAAACTTCTGAGGACTTTCTCAACAATGCGTTGATCAGTGATGGTTTCACCAATCAATTTGATCTGGTTCACAATGCCCATGACTCTGGTCATGAACTGATCCACATTTTCGGACTCTGTCATCCTTGGAGTCTCGAATTGCATCCTCAAGGTCTGAAGTTTAACTGTTTTGACCCTGTCATTTCCTTGATAGGAAGATTTAAGGATGTCCCAGACCTATTTTGAAGTACTAGCGCCTGTGATTTTTGAGAAAATTGAATCATCCACAGAATTTTGAATACAAAATTTAGCTTTATTTTCTTTGTTTCTCTGAGTTTCCTGAGAAATTTTCTATTGATTTGTCATGGCAGACAGGTCTGCTGGATCTGGTTCCACATATCCATGATCCACTGGATGCCAACACTCTTGTTCTTGCAAGAAGGATCTCATCCGAAGAGACCAGAACTCATAGTTCTTTCCAAGAAGAATCGAACTCTGTGTTGGTCCTAAATTGCTAGACGACGCCATATTTTAAGGAATTCAGCAAAACAGAAGAAAAATTCTTACTTACCTATCTCCTGCGTATAATTTGCAGTGACTTCAAAACTCTGCGTTCAAGATTTCGTGAGTTTTTGGCTTCGCGATTCTGACGTCAAGACTTCGTTATACGAGTCCTCCGATCTCTTGTCTCTCCAACCTCCGATCGCCGAAACGTCGATTTGTAGATGGATGAAGAGAGCTTATCGGCCTTGAATTTGGCCTTAGTCACTGTGTAATGTGACCACGCGCCTTGATGTTAAAGCGCTACGGGCTTTTCCGGTTCTTTGTCTTTCAATTTGCTGAAATGAAGAGATTTTCCTTTGGACAATTCAATGGTCCAGATCCTATCGGGATTTCACGATTCGTTATTTCATGAGTTTAGAATTCTTGTCCCAGAATTTTTGAGACCGCGAACTCCGAAATGTCGATTTGCCGAAATGGCGTTAACTTCAGTTAGCCCCTTGGGCTATACCTCTGGTCCACATGACCTCTCCTAATATGACTGCAGTCACTTTTGGGGTTTCACGACTCAAACGTGCGACCACTTGGTCTCTCGACTCCCGAGAAGCCGATTTGCGAAATGCCGATGGCGCTTTCCTTTTGGGACTTTCCTCGAAGGCCTAGATTGTTGCCACACGTCCCCTTACGATGGACGGTCCTCGTCGTTTCGTGATTTCACGACTTGCGACTCCAAATCCTCTGTCAACTTGAAACCCTGGTAGCCGAAATGTCGACGGTTTCCTTGATGTCCGCCATGTGTCCGAACAAATGGACGACTGTGATCTTTTCGATATTTCATGATTTGCGATGTCGGGATTTCGCGTATCGGGGTTTTGGAGAGAAGTCTCCTTTGCTCATCCAACTCCCGATCCCCGATTTTGCGATGGGATAAGATCGACGGCTCACGATCTTTCACGATCCAACGGTCCAGAATGACTCGTGATTTCATGATTTACGAATTCTCACGACAGTATTTTGACCTTTACACCTTGCGAGTCAGTGAAATGTCGAGATCTCACCACGTGTCTCTTGATGGACGGTCCAGATGATGTCAAGATTTTGTGACTTCACAAGTCGAAATTTCTCCAGTGCACTTCAGAGGACTAAACCTCATGCACTTCTTCGCTAATCCAACGATTGTCGGTCCTTTGCGTAAGATCTGACGACTGAAATTCTTTCGTCTTTTCCATGCTATCTTCGTCCCTTCTGAACTAGTTTTCTGCTCTGGATCCGTTCGCAGGACGAATCTTACGGCCTCAATGGCTGTTCTTTGCACATGAGATGTGTTCTTTTCTCCTGTGGAAGAAAGATTCATGAATCTTTCAAAGATTTGAAAGAATTTCACTAGTTCTTTGTTCTCTGTTGCAATCTTTGACAGATTTGAGTGATTTCTGAAATTATTTAAACGCTTCTTCTTTCTGCAACTATCTTTCACGAATTTGAACGAATTCCGTGAAATCTTCAACGTTTCTACCTTCTGAAGCTCTTCTTCGTGAATTCTTTGATGATTCTTGAAATTTACAAGAATCTTTAAAGTTTCTTCTTCTGCACTTTCTTCTTCCTCGATCTTTCGAGCGTTGTACGCTCTGCTTTGATGTGTGAGCTTCTTACGCTGATCTTTTGAGCGTATGACGGTCTTCTTCCTCGTGGAATTTTTCTGCGAGGATCTTTCGAGAGTATGACAGACAACTCTCCAAGCCTTGTGAAAAGTCTATGTCAAAATGCTCTCAAGGTCTGTGAAGCTCTGCGATATTTGAGGATCATGTTGCTCTCCAGCCTATGTGAATAGGCTTACTGCTGAAGCTCTGATACCATGATAAATTGTGAAGCAAGAAATGCAGAGAGAAATAATAGAATAGAAAACAGTATATTAGAATATATGAAGAAGAGTACAATGAGAAGAGTTAATGAAGATGATCATGAAGAAGTTTTGAAGGAGTGAAGTATGCAAAGGGAAATAGCTGAGCTAAATAGGCTCAAGCAAATCAAGAATAGAAAGTACAGCTAGCCAGGACAGCTGGCAGTGTACAGTGAGCCTGTTGAGGTTACATTATATTTAACATGTATAAGCTTACTCGTTGGCCCCCAAGATGAGGAATTCACAGCTTATTGTAGCATTCAAAACTTAAATGGATCAAATTATTAAGCAGATATACAGCCTGAGTGGGCCTAATGGTTAAGAACATGTGTTTCCTCTTAAGAGGTCACAGGTTCAAATCCAGAGGGGGGTAGGGTATGTATACCTTCGTAGACTTTACCAGTCAAAACGCTGGGCGGAAGACCTTAAAAATAGATTATTATTATTATTATTATCATTGGTAAAACCCTTGATCTGGCTGAATTCATTGGTGAACTTCTCTTTTGAGGTTACAATAACATGATGCTCGCGATGTTGTTTCTCTCTTGCTACTCATGATGTTGTTTCTGCAAGTGGAGGATCGTAAAGAATGTAATTGCAACCTTCGTTGGCAGGTTTTATCTAAGTACAGAACAACATTTGAACAATCATTTGTCACCCTTATCCGCACAAGATCTATAACTTCTGGGTGTATATTAATCTCTTGCAACGTAGATGCCAACTTCACGGATCTACACAGCAATCAAAATGACGACCTTGTTGTAGACGACAAGGGAATCCATGCTCAACGGTCTGATTAAAAACATGCAGTGGCACATCTCTACCAATGCAATCGACATGATCCAATCTATGTGGATTCCATATAGCAACCATATACATATTTGACACCAATACATGCTCACAATTTGCAAACACCAGCAGAAAACAGTGCTTTAATTCCAACAAATAACAAAGACCCAAGAAAAATTCTAGATCCAACCAAAAAATGGCATTTTTTGGATCAAAGAATCGCCAAATTTTAATATATCTGGTCAATTTTTTACAATAAGGAGGTGCCTTCTTTCTTCCTTAAAAAGTAATTTATATAAAAAAAAAATTAGATCTTACATTAAAAAAAATTCTAGATTTAGATCTAGATTTACAGATTTTCTTATCAGATCTACAAAGATTCTCGAGTATCTTCATAAAATGATAGATCTAGATTATATAACAACAAATTTCAAATAATTTGATGAATTGTAAATAATTTCTTTGACGTGAAATAACAAAATACCTTTTTAACTAATTTGTTTTGTTTGTTAAAGAAACTAAGCTTAAGTTTTGGAGTCTTCTTCTTCATAGATCCATCATGATATTGTCATTACCATGACTCTTTCATCACAATAGCATTCTCCTCAACTATGACTCTGACACAATGTTAAACTTCAGAAGTGAGACACACAATTTTATTGATCAGGGAAACATATCTTTGTATAGTGGGAAAGAGGCATTTATAACCTCTCAGGCCTTATCTCAATATGCCAAGTGTCCTTGATCAATAATTCAAAGATAATTACTATGACAAGGATGTGACAAGACCAACCTAAAAAATACACAACTTCTAAAATAACTTTATTAAACTAAGAAAAAATACTTAACTAACTAAACTTTATGATTATTAGGCTAACAAATCATACATGCCAATGACTTAAAAATAAGCAAGTTCAGAAATAAAAAGTGGCAAACAATTGTCACTAATTAGGGCTCATAGATAAAATGCCCCTAAATATGTTCTAAAATGATTTTTCTAACCTTGGCCGATCCCTAAAAAAAATATTGGCCTTAAAAAGATTAGTTGAGGAAAAAATCCATCTATCATTTTTCTACAAGAAATTTTGACCAGTGGGGGAAGATAAATCATGAGCTTTCCAAAATTATTGGGAATTGGGAATTTAGTTTTATTCATGCAATAGGGATATTGGGGGATCATTACTAGGTGGAAAAGGGGATGTTAATTCTTCTGAATATTTATGGAACCTATTTGGATAGGTTGGAATATTGGGACAAGGTATTTAATATGGAATGGATACAAAACGGTTTGGTTGTAGTAGGAAGAGATTTAAATTTCACTCTCGAGGTAGGATTTGTGGAGGGAAACTGCATAGGTGGATTGCCTATCGAAAAACTTCAACAAAAAAAATAGAGGAAGTGGAATTGTTAGGCTCAAATTGAAAAATGTTAGAATGCTTTTTTTTATCTCAAAAACATTCCTAAAAGAAATCATTAGAATTCAAAACTGGTTTCCTCTAGAGTGACTCTAACCATAGCCTAGTTCTACTGGAAGTAACCCCAACACAATGGAAACCATCCATTCCATTTATGTTGAAATCATAATGGTTAAAAAAGGAGGACTTGGTTAATAATATTAAAGAGTTTTTGTAACCCTATGATGAATCCTTGAGAGAATATGCTCCCATACAATTCCACCAAAATTTGAAAAGAAGAAAAAGGTATTAATGCAATAGGAAAACAAAACAAAAATAAATATTATATAACTCAAGTGGAAGAAACATTAGATTATTATTATAGTAGTGAGAGGTACATATATATTAACGAGGATAATAAAGTAGAAATCAAACTACTTTGAAGGAAAAAGAGATACATAGGCTTTTGGGAAAAGAGAAATAATGGAGACTAAAGAGCAACACACTTTGGCTCCAGGTTAGTGATGAGAATACTAAGGTTTTTCATAGATATGGTAATTGTAAGAAGAAAATTAACTTTGTATGGAAGATTGAGAAATAATGTGGTTCATGGGCAACGGATTTTAGGGATATGGTTGTTGAAGGTGTAAGTTACTTCTCATCCCTTTTCAAGGTTGAATCTCAATCCACAATAATAGAGGTATTAAAATTGTCAAACTCCTTCCCAAGTATCATCAATCTAGATGACATTCAAGCATTGATAAATGAAGTGGGAAAAGAGTAGCTTCATATGATACTTCAAAGTCTTCAAAAGAATAAAATCCCAGGGCTTGATGGGCTACTAGTGGAGTTTTTCTTAGGGTGATCTGAGTTTATACAAAATGATTTAAGGAGGGAGGTTGAGTCATCCAAAATTATAGGGAAAACCCTTAGTCATTTCAACACAAAATTCATAATGCTAATCTGGAAGGATGATAATCAATAGTCCTTCAAAATTTTCATGCCTATATCATTATGCAACTGCATATATAAAATCATATCAAAGGTTATTGCAAGAAGTTTGAAAAATATTTTATCCAAACAAATTTTATCAAGAAGGATTTCATACTATCAAGGTTAGGAATCTCATATCAATGGTGGTTAAATTGGATTTATCCAAAGCATACAATAGGGTGAGTTTGCTATATATAAGATTAATTATTATCTACCTAGGATTCTATCATTAGTTTGTTTTTTGGGTAATGAATTGCTTTACATCTATATCATTTTTATATTCTTATCAATGGGGTATCATCTCCTCTATTTAAGCTACAAAGAGACCTAAGATAGGGGTTCTCGTTGTCCCCCTTTCTCTTCCCATCAGTTGTTGAAGAGTTAAGCAGATTGCTAAGAGGGGCCATCATAAATGGTAGTTTGAAAGGGGTAAATATTGGAAATTCTCATTATATCACACATATAATGTTTCTTGATGATATCCTTATATTTTTGAAGGTTCAAGGAGGGTGTTTGAGAAGATTAAATTAATTATAGAACTATTTTACATGACTACTGGAATGAAAATAAATTTTGCTAAATCAACGATATCCCTTTGGGGTATCACTGAGGTGCTATAGTGTAGCAATGAAACTCATCAATATTCCAGGTCTTGTACCCACTATAGCACCTCTCAACAAATTTACACACCATCCAAATGAATAGCATGCATTCATGCATGAAGAAGGATTAGGAGGGAGCTAATCCTAAATAATATGATCCATTGAGGATTATCAAGTATATGTCCATGTTACAATTGAAAGTAGCATCCATGATAAGCATCACATGTTCAGTTTGACTCCAGAAGAAGTCTTCTTCGAAAACAAGCCTTAAAGTATCCTTGGTTTTCCATCTACATCCATGATCCTATGATGAAAGGAAGAAGTTGGAACCTTCAAGACATATAGAAGACCCCATAGCTAAAGAGAGACATGAGGAAGAACATGAAGATTCCAAGAAAGAAAGAAAAACAAGAACAACCAGTTATTATACCAAGAATCACAAGACTACCATCTTGGTTTGAACCCACTGAGAAGCAATCGAGCAGAAGAAATGGAAGTTATGATAAAGAACAGTGTGAAAAAGACTTATGAATGGTAGCATTGCAAGATTCAAAGATTCTTCCAGAAGGAGGGAAAAGACTATGACAATAACTTGTTCTAGCAAACTAGATATACCTCTTGTAGTATCCATGGATTGGAATTTACGTGTAAAAGACTATTCTTCCCAATAAAGAAATTGAGAAAGAAGCTTGTACCAGAAAGAGACTCATGTATGCAGATATAAGAAGAGATTTTATGGATTCAAACAACCTGATGCATAGTATCTCATATACAATAGAAGTGTGGTAAAAAAATTCTATGGCAATGATAGTGTATCATAATAGTTACTCAGAAGTTTGGGATGATGGATTGCTAATCCATGGAAAACACTCATGATGACATAAGAAGTGCTACTTGGATTTGTTTCAGTTTGAGTATTGCCACAATGTTATAAGCTAGTAGGAAACAAAATTTCTTAATTCGAACATGACATATTGTAATTATCAAAGCTATATGAAGCCTTCAGAGAAAACCAGTGTTCCATGATAGAACGAAGTACATTGAGATCAAGAATTATATTCTTCACGATGAAGTCCAAAAAAGAGAAGTGGTTCTCCAATATATCTCCACAAATTAGAAGATAGAATATATTTTGGTAAAAGCCTCTGCCCAAGATGAAAAATTTGTGTACTCAAGAAACAAGTTGGGGCTCATGGAGACGAATTTCTTAATGAAAAAGGAAGAGATTACTCCCAGGTTGGGAGGGAGCACTTATATGTTATTTATTTATGGACATTCATTTTTCAAGTTGAAAAATGTCTAGGATGAGCAATTCCTTTCTAGTTCAGAAAGTGGTTTGAGATTTCTAACGGACAAACATTTTCTAGTTCGGAAAATGGTCTAGATCAGACAGTTGTTTTCGTAATGAAAATGGTCCAATAGATTGTTAATGTACCATAGACAGTGATTCCCCTTGTGGCCAGTGTGGGAGAATGGTCTAGGAAATTCATTCCTCTTGGCAGTCACTATGAGTAGTGGTCAAGTAGAATGGTCCTCCTTGTCAGGCAATCATTCTTTCGAAGTTCACAGTTGTGAGAAGTTTCAAAGAATGGTTTGTTTTGGAGGTTGGTGCAGGGCAATCATTTCCATTAGGAAATGGTCCTGACAGTCATTATCTAGGGAAGACTCATTCTTTCCAGGTTACACTATGATTAGTGCCGGAAAAATGGCCCAGTTAGCTGAATGGTTTAGGTTCAGCAATCAGGGACAATAATTCTCTAGGGCATACTCATTCTCTCCAGTTCCCACTTTGATTAGTGTTGGAGTAATGACCCAATTAGGTGAATGGTCCAGGCTCAGAAATCAGGGACAATTATTCTTATGTTCTTGAGAAGAATAGTCCAGATAGCCCATGGCTGATGTTTTACTTTATGAGGGCATATGCTCTTCCAAGTCTCACAGATGTGAGTGGAAGAATGGCCCAGATGACTCAGTTTATATCATGCTATTATTTTATGCAGGTTGATATCAGATGATATGATTGTTGTGGAGACTCTATGTCTCTGGACAGTAGATGTATTCTACTATGGTGGATGTGTTCCACTAGTTGTGACTACGTGTCACTAGTTAAATAGTCGTGTGCTACTTGGTGTGGTTGTGTGTCACAAGATAGTAGTTGTGTACTACTATGGATAGACACAGTTGTGTTCTATTGAATGTCATTGTTCCAATTTCCATGAAGACTATCAATAGTGTTGGAAACGATTACCAGCTAGATGGATATTTAGTGTGTTGGTGGACATATATTCTCCAGGTGGAAAATGGTCCAGGACAGTTATTATTTTAGGACACATGTCCAGATTAGAAGAATGGTCCTTGTAGCCCATGGCGTGGCTTCCAGCACCTGTTGGAACAATTATTCTTCTAGGACATATGTCCGGATTAGAATAATAGTTCTTGTATCACTCTGTGGAGTGAGTGACTTCAACATCATGTCTGATTACTCATATAGAGTATGGCTTTGAGAGATGATGCAGTTGATACTATCAAATGAAACTGATAGTGATGACGGTGCTCGTGATTTGATCATGAGATAGCCTATGTGGCTATGATGATGCTACCATTTGAATGGTATGTTTTTGCTCAAGACCATTGTTTTCAATACCTCCCTAGCTAGGAGGGAGTGTTGATATTATGGTAGTTGCGGGAGGTATTAACCTCCACGTGTAACCCTTACAAGAATAGAATATTCTGGAAAGCATGAAGAAACCCTAAAGCCTTTGACATAACCCTGGAAGACAAGTAGGCTAAAGAAAATAATTAATATTTAGTATTTAGCCTCCAAAAAGAGAAGTCATCCCAGACAGCTAAGAAAGAGTAGTATAAATATAGGAAGCCATAGCTCATTTGTACACACAGCTTGCAACTGTAGAAATTCAGTATGTGCACAAGTCTGGAGAGTAGCTGCAGCTGCAACTACTCCAACTAGTATTTTTTTTAGGCTTGGACTTTCTCTTGGTTATGTTTTGGAATTTCATATTGGTACGCTAGCTCTCAAGAGTGGTACACTACCTTGATTAGATTTTGTACCTAGGGTTTGCTTCTAGAATTATTCTCTCTATCAATGTTAAGGTGCTCGGGGTGGCTTCGGCCTATGGTTGGGTGACAATATTGCTATATTCTCTATGGTTAAATGAGCACACCTATTATTTCTAACAACCCATTGTCCCCCTTTCTCTTCCCATCAATTGTTGAAGAGTTAAGAAGATTGCTAAGAGGGGCCATCATAAATGGTAGTTTTAAAGGGATAAATATTGGAAATTCTCGTTATATCAAACATCTAATGCTTGTTGATGATATCCTTATATTTTTGAAGGTTCAAGGAGGGTGTTTGAGAATATTAAATAAATTATAGAACTATTTTTCATGACTACTGGAATGAAAATAAAGTTAGCTAAATCAATGATATCCCTTTGGGGTATCACTGAGAAGGAAAAAAACTATATCACTCATTTGTTTCCTTACATTTTGGCTCATATTGATGTAGGTATGAAAAGGTTTGAAAGACCTATTCTTTCAACTAAAGCCAAATATGTACAAAAAAAATGTGATTGGAAATGGATGATTGCAAAGGTGGAGAAAAACCTAAATTCATTGTGTAATTAGTGGCTATCTAGAGGGGGTCGTGTGGTTCTAGTTAAAGTAGTACTGGAAGTGATTTCAATCTACTAGATGTCACCCAAATGGCTTGTAAAAGGAGTCCTAGAAAGGATCAAGAGCATATGCTACAGTTCATTTGGTCAGGGGATCAAGCAAAAAACGGTTTTGTATTGATATCTTGGCGAAAACTAACATTACTAAAGGCTCATGGAGGATGGGGACTAAAGAATATCTTCTTGTTTTCCAAGGCATTAGATTCTAAGAATGTATTGAGATTAACAAGGATCTAGGTTATGGGTACAAATTATCAAGTCCATGTACATAGCTCCAGATTAAGAAATCCTATTAAGTGAATCCAAGATGCCTCGATGATATGGAAAGTGGTCAACTAATATTTTCCACTGGTTGGAAATTGGTTAGTATGGAAAGTAGGAAAATGGGACATAGTACAAATTGGTCTAGATCCTTGGGTTGGAAGAAAATATTTTCACAAGTTACCTCCACAAATGATTCATGAGTTAAGAGGTAGAGGTTTTTATACGCTAAGGCATATTGTAAAATGGGATAACTCATATATATAGAAACAACATTGGTTATCCTAGAGGGATTTTAGAATAAGGGAAGAGGTTGTATTGATATGGCAGAGGTACACACAATATAAAAGATAGTTTTGTTAGGATAAGAGATGATCAAGATCAAATTTTTTGGTTATAAAACTGAACTAGGGACTATGTTCTAAAAATTAGATCCAAAGCTCTATCAGCTAAAGGAAGATAGGTTTTCTAGGTTTGGTGGTGGAAATTTGTTTAGAAACACAAATTTCCATCAAAATATAAATTATTCAAGTGGTTGATATTTAACAATAAAGATCCCACCCGAGACCTATTGAAAAAGAGGAACTTTGTGGGACTTGGATGGTGTTTCCTATGACAATAAGAAGAAGAAACAAACTCTCACATTTTCATGTTTTGCATATATACAACTTAAGTTTGGAACTAAGTGGAGGGAATGATTGGTTTAAAAAATATTAGGGTAGAAAATGACATTGAGGAGGTATTTAGGATTTGGTGCAGAAGGTATTTAGGATTTGGTGCAGAAATAGGGAAACTAGAAGGTTATCTCCCATTAAATATTGCTTGGGGAATATGGATGGCAAGAAACTTGAAACTATTTGAAGATAAACAAACTTTACCTCTAAAATGTGTTGTTAAAGATCTAACATACTATATGCCTTCACCCAATTTTAGGAAAAGAAAGCTATTCAATAGCCTAGAGAAAAAAAAATCAATAAGGAAATTCCTTGGGCTTACTTTTGTTAGTTAACCTTGATTCATTCTAAGGCAACCATTGATGAGTTTACAGTTGGTGTTTTATGGGCCGATGGTATTGAAGAACTCAATTATGAGATGCCTTAAGTGGCCTCATGTTTGACCCGTTTGGATAAGGCCCCTCTCTCTATATATATCTTGAGAGTTGGTTTTAGTGATTAAAAGTTTCCACCTTAAATATTAGCTTTATGTGCTTGTTGGTATTTCTATGTGCGTAGATTTTGTGTTGTCTTTAATATTTCTCTCTAGAGTTTAACATGTGGTATTAGAGATTGATAGGCCTGGAATCCATAGCAAAAGTGGCATAGGCATTTTATTTGGATGGTGTGTAAATTTGTTGAGAGGTGCTATAGTGTAGCAATGAAACTCATCAATATTGCTAGATCTGTGGAGCACAGTTAGTGATGGATATGAAAATCCAAACATTTATGTAGTTGACTAATTGAAGAGAATCCATGACGGATAAGGGTGCAATTGAACTGTCATGAAAGTGAGAAAATTTGGATGTGTTACTGGTTATTTGATTCTCAAGAGTGATTGGGTGTTTTAGATCTATGTACAAGCTATGTGCTTACGACACCACTGGTGCACTCAGGATGCCGACGATGTCATGTTCACCACGGACGAACGTCGGGGGAGAGGACCATGAAGAGGCTAATATTTTACAAGGCACTCGGTATTCTAGAGGGCACAATAGTGTATGATGCCTGCTGTAGCATGGCCACGAGAAGGGGTTTTATGAGCATGGAAAGCGTGGAAAATTATCAAAGAAAATGATTTTAAATGCAATGGATCTGATCTCATCGTGGCATGAACTCGTGGGACGAGAGAGTAATATCCATGGCATAGTAGATCGTTAGAAGCTTGGCAACGACAGAATTCTAGCATGATTGAATGGCTGGGAATGCAGGCACGGAACCCATAACATGCCCGTTAGGGTTTGGGTATTCGGCTATGGCCTTCAGTACCCGTTGCACATTATTTGCGTGTGTTTTGAAGGCGGCACAACAATTCATAGCAGCGGAGGATCAACCTAGGAGTTTAGGGAGGGACGATTATGGTGGTTGTACGGATTGCAAGCTGTCTAATCGCAGTTGTAGATGGAGTCTCATAGGTTGATTAAAGGAGGACGAGTAGCTCATAATTGTTGGTAAAATCACACCTTTGAGGAGAACGATAGTAGTAGAGACCTCAATCTTCATGTGAATACCAATATCAATGGATACCTCATCATTAATTTAATTCAGCTTGAGGTAATTCTGAACCTTAAAGACATTGTTGAGCATATGGTTGATCGAAAGTGCTGCCAGGTTTACAGTATTGTTCGTAGAGATATACTCGATGAGGGTTTGCATTGTCTCATAATAGAGACACTCGGTATTGAAGAAATGGAATCAAGATATTGTGGAATTATCTTAATCGTGAAGGAGACAACATGCTTGGAAAATTCATGGTAGATCTGTTGAGATCTACGGATGCCACTTGCTCATGGTGTTGTGTGGAGATGTAAAGCACAGAGCTGGTAAAGGCTCGGGTGAGCTTGCTACATGGGAAACATAGATTGAAGTGATGGTTCATGGGGTGAGCTTGCTACATGGGAAACACAAATTTAAGTGATGCTTCATGGGTATATGAACCACGGTGAATGACACATGGAAATGGACAACTGGTGGAAGCACATAGTGAAACAGAGATGAATGCTTGAAAAGATCTATAGGTTATGGGGTGGGCATGTTGTTTTCCGGATACAAGGTAAATAAAATTTGAGGGGATAGGTGAATATACCAAGTAAATTTTAAAGGGGGAAATGTTGGTTAATCTTGACTCAGTTATATAGTAGATAAGATAATCTTGATATGGTCATTGATGAGTTTAAAGTTGGTGGTTTATGGGTGCATGGTTTTGGGAAACCCATGGTATTAGCCCATGTTATTTGATGTGATGAATTATATTTAAAGGATTTAAGAATTCCATTGTGAGATGCCTCAAGCAACCATCTTGGATAAGGTCAATAAAGATATATCTTGAGTGTTGGTTTTCTGGGTTAAGGGTTTCAAAGGTAAACATTGACTTCATGTGCTTGTTGGTATTTCTATGTGTGTGGATTTTGTGTTGTCTTTAATATTTTTAGCTCGATAGTTTAACAATTTTGATAATGCTTCTTAGGGGACCCCTCCCAGGAATGGTGTTGGAGGGATACTCCATCTATCTATGAACCATAACATATCCTTCAAAGCTAGACTTGGTCAAGAAACAAACAATTATTTTTCTCTATTAGAACTTAAATTAGTTTTGATGGTATAGCACGAATATGGAGTATCTATTTTCACATATTTACACAGATAAGAACAAGACAATGAATGGATTATCAAAAGTACCACTAGGTATGGACCATGGGGTCTCGATAGTCTAAGAAAACAAACATGATCATATTTTTGAATTCATACATGATCCTAGATGTAATTTCACTCAATTACAATAAAATCTTGTTTTAGCTACAGAGGTCATCTCCAGGTAGATGAATGAATCAAGAATGATGGTTTGACAATTCTTTTTTATAATATAAAGTAGGAGAAGACTTGACAATTCTTTTTTATAATATAAAGTAGGAGAAGAAATACATGGAAGTTTTGGGAGACAACAGTTTCTTAAAGACTTTTATGGGGCACGGTCCCAAGATTGTTATGTAAGGCGATTGTCATAGTCACAATTTTTCTGTAGGTCTTAGGAGGAAAATATAAATTCTCTATGGAATCTGACATATGTAATTTTGTTTATACAAATAAATTTTTCACTTAATCCTACAACTACTTATTACAGATTATCATAGCCCATTCTATGCCTCTTTGTGTGAAACAAATAATAAAAAAAAAACATGAAAACAAAAGATGCCTTCTAATCCATAATGTCAACTAAACAAGACTCCCTTTTTTCCCATTTCAAATAAATGTCCATAGTAGTTCACATGTTTGGCTATTAGTACAACAAAAGAACACTTTTTGACAAGAATTCACCATCCTTAACTCTTTTTGAGAAAATGTCCCTTTCCTACATAGGTAAGTCTTCTTTACATAATATGCAGGCTTGAAAATGATCTCACATTTAAGTTCTCTATAAATGTGAGAGACCATGGTATTAGCAAGTTTTCACTTTACTTGAAGAAATCTATTCATAATTGGATTAAGAAACAAATTCTCAAATTGCCATTTTCCATTTTCCCAATCCATGAGAAATTTTAAATCACCCATGACTTATCACTTATCAATGCCTCTATTTGTTTTTGTTTCACATATCATGAGTAACCATAAAGGATATAATTTATCCCTATTAGTTGTTCCTTGACTTACTAGTTGTTCCTTGACTTACTGCATACTTCAAAGGATATAGTTATTTTATTATATATAAAGTACCACCTGCACCACACATACTCATGGTTCCTTGACAATCCCCATAGAAAAACCCCATGCTTTTGAGTAATTGATTCTAGGATTTCTAAGGATTCTTTGAATTTTGATAATTTTGGGCTTCCAAGAACCTCCAGAAGAAAATCTAATCCAACTTATAACTTGAAGAGTATGGATATCTATAACATCCTCGGTTTAGCGATGTATAATGTAAATATGATGTATGGTCGCCAACCTAACTATGTAATATGTAAACATTGTAAATTGTAATTTTAAAATAAAATGTAATGTCATTGCAAATGGACACAAACTGAGTAATGGGGGATAAGTTTCTGAAAAAAAGGGGAACGTATAAGAAAGAGTTTGAGGGGGAATTATTCATGTGTATTAATTCCAACCCACTTTCTAAAATTATTATTGTGCATGAACCTTCTAATTTCCTCTTGAGTGTATCAAAACTTCAATCATTAAACACATGTAAGAGGGTGGTTGTGAAAAGTCATTTCACATAGTTATTGATAGCATGGGGTTGAGTACAATCAACATTGGGGAATGTGAGAGTCAACATGCATGGATAAAAGGGAAATTCGAACGGGTACTGTAGATAGTTTTTACAGTTAGTTTTTGGGACAACAAGAGAGCAGTGAGTGTTGAAGATTGAAGACAACCATAATGGGATTTGAGCGCAGATCATTGGAGATGTAGGAGCTGAAATTTCACAAAGAAGCATGTTTTTAGGCCTATATAATAGATTATCGTGTAAGAAAATACCATAGAGCAAGTGAGCTTATTGTTGTGAGTTTCCTATTGCAGTTGCAAGTCCCTAGAGTCCCCAACAAGAGAGATTCCTAGACAACCTGTGCTGGAGACATGGAGGGAAGTGGGAAGGCCTTAGGGACTCTATGTAAAGAAGGGATATTTCATTCCTTAGGTTTTGTAGGTTGAGGGGAAGAGAGTTGGAAGATTGGGATAGCTTTAGGAAAATTAGATTGCTATGGGTTATATTGGGATGTGAGGGAAAGTAGAGACACCATTTTTTTGCGGATTCATATCCCTAGCTCAAGGGTGATTTGTTGTCGAGATTTGGAGTAGCAAATCTACAGTTGGGTTGAATGTATGTACTCTGGAGCTAGTTGCAAATTTGGTTTAAAAGATAAATGTGTATCTCTATTATCTTATTTTTTATTTATGCGTTTAAATTGCTTTGCATAAAATCGGTGTTCTTGAGTATTCACCTGTTGTTGTGTGTAATTTATATATGACTGTGTATATGTTTATTTTTATGCATTCATAATTCTTTTATATGCATGTTAAATCCTCAATGAATTGCATTTAGTTGTGGAATTAATTTGTTTTGTGCTTACTCTAAGTTTGAGCAATTATAAGATGTTGTATGTATGTTTAATAGACTAATTTGTTCTTTAAATAATTCTATTGGATGCATGGATGATTTTAACATGCTACACATATTAAACTTACTCGGTATCATAAAAAAATTGTTGGGCTTAGTAGTGGGGGAACTACAGAGTGGTATCATAGCTTTTGGTTCAAAACCAGACCCGTATGGGCCAAAGACTAGCACAAATTTGGAAAATTCACTATGGTAGAGTTTTGATCTGTGACATATTTGGGGAAATTTGTGAAACTAGGGTGAAATCCTCAAATTTATAAGCAAATTCAAGTTGAATTTGCACTTAGAATGGTTGACGAGATTATCAATGGAACCAATCTACAAGTTACAGAGTTAAATTTGGCCTAGAAGGTTGTTTTTATGGTGACTGAGGAGTTAATAAAATAAATGGCCTAGATCACATTCTTTATGGTTTTATATTCTTTTCAGTAAAAAAACAGTCATCCAACTTTCCAATCGAGGTGGATTGACTGGGAGATAAGTTGACCAATGAGTTAAGTCAAGTCGATGGTTAAGCCAAGGTCAAAGTGATCAACTAGAAATTAGAGGACGAAGTGATCAACTAGAGAAAATGAAAGGTCAATCGACAGGAGGTCAAGTGGTAGTCGATTCTAGAGACTGATTGGGTAGTTGACTGTAACATAATCTTGAGATTCGTGGGATTGCAGCCAATCATATGTTGGGATCTGTAACCATTTTTGGGTGCCATGATTTAGAGTTTTGCATGCTATAAAACAAATAAATAAGGCACATTGTAATTGTAATAAGTTGATGCTCATATTAGTGTTCTTGGTCATGTATATGCAAGTTGAATTGCTTGCATGATTATTCTTGTGTGAAGTAAGAGAGTATGATAGTGATTGTGTCTTAGGCGTAGACCAAGGTTAGTCATGTAACTATTTATTCAATGAATGAATAAGACAACAAGGGAGAAAGACGATCAAGGAATGTTGGTTTCCTGGTTAATGGTTTCTAGGGTAAAATCTCTATGTACTGTGTGTGTTTGTCATTTATTTTATGCTTATACATGTCTTCTCTTTCCTGGTTGATTTAGTGTGAGGATTATTTTTCCCTACAAGTGGAATTAGAGCTCGTTTATTTCTCTATACAAGTCATATCAAAGCAAAGTTAATCATATCTTGGATCTGAGCTAAACCTAGGTCCAGTGGGAGTTGTAAGTCAATGTATTTAAAGTTGTGCTTGAAATAATGGAAAGAAATTTGAGGATAGAGATCAAAAAATTCAAAGGCTATAATTTTGAGCTTTGGAAGCTTAAGATGGAATATCTCCTTGTATATCGAGAACAATGGGAACTTGTGATCCTAGGAACCATTCTGAAAGGTATGTCGAGGGAAGAATGGGAGAAAATTGAGAGAAGGACAACAAGTACAATTATAATTCGTATCACAGATCCACTATTTCTAACAGTCTCAGGTGAAGACTTTGCAAAGAAACTGTGGGACAAGTTGGGAATATTGTACCACTTGAAATCCATAGTAAATAAGTTATTTCTTTGAAAGAAACTATATATTATGAGGATGAGTGATGGGAGCTTAGTAATAGAGCACCTGAATGCATTCAATATTGTAATAATTTAGTTATTGTTTGTGGATTTTAAAATCAATGAAGAGGAGAAATGTATCATCATGTTGTGTTCTTTTCCAGACTCTTTGAATAACTTAGTCATGACTATAGGGAGTAATTCGACCACATTAACACTTGAATATGTGGTTGTTTATTTTTTGTTAGAATAAATGAGATGGAAGAAAATCGAAGGATCGACCAAATATTCCTTGATGATGAGAGGTCAATCAATCGACAGAGATAAGGGATAATTATCTGGTAGAAATTTTAAATCGAAGGGTAGATCTAATTCCTCAATTCAATTGACGAGAAGATGATGGAAAGGAGTTAAATTTGGGCACTACAAGAGATACTACAACTTAAAAGTGATTGAGATTAGTCTAGTATTTGATGAGAAGCAGTTGACTAAGATAAATACTACTCCAGATAAAGGAGGCGATATGTATCTAGCATCGACCAATACATAGTCGGATCATGATGTTTGGTTGATTGAATCAGGTGCATCATTCCATATGACACCTCAAAGAGAATGGTTCTATGAATATGAGAGATATGAAGGGGGAGATGTATTCTTGGGGGATGACTCGAAAACCAAAATTATTAGATGAGGAAAAGTATAACTGATATTGTGAGATGGGAGGAGAAGGACCCTTCCATGTCTGCTACATATTCCAAGTTAATATGATATTTGTCAGCAAAATGAGTGATGTAGGAATATTTCAGAAGGATATGTGCAAAATGGTCACTGGAGCGATGGTCTTAATGAAAAGAGTTCGGATTGGAACCCTATACAAGTTGTTAGGGAATGTCAACTGGACTAGATGTAACAACACTATTGTTCCTAAAGTCAAATCGACTTCAAATCGACTTAACTCAACTCAGGATGAGTCAATACAAACTAACTCGATTGTTCTTTCTCAAGTTGACCCGACCATGTTATGGCACCAGAGAATGGGACGCATTGGTGAAAAAGGACTTCTATCTATGCACAACAAAGGTATGGTCAAAGTTTTTCCATATTGTAATTTGGATGTTGATTTTTGTGAACATTGCATATATGGAATGCAAAATTGGGTTTGATTCCCATATGGAGAAACAAGGGAAAAAGAGATTTTGAAATTGATATATAGTGACATGTTTGGCCCTATACCGGTCCCTTCACTAGGAGGATCTATGTGTTATGTTTCCTTCATAGATTATTTTTCTAGGAATACATGGCTATATTTCCCGAGGAAGAAATAATAGGTTTTCGAGAAATTCAAAGAGTTTAAATATCTTGTGGAAAACTAGAAAGATAATAAGATCACGGTGATTTGAGAATTGAAAATGGAGGTGAATTATGTGGATATGATTTTGAGAAGTTATGCAAGTAATGTGGAATACATTTCCAAAATACCACACCATGTACCCCGCAACAAAATGGATTTGTTGAAAGAATGAATATGATGTTGATGGATAATGAAAGAACCATGCTAAGTAGTTATGGGCTCACATACGAATTTTGGTCTCGGGCAATTGACATTGCAAAATATTCGGTAAATAGGTCTCCTACATCAGCACTAGTCGACTCGAATCCACATGAGTTATGGTTTGGTAAGAATCCTTTGCTTTCACATCTTAAAGTCTTTGGATGTGATGCATTTGTGCATGTTTTGAAGGAGAAGAGGAACAAGCTAAAAAATAAGGAAATCAAGTGTATTTTCATTAGCTATAAGGATGGAATGAAAGGATATAAGCTATGGGATCTACTATTGAGGAAAATAGTGTATAGTTGAGATGTGATCTTCAGGGAAGTTGAAGAAAATTCCAAGTCTGAAGAGGTTCAAATGGAGAAATAACCATATAAGTTGGTGTTTGAACTAAGGAGTAAAGAACATGATTAAGATGGGTTGACTGAATTAGATGAATAGGAGGAACAACCGACTCTGGTTGTAAGGAGGTATGAACGAGTAAGGAAAATAACTAAAAGGTATATTCCACTTTATTTTCATTCTTCATTTGTGTTATATTTCACTAACAAAGAGCCCAAGTCAGTTAGGGAGGAAGTCAACTCAACAAAGGGTAAACTCTAGAAAGACACCATGATCAAAGAAATGGATCCTTGCACAAGAATGAGATGTGAGATTTGGTAGAGCTAGCTAATGGAAGGAAACTTATCGGTAGCAAGTGGGTGTTCAATAAAAAGTTGAACGCAACAAGTCAAGTCAAGAAATTCAAAACTCAAATAGTAGTGAAAGGATATTCCCGAGTCGAGGGAGTCGACTTTGGTGATATTTTTTCCTCTATTGCAAAATTAACTTCCATTAGTGTAATATTGTCTCTAGCTACAACATTTGATCTTGAGATAGATAAAAATGAATGTGAAAACAACGTTCCTACATGGGGTCATGGAAGAAGAAATATACATGAAATAACCTGAAGGATTTTCAGTAGAGGGAAATAAAGAGATGGTGTGCAAATTAAGAGATCCCTTTATGATCTAAAGCAATAAACAAGGATGTGGTATCAAAAGTTTGACACATACATCCTTAGTTTGGGATTTGTGAGAAGCAATGATGATCACTTTGTATATTCCAAAGAAGAAGGTGATTGTTTCATATATGTAGTGTTGTATGTTAACGACATGTTGCTGGTCAGAAACAACATGGATGCAATAAAGGATATGATGTTGCATCTATACTCCAAGTTCAACATGAAGGATATCAATGTAGTGAATTTCATTATAGGAATGGAGATTAAGAGATATCAGGTAGTTAGAAATATTTGGTTAAATCAAAGAAGGTATATTGAAATAGTATTAAAGATTTCAACATACAGGATTGCAAAATGGTGAAGGTACCAATTCCCGTGGGAGAAAAATTAACTACTGAACAATGTCCAAAGATGTAGAAAGAAATAGAGGGCATGGAACATGTTCCCTATGTTATTTTTGTTGGTATTCTGATGTCTGCGATGGTATACACTCGACTAGACATTGCTCATGCAATGAGAGTATTGATAAGATACATGTCGACACCTAGGAAATATCACTAGATTGTTGTTAAGAGAGTGTTCATGTATTTGTGTGGCATAACATATTATGTTATATGCTACCAAGGGAAACTTGAAACTGATAGAGAATTAAATGTACATGGTTTTGTCAATGCTGACTGGGTTGGAGATTTGGATTGATGAAGGGCAATCAATGGATATATGTTCATGATGTTTGGTGGAACAATCAACTGGATGAGTAAGTGACATGTGGTCATAGTCTCATCAACGATAGAAGTTGAATACATGGCAACCACTCATGAAAGAAAAGAAGTTGTATGGTTTCATCGATTGTGTTCATGGATTGGGTTTGAGTAGAGATATATGAATATAAATTGGGACAGTCCAAGTGGAATATTCCTGGAAAAGAACTCAACTTAACATTTCAGGACGAAGTATATTGATGTGCAATACCATTTCGTAAGAGAAATGGTGGAAAGAAAGAAGGTGTTTGATGCAGGAGTATCTCCCACATCAAGCGAGCCAGCACGAAAGCAGAAGCCAGCTGGACAAGCCAGCACAAATTTTGATAACACTTTGGGAATTGTTGCGCAGATCTTAAATGAGCCATTTAAGAGACGACGCACTTGTATTGTAATGGACCTTGAGAAGATAGCTCTCGTCCTTAGGTAGATGAGGCATTTATGATAGTTAATTAAAGTAGATAGAATAATTAATTCCAGATTTGATAGCCTTAGAGTTCAAGAGGGAAACGGGATATAGACACCCTCCTTTGTATATTGTATTATTCATTCAGNTGTATGAAGAACACTCCATGTACAGATATTGAATTAATAGAAGAAAGCTTTGATTCAATTCCATGGTTATGTGTTATTTCTCTGTGTATTGATGTTATGCTCATGAGTATTCGATTCCTGTCATACATTTGCTTTTATATGTTGTGTATGTGATTTCATGGTTGAATCGAAGTCTGAAGGGGAGATAGAATGAGTTTAAATTGTTTCTCTAAGTGAGCCAGAGGATTCCTGCAAGGAGTGCAGTTGAATTTGTCCGCAAGGAGTGCGTGACTGCAGAGTTCAATTAGAGAAGGCTTTTGTTCTCATTTCCTCGAAGAGTGCAGGTTAAGCACAGTGTCGTGCAAAGAGTGCGCAGGCCAAGTGAAGTCTCAGAGTTGTGATTCTGAGTAAAGCCTTGAAAGACTGTTGTTGCAGGGGTGCTCAGGGTCGAAGGAATTCAACACTTAGAAGTTGTTGAAGATTTTCCGCAAGGAGTGCGTGCAAGAAGTTCTCAAAGGGACTTGAGAAGATGAGAACAAGCTCAGGAGGAATAGGCCTTCAAATTCGTTGAAGGATTTCACAAAGAAGTTGTGCATCGAAGTGATTCGAGCAGGCATTGAAGACTCGTGTCCAAGGTGACGAGTTTCGTGGAAGAGTGTCTCATCATTTCGTGGAGTTCGATTGGAAAGGACGGATGGTCGAATTTCTCCAAGGAGATTTCGTGAAGATCGGTGGGTTGTTGGATCGCTTGGAGTTGCAGGAAGGTTGCAGTGCAAGCGCGGAGAAAGGTTCGAAGCTCAGGAGGGCATGAGCCATTGATCGGGATCACGAGGACCATTAGTTCTACTCGTGGATCGGCATATCGGGAGTTCATGAGGCGAGACTCCAAATCTGCGCAGCAAAAGTCGCGATATAGAGATGCGCGAAGTCTCGAAGATTGCGTGGATAGTGTGGGCCACAGCAGGGTGATGTGGTAGGTGACGCGAGATATCGCTGGTTCGACATCTCGGGCATCGGAAGCCGACGGGGGAATTATTTGACCTCGCGAGCAGAGAAGTCGCGAGGTAGTGATATCGCGAATATCGGCGGCATGGGCCTCGAAAGTCGAGGGAGAAATCATTTGACCTCGCGAGTGGCGAAGTCCCGAGGGAGCGAGATCACGATAAGGACAGAGGTTCCGACAAGGCGAGATAAAGTCAGCATTGACTGACATCTTGGGTCTCGGGGATTCGAGGACCCAGGGATCAATAGAAAACTGACGAAGTAGCGAAGTTCTGATTCCTTGATAAGCAAAGGAAGAGGGGTCGCGTGAAGTGAACTATGGGTGCAGATCTTCCGATTTGGGGATAGAAGAGTATTGACGCTCTTCAGGCCGAATGGAAAGAAGGTCATGAGGAGAGTGGTCATGCTCCGAGGAGTGCGGTTGCGTCAGAGTGGTATCAGAGCTGATATCTTGTCTGTATATTTCAGGCAAGAGGAGTGAAGAAGAGGAAAGCACTCTGATACACATCAGAGTGGTATCAGAGCAGGAATATCTTTTGCTTTCTGTAGCAAGAGAAGAGAGTAAATTCACAATGCCATCTAGAAGAGAAAGGCAATCACCTGATCCAGAAGACAGGGATGTGCGAAGAAGAGGTAGGCTGGCAGGAAATCCAGAGATGGAGAGACAGATGAGAGTTCTTCGAGCAAGGCTTGAGGACATGGAGATAGTGCAGAGATGCATAGCTGGTGCAGGAGATCTGAGTGACTCCGAAGGTGAAGCTGAAGCTGAACAACAAGGGGAAGTTTCAGCCGAAGATGCATCAACTGAGTGGTTGATTAAATCCATTGCCAGGATGGGTGCGAAGGCAAAGATGGACATTCCAGTCTATGAGGGGAATCTGGATGCAAAGGAGCTACTGGATTGGATCTGAGCTCTTGACACCTACTTCGATTATGAAGATATCGAAGAGGATAAAAGGGTCAGACATGCTGTCACTTGATTGAAAGGACACGCAGCATTATGGTGGGACGAGCTTCAAGCAGACAGACACTGCAAAGGTAAGCAAAAGATTAAAAGTTGGGATCGAATGATTGCGAAGATGAAGGAAAAATTCATCCCAAGGGATTATCAGATCACACTGTTCAGGAGGATGCAGAACCTGAGACAGAAGCTGATGACAGTGAAAGAATACACCAAGGAGTTTTATAAATTGAACATCAGAGCAGGTCATCGGGAAAGCGATGATGAAAAGGTTTCCAGATATATGAATGGTCTGAGATATGACATTCAGGATGAATTAAGCATGGTTACCATCAGGACAGTGGAGGATGCTTATCAGATGGCTCTGAAAGCCGAGGAAAAGCTGAGCCACAAGCAAAGTCAGAGAGGGCGAGGCAGAAGTCAGCCCAGAGGAAAGGCAGTTGCCCAGGAGAAATACCAGAAGCCCAAGGAGGAATGGAAGAGACCTCAGGGTAAAGTTGAAAGAGGTGGAACCTCACAACGAGGACAGCCACATGTTGAACAGAGAGGGCAGCATAATGAACAAAAGGGATATTATGCTGACGCGAACACATTTCCTCGTACCAGAGGTAGAGGAAGAGGCCGAGGTGGCGTTATCACATGTTTCACATGTGGGAAGAATGGGCACAGGTCATTTGAGTGTCTAGAGAAAAAGAATGACGTTGGAGAAGCTCACATCGTTGAAGCGCAGGAGCATGATGCTGAGACTAAAGATGCAGAATGTGAAAGATCCCTTGGGATGCATAAAGTCCTTTTGACACCTGAGAAGGAGGTGAAAAGTTTGACTCAGAGGACCAGACTGTTCAGGACAGCTTGCAAGACCAAGGACTGGAAGTGCAAGGTTATTGTGGACAGCGGTAGTACAGATAATCTCGTTTCGACCGAGATGGTGGAGAAATTAGAGTTGGAGACAACTAATCACCCGAGTCCATACAAAGTTTCATGGTTGCAGAAGGGACATCAGGTGAGTGTCACTAAACAATGTTTAGTTGAATTCAAGATAGAAGGATATAATGATAAGATTATGTGTGATGTTATTCCCATGGATGTATGTCATTTATTGTTGGGTAGACCATGGCAATATGACAGAAATGTGGTTCATGACAGGAGGATGAACACGTATACCCTGGAGAAGGATGGGAGAACACATAGGTTGCTTCCGATAAAAGATAAGGAGGTGAAATCGGAAGTAAACAACACAATACTTCTCATGAATGGGAAGGAGCTTCTCACAAAGATGGAGAAGAAAGAAGATCCACAATTCTTTGTTGTCAGAAAGCTGAGGATTGTTCTGACTAGCACAAGAGTGGATGACTTACCAGATGAGATTCAGGAACTGCTGGAAGAGTTCACTGACATCATCGTGGACGAATTACCTCGTTCGTTGCCACCGATGAGAAGTGTGAGCCATCACATTGATCTCATACCAGGAGCGATTTTACCGAACAAAGCTGCGTACAGATTGACGTCGCAAGAGAATGAAGAGGTCAAGAACCAGGTCCAGGATTTGTTGGACAAAGGATTATTCAGAGAAAGCTTGAGTCTGTTTGTCGTTCCAACAGTGCTTAGTCCGAAGAAGGATGGGGGTTGGAGAATGTGCCCCGACTCAAGAGTGATAAACAAAATTACCATCAGGTACAGATTTCCACTGCCGAGAATGGATGATCTGATGGATTGCCTGAGTGGGGCAAATTATTTTTCGAAGATTGATCTGAAGAGCGGATATCACCAGATTCGCATGAGGGAAGGTGATGAATGGAAGACAGCATTCAAGACAAACAAAGGATTGTATGAATGGCTAGTCATGTCATTTGGCTTGACAAATGCACCAAGTACCTTTATGAGGTTGATGAATGAAGTCCTGAGGGAATTCATCGGGAAATTTGTCGTCGTATATCTGGACGATATACTGATTTTCAGTAAGACAAAGGATGAACATCTGAAGCATTTGGCCATTGTGATGAGGAAGCTACAGCAGGAGAAGTTGTTGATTAACATGAAGAAGTCCTCATTTATGAAGACAGAGCTCATTTATTTGGGTTTTGTTATTTCAGCAAATGAGTTGAAAATGGATCCAAGTAAGGTGGAAGTGATTAAGAATTGGCCATCACCGAGAAAAGTTTTTGAGGTGAGAAGTTTCCATGGTTTAGCTAGTTTCTACCAAAAATTCATCAGGAATTTCAGTGGAATTAGCGCAGCGATGATGGACACGGTGAAGAAGTGACATAAGTCTTTTCATTGGACGGCAGAGACTGAAAGAAGCTTCGATCTGTTGAAGCGGAAGATAACGGAACGACTAGTGTTGGTGTTGTCGGACTTCAAAAAGACATTTCAAGTAAAGTGTGATGCAAGCAGATATGCCATAGGAGCGGTCTTAAGTCAGGAGGACAGGCCAGTTGCATATTTCAGTGAGAAACTGAATGAGGCAAAGCTGAAATACTCCACGTATGATAAAGAATTATATGCTATCATACAGGCGTTGAAGAAGTGGAGGCATTACTTGATCCCAAAAGAATTTGTACTGTACAGTGATAATCATGCATTGCAGTTTGTGAGTCAACAGGAGAAGTTGAATCAGAAACATGCTAAATGGGTAGAGTATATGTAGAATTTTACATTTGTAATCAAACACATTTCAGGAACTGCTAACAAAGTGGTTGATGCTTTGAGCAGGAAATGTTTGTTGCTGCAGGAATTCAGAGTCAAAACATTGGGTTTTGAAAATCTCGGGGACATGTATGCAGGTGATGCAGATTTCGGGGAAGCATATGAAGCAGCTGAGAATCCAGTTCTCAGAGATCGGAGCCCTTGGATAGATTATATGATCCAAGAGGGATTGATGTTCAGAGGCAATCAACTGTGTATCCCGAATTGCTCCATGAGGGAGAACCTGTTGAAAGAAAAACACAGTGGTGGATTGGCAGGACACTTTGGCCATGACAAAACGATCACAAAGTTGAGCGAATCATATTTTTGGCCAGGGATGCGAGCAGAGGTCAAGCGATTTGTTGACAAATGTCGAATTTGTCAGCATTCGAAAGGAAGAAAGCAGAATGCAGGTTTTTATCAGTCATTGCCCATACCAGAAAGGCCATGGGAGGCGATCAGCATGGATTTTGTGTTGGGTTTGTTGAGGACACAAAGAGGTGTTGATTCCATCTTTGTGGTGGTGGACAGGTTTTCAAAGATGGCACATTTTATTCCATGTCAGAAGACCAGCAATGCGACACACATCGCAAACTTATTTTTCAAAGAGGTCATTCAACTACATGGATTGCCGAAAAGTATTGTTTCAGACAGGGACACGAAATTCATAGGGAATTTCTAGAGGACGCTCTGGAAGAAGCTAGGAACTAACTTGGCATTTAGTTCGGCTTATCATCCCTAGACAGACGAACAGACGGAAGTGGTCAACAGGAGTTTGGGAAATTTGCTAAAGAGCCTGGTGACAGAGCACCATACCAGTTGGGATAATATATTGCCACAGGCAGAGTTCGCGTACAATGATTCAGTGAATCAGAGTACAGGAAAGAGTCCATTTCAGATTGTATATGGGATACAGCCGAGAGGAGTTTCTGAATTGCGAGATTCAGAACATACTACGACTAGCAGCGCTAGTGTAGAAGAATTTGTTGAGGTAATGCAGGAACTTCACAGCAAGGTGAAGCAACGACTGATAAACTCGAATCAAGAGTACAAGCGCAGAGCAGATCAGCATAGGAGACAACTTCAGTTTGAAGTTGGCGATCTAATTCTGGCACACTTGAGGAAGGAAAGGTTCCCGAGGGGAACATACAATAAACTGAAGATGAAGAAAATCGGACCTTGTAGAGTCCTGAAGAAATTTGGAGAAAACGCTTATGATATTGAATTGTCGGATGGCATCGGGATATCTCCGATATTTAATGTTTCGGATTTATACCCATACAGGGCTGGAGAAACAGAGACTGGAACTGAAGAGCCAGAGATCCAGTGGCAGAAGCAAATGTCGATTGCAAAGAAGCCATAGATGGAGTGCATACTGGACAAGAGAGTGGGTTAAAAGACCAGGAAAAAAGAATACTTTGAGTACCTGGTCAAGTGGAAGAATCTTCCAGTGGAAGATGCCAGCTGGGAGAGAGAAGCAGTGATACAAAAGCATGGACAGATCGTGCAAGAGCTCATGGATAGGAGCCCATGAAAATTTTTCAAGCGAAGGAGAATGATGCAGGAGCATCTCCCACGTCAAGCGAGCCAGCGCAAAAGCAGAAACCAGCTGGACAAGCCAGCACAAATTTTGATAACACTTTGGGAATTGTTGCGCAGATCTTAAATGAGCCATTTAAGAGATGACGCACTTGTATTGTAATGGACCTTGAGTGGATAGCTCTCATCCTTAGGTAGATGAGGCATTTATGATAGTTAATGTAAAGTAGATAGAATAATTAATTCCAGATTTGATAGCCTTAGAGTTCGAGAGGGAAACGGGATATAGACACCCTCCTTTGTATATTGCATTATTCATTCAGAACATAAAAAAAAGAAGAGAAGAGAAGAGTAGAGGATTGTGTGAAGAACACTCCATGTACATATATTGAATTAATAGAAGAAAGCTTTGATTCAATTCCATGGTTATGTGTTATTTCTCTGTGTATTGATGTTATGCTCATGAGTATTTGCTTCCTGTCATACATTTGCTTTTATATGCTCTGTATGTGATTTCATGGTTGAATCGAAGTCTGAAGGGGAGATAGAATGAGTTTCAATTGTTTCTCTAAGTGAGCCAGAGGATTCCTGCAAGGAGTGCAGTTAAATTTGTCCGCAAGGAGTACGTGACTGCAGGGTTCAATTAGAGAAGGCTTTTGTTCTCATTTCCTCGAAGAGTGTAGGTTAAGCATAGTGACGTGCAAAGAGTGCCCAGGCCAAGTGAAGTCTCAGAGTTGCGATTCTGAGCAAAGCCTTGAAAGACTACTGCTGCAGGGGTGCGCAGGGTCGAAGGACTTTCAACACTTAGAATTTGTTGAAGATTTTCCGCAAGGAGTGCGTGCAAGAAGTTCTCAAAGGGACTTGAGAAGATGAGAACAAGCTCAGGAGGAATAGGCCTTCAAATTCGTTGAAATATTTCACAAAGAAGCTGTGCATCGAAGCGATTCGAGCATGCATTGAAGACTCGCGTGCAGGGTGATGAGTTCCATGGAAGAGTGTCTCATCATTTCGTGGAGTTCAATTGGAAAGGACGGACGGTCGAATTTCTCCAAGGAGATTTCGTGAAGATCGGTGGGTTGTTGGATCGCTTGGAGTTGCAGGAAGGTTGCAGTGCAATAGCAGAGAAAGGTTCGAAGCTCAGGAGGGCATGAGTCGTTGATCGGGATCACGAGGACCATTAGTTCTACTCATGGATCGGAATATCGGGAGTTCATGAGGCAAGACTCCAAATCTGCGCAGCGGAAGTCGCGATATAGCGATGCGTGAAGTCCCGACGATTGCGTGGATAGTGTGGGCCACAGTAGGGTGATGTGGCAGGTGATGCGAGATATCGGCGGTTCGGCATCTCGGGCATCGGAAGCCGACGGGGGAATTATTTGACCTCGCGAGCAGCGAAGTCGCGAGGTAGTGATATCGCGAATATCGGCGCCTCGGGCCTCAGAAGTCAAGGGAGAAATCATTTGACCTCGCGAGTGGCGAAGTCCCGAGGGAGTGAGATCGCGATAAGGACAGAGGTTCTGACAAGGCGAGATAAGTCAGCATTGACTGACATCTCGGGTCTCGGGGATTCGAGGACCCAGGGATCAATAGAGAACTGGCGAAGTAGCGAAGTTCTGATTCCTCGATAAGCAAAGGAAGAGGGGTCGCGTGAAGTGAACTATGGGTGTAGATCTTCCAATTTGGGGATAGAAGAGTATTGACTCTCTTCGGGCCAAATGGAAAGAAGGTCCTGAGGAGAACGGTCGTGCTCCGAGGAGTGCGGTTGCGTCAGTGTTACTAGAGAAAGTGGACACTTGGGAAAACATAATCGACTCTTTAACAAAGTCTGTGAGTGTTATGAATTTATATTGGTCTAGAGAAGGAATGGGCATTGCTTCCATGGGAAAATGAACAGAATTTCATGTTCTTCTATATAAGCAAAGAAGGCAACATGTGGGATAACATTGGGTTGTTATATTCTTTGCAATAAAATACTAGTCATCTTACTGTTGAGTCCAGGTGGATTGAATGAGAGATACATCAGTTCGATGGTTAAGCCGAGGTAAAAGTGATCGGATGAAAATTCGAGTTCAAAGTGATTGATCAGGGAAGTCAAAAGGTCAGCCAATAGGAGGTTGAGTGGTAGTCGATTGGAGACCGATTTGAGTTTGGTTGGGTAATCATCTGGTAATTGACTTTAATAGAATATCGAGATTCATAGAGTTGCAACCAATATTCTATGTGGATCTGTACCCATTTTTGGGTGCAATGATTTAGGTTTTTTCGTGTTGCAGAGCCTACAAATAAGGCGTGTTGTAATTGTAATAAGTTGATGTTCATGTTAGTGTTGTTGGTCATGTAGATGTAAGATGAATTTATTGTAGGGTTGTTCTTGTGTAAAGAAAGACAATATGATGGAGATTTTTTATTAGGTGTAGACCAAGGTTAGTCATTTAACTCCTTATTCAATGAATGAATAAGAAATCAAGAGAGAAATACACTCAAGAAATGTTGGTTTTCCTGATTAAAGGTTTCCAGGGTAAAATATTTGTGTACCATGTGTTTGTCATTTATTTTCTGCTTATATTTGTATTCTCTTTCCTCATTGATTTAGTGTGAGGATTAGTTTTCCCTACACATTCGACTTGGTGATCAAAGACCGAGATTCATTTTGGATCGGTTAAATTTTTCGAGTTTGCCGAATAAAATTTCATAAAATTGTAATTTTTCGAGATTTTTGAAAACTTTTGTATAGATGATGACGTGAACCATACCTGTGATGTGGAATGACAGAGTCCATTTTGGTAGTTCCATGATGGTTAAGGCCAGGGTTCATGGCATAGATTTTGATGAATCAACAATCGAGAGTGCATTTGATTTTGATATCGACGACCCAAATTCATCCTAGATTTGGTAAAAAAAATCTAAGTTTTCAAAGTTCAACGAATTTCTACGAAGTAGAGACATTCCCATAGATCGTCGATTGTCGATGGAGTGATCAAATTTCAGTGAAATTATATGAAGTAGAAACATTCCCATAGATCGTTGAGGAATACAATTTCTGATCGTCAATGGAGCGATCATAGTTTAGTGAAATTCTATGAAGTAGAGACATTCATGTAGATCGTCAATGAAAAATATCGCTAATTACTAATGGAGTGACTGAAGTTTAGTGAAATTCTACAAATTAAGGAATTCAACAATCATTTATGCAAAGGAATTCGTAGATCATCTATGTAAAGGAATTCACATATTTCTAATGCAAAGAAATTTTTTGTTCGGTGATGCGAAGGACTTCGTCGATAGTTTATGTGAAGGAATTAGCTTATTGTCGATGTGAAGGAAACCATCGATCATTTTTGTGAAGGAAACCATCGATCATTGATGTGAAGGAAATCAATGATCACTAATGAAGAGGTTTAGTGATTTCCAAAGAAGGGAAAAAGGAAAGAAAAGAAGAGGAGAAAGAGGAGGAAAATGAGAAGAAGAGGAAGGAAGAGAAGGATAAGAAGAGAAGGATGAAAGGGAAGGAAAAAATAGAAGAAGTTTACAAAAAAACATTATGGAGCCAAAAACTTGTTTTGGCCATAACAAGAGAATTTAAACTCAGATTCATATGAATTAAGGATATGTATATAATGACGAGATATACAAGAGATCTAGTGAGGGTCACTCACTAATTATGCATCAAATTTATGAAAGACACAAAATAGTGGGTTTTGAATATCTGGGTTGTGCTCAATAATCGAGACCTATATAAAGGTTAAATTTTTATAGATAACTCAAAAAATAGGCATGAAGATACCTATTTGGGATTTTGGCAAAATTCTAAAGGAGTTGGAGTGGAGGTGCTCAAACATGGAAAAAACCACTATTCTTAAGCATCTTTGGGGATTTATGAGATCTTTAGGGGACGAAAAGGGACCTCAAATCACCAATATATAAAATTTTATTTAGTCGACATTTCATTTACTCATTGGACAAATTTGGAGAAAAATATAAAAGTACAAAGTCGTCAATTCCATATTTATATAGAATTTGATTGGAGCATTAGATTATGAATATGAAAATTGATGTGTATTAAAAATTATAAATCATATCTGCACTCAATACAATTTTTTTTTTATTCCTAACCAATTTTCTTCTACAAGTAGAAAAAATGGCCTCTCGAATAAATAGAACCATTAAGAGTGGGGCGCAATTCAGTTTAAAAAATCATAAAATTCAGAAAGATATAACTTTTGTCTCATAACTCAGAATGAGGCATGAGTACAATAGTCATAAACATGATTAAGAGGGGAATATGTCTAAATATTTATAATTTTGAATAGTTCATTTTTTTCTTCATAAATTGAGATGAAGAATGACCTGTAACCTAATTAACAAAATATTTTATAATATGCATAATTCCAACAATTTTGTTGCATGCACAATTTTTGCAAAATTAAAGTTACAAACAAAACAAATTTGGTTCCTATATGAGGAATAGATATGTGGAGGATGCCTAAGGATATTAAAATCATGGGGATGAGGTCATAAGGTTACATATCAACATGGGGAATGCATATATTGAGTCCAATGGATGTAGAAGTTGGGTGGAATTGGTGGAGTTGGTTGAAACTATGAGAAGCTTGCAGAAGGAAGTGCAGATATATAGATAATATAATGAAAGGATAATGAGATGTTAGGAGGAGTTGCTACCAAGTCTGAATATGTTGCAGAGACAAGTCAATAAATATTTTGGCACAAAAAAACATCTAGTTCAAAGCAAGTAATAACATCCAAGTTTCATGATAGGAGTAATGACCATGGGGGATCTAGCAAGTCAAGGAGTATTAGCAGAAAACATAATCATCATCATAGTTCACTAGGACACTCAACCAAAAGAACACATGAAAATTCAAGGTCAAAGAGTATCCCAAGTGTGTCCCCTGTTAGAAATCAGAGAGGCCCAAGTCAAATATTTTTCGAGAGGTCAAGAAGCTCAAGCCACCATCATTTGATGGAGAGCATATGAAGGGAGAAGATGTTGAAGATTGGTTGTTGGGCATGAGGAAATATTTCAAGTTGTGTGATTATTCATTAAATGTAGAAGACATAAATTCAATCTACCATCTTCAAGGAAAAGCATCTATGTGGTGGGATCAACTCAAGAAAGTTAAGAACATTAATGAGAAGAGGATCTCATGGAGGTAGTTCAAAGATTATTTCTAGAAAAAATACTTATTAGAACAATATTATGACATGAAGGTGCAATATGTTTTTGAACTCAAGCTTCAAAGCATGACAATGGAGGAGTATGAGAGAAGATTCCTTGAATTGTTGAGGTATGTTTGCTTCATAAAGGATGAGAAGGTAAAAATCAAAATATTTTTGAGTGGGATACATTCTTTTTACAATGATAAAATTCATTTTGATGAGCCCAATACCTTGAAAGAATCCATAAGAAAAGCTAAGTATATTTATGAATAGAGCAAAAGAAGACCATATTTTCAAAAGTCTTGGGATGATAACAAGAGAGGAAAGATGGATCAGAGGAAGAAATGAGTCAAACCATCGTTTGTCAAGAACAACTCTCAAACATATCAACAAGGGTAGCCAGCACAAGGTGAACATAAAATGACAGATTCCTTGGGGAAAATTCCAAGAGAGCATCCCATAAAAGGTTGGGGATGTGAAGAAGACCACATGTACAATGATTTTCCTCACAAGGGACATAGGATGAGGACTATGCACAACATTTAGAAAGATGATACATTGGGTTACGTGGGTGGGAGAATGCCAAGGAATTATGAATACTTAGACAATAGAAAAGAAAATTACCAATCCCACACGATTGAGGTAGAAGGTAATATTGATAATCAACCCATAGCTATTTTTATTAATTCTTGAGCTAGTCATAGATATATATATCCAAAAATAGTTGAAGGGTTTAAATTGAAAATATGTAAGAATGAAAAGTCTTGGTTGGTTCAATTAGTCACTGGAACCAAGAGAAAAAAAAAAGAATTAGATATCACTTTTTGGGATTAACTACGTAGTGTAATTCATTAATATATGACCCATATCCATGAGTATTAGTCACAACTGACCAATAATTCTCATTATTTGAATAGTCCACTTAGCACTCATTGCATTGGGTGATGCTCACAGGGGTGAAGAAATGGGATTGAAACCAGCGAAATGAATCGCATAGTATCAATCATCACTTTCAGGGCTTGCACCCAGTAACCAAGACTTCCCAGGTGGTCACCCATCGCAAGACGCCTCTTGCTCAAGTGTGCTTAACTGTGGATTTTTCCCCACAATCAAGCCCACTTAGCTTGCTACCCCATTTGAAAAACCTTAGAAAGTATTGTGCCTTATGAACTATCCAGTTAAAGCTCCCTTCACTCTTATTATTTACGCATAGAGGGGGCTTCCGCAGTGCAACATATTAGATATCATTTTTCGGGATTAACTGCATAGTGTAAGTCATTAATATATGACCCATATCCATGATTATTAGTCGCAACTAACCAATAATTCTCGTGATTTGAATAGTCCACTTAGCACTCATTGCATCGGGTGATGCTCACAGGGGTGAAGAAATGGGATTGAAACTAGCGAAATCAATTGCATAGTATCAATCATCACTTCCAGGGCTTGCACCTGGTAACTAGGACTTCCCAGGTGGTCACCCATCCCAAGATGCCTCTAGCTCAAGCGTGCTTAACTATGGAGTTTTCCCCACAATCAATCCCACTTAGCTTGCTACCCCATTTTCAAAACCTTAGCAAGTATTGTGCCTTATGAACTATCCAGTTAGAGCTCCCTTCACTCTTATTATTTACGCATAGAGGGGTTTCCGCAGTGCAACATATTAGATATCATTTTTCAAGATTAACTGTGTAGTGTAAGTCATTAATATATGACCCTATCCATGAGTATTAGTTGCAACTGACCAATAATTCTCATGATTTGAATAGTCCACTTAGCACTCATTGCATCAGGTGATGCTCACAGGGGTGAAGAAATGGGATTGAAACCATCGAAATGAATCACATAGTATCAATCATCACTTCTGGGGCTTGTACCCGGTAACTAGGACTTCCCAGGTGGTCACCCATCCCAAGACACCTCTAGCTCAAGCGTGCTTAAATTTTAAGTTTTCCCCACAATCAACCCCACTTAGCTTGCTACCCCATTTGTAAAACCTTAGCAAGTATTGTGCCTTATGAACTATCCAGTTAGAACTCCCTTCACTCTTATTATTTACGCATAGAGGGGCTTCTACAGTGCTAAGTGGACTATTAAAATCATGATAATTATTGGTTTGTTGTGACTAATACTCATGGATATGGGTCATATATTAATGACTTACACTACATAGTTAATCTTGAAAAATGATATCTAATATGTTTCACTGTGGAAGCCCCTCTATGCGAAAAAAAAAATGAACTTGTCAAGGATTTCTCAGTAAGCATGGATGTATTTGGCACTAAAGCATATTTAAACATCATACCACTTGAGTCATATGATTTCTTAATTGGTACGGATTGGTCGGAAAAGCATCATGTTGTCCTAGATTGATAAAGCATGGCCTTCACATGCCTTGATGAGGAAGGAAATCCAGGACGATATTTTTAGGAAAGGGTACCAAATTTTTGTATCCCTTATGGAAGAGATAACAAGGGATAAGGAGCCAAGTCTTGAAGATCATCCAGTTTTGAAGGAATATGAAGACGTGTTTTGGGAGCTTCTATGATTTCCACCAAAGAGATATTGATTTCTCTTTTGACTTAATTCATGGAGCTTCCCCAATGTCCAAAAATTCCTACAGAATAAGCACACCAGAGATGAAATAGTTGTAGATGAAATAGTTGTAGATGAAACTAGAATAATTGTTGAAGAAGGGGAACATATGCCCAGGTGTCTCACCTTGGGGTGCCCCAATGCAATTTGTGAAGAAAAAGGATGGGAATTTGAGGTTGTGCATTGAATTCAGAAAACTTAATAAGTTTGAGAGTGCAAGTTTTCACAACAAGACATAATGTAGACAGTGCTTCTCAAGAAATACAATCTACATTAAACTTAATAAGGTTATTGTAAAGAATAGTTATCCTATACCGTGAATCGATGATCTTTTTGATCAACTAAAAGTAGTAATAATACTTTACAAGATTGACCTAAGTTTAGGTTTTCATCAAGTTAGAATAAGAGAAGAATACACCCAGAAGACAACATTCAAAACAAGGTATGGCCATTATGACTTTGTAGTGGTTCCATTTGGCCTAACAAATGCACTGGCTACTTTTATGTGTCTAATGAATGGAGTTTTGAGAGATTATATGGACAAATTTGTCATTGTCTTCTTGGATGATATTCTTATCTACTCCAATATAGAGGAGGAGCATGAGAAAAATTTGAGGATGGTGCTACAAGTGTTGAGAGAGCACCAATTGTATGCAAATTTAAGTAAGTTCACTTTCTATTGAAGACAAATCCATTATTTGGGACACATCATCTCAGAGGAGGGCATAACGGTCGACCCTAAAAATATTGAAGCAATCAAAAGTTGGCCAACACCAAGGAATATTTTAGAAGTGAGATCCTTTTTAGGATTAGATGGATATTATAGAAGATTCATTGAAGGTTTCTCCAAGTTTGAACATCAAATCACTTCACTGCAAAAGAAGGGAACAAAGTTTGAATGGACTTCGAAGTGTGAGGAGAGTTTCTATCACTTGAAGGAATTATTGACCAATACACCTATTTTAAAGGTTGCAAATCTCAATGAATATTTTTTTGTGTGAACATATGCATGCAAGGAAAGGATTAGGTGAGTCCTTACACAAAATGGGCATGTCATATGTTATGAGTCAAGTAAGCTTAAGGAAGATGAAATAAATTATGCTACCCATGAATTAGAGTTGGCATCCATATTTCACACCTTAAAAATGTGGAGGCATTATCTCATGGGAATAAAATTTGAGTTGAAGATAGATATAGCAGTCTGAAACACTTTTTTGAGCATCCAATGCTAAATTCTAGATAGACTAGATGGCTGGAATTTCTCACTGAATATGATTTCAACATCAAGCATATAAAGAGAAAAGAAAATAAAGTGGAAGATGCACTCAACATGAGGGTGCATGAAATGCATGTTGCAACCATTAGCAAATATAGTTTAGATTTAAAGAGAAGGATTTTGGAAATTGTAGCATCGGATCAACATTATGCATAATTTACAAAAGGCTTACAGTAGGAAAATGTACCACTAAATGTTAAGGACTGCATAGTAGAAGATGATGGAATTCTCTTGTTTAGGGACATAGTTTATGGTCCTAATAGTAGGGAATTGATAAATACAGTGCTAAAATAGATGCACAATGTACCATATGTTGGTCATCCAGGGTACCAAAAGACATTTGCAAAAGTAAGAGGTCAATATTTTTGGCTTGGAATGAAGAAGGATGTGGTTGATTACATATCTAGGTGCATGGAATTTCAGAAAGTAAATACTGAACACATGCATCGAGTAGGATTGTTACAACTTTTTCCCATTCCCGAGTGGAAATGGGAGATCATTAGAATAGAATTTATCACCAAGTTTCCAAGAACGATAAGGAAACATGATTTATTTCGGTGAAAACGACTCACAAGGTAGCCAATATTGCAGAGATTTATATGAAGGAAATTGTAGTATACCTAGGAAGGTAATATAGGGTACCGAGGGAGGTATCCAATGGGAGTAATAATAGATATATTACTATGTACATGTAACAGTGTGAACATAATAAAGGTGATAAGGGTTTCTAGAAGGTTCCACCTACTATAATATTCCTTATCTAGAATGTTCCTAGGAGAGAGAAAATGTTATATAAAGAAGAGTAAGCAATGCATTGAAGCATAGTGAAGTATATTGTTATTGCATCAAGCATTGCTTGAGGAGTGTTTTCCTTCCATAAGGATTAATATATGGTGTTACCCTACCTCAAGGGTTTTATATATTTATTGTGTTGATTATTTTATGTGGATGACTTGAGTTATTTCTAAAGTTATATTATTATATTTATTGAGGTACATAACATTTGGTATCATAGCTCTTTCTTTGGCCAAGGAAGGAAGAATGTTTTTTTCTTTTTGCATATTTTTTAAAGAAAAAAAGGGGGTGACTCACTTTAGATTAAATTCTGAAAAAAGAAATTAGTATAATTTGTAGAAACCAGTTGGGTATTTGAATTCTTCTTAGAAAAATACCCAATTTCAAAAACAAAATCATCCGAAATGGAGTTTGGGAAGTAAATTTATCGCCATTTTAAATTCGACAATTTTTCATGGTTTTTTCTGGAAAAAGCCATGCGATTTTCATAGTAAGTTATTTTTATAAACCCTAGTTTTTGTTGAATATTTATTCCAAGCAAGATGATGTTTTTTACTGGAAAAGGTTATGGCCCTAGTATTGAAGAATATATACAATATTCTAAATAATTATGGAAAAATGGGTGGAAACCTCATCTACACTATGGTTTCAAAGGCGATGCTCTCATATGGTGGAAATCATTGGACTCTGTTAAGATGATGGCACTTTCCAATGAAGCATTTGAAAAACTAATTTTAGATCGGTGGTCTCATATTGAAAAAAGGGATATCAATAGCACCAAGGGTTTATTCGCATGTGGAAACTCCATACTATAGGTTCATGGATGCATTCAACAATAGAAGCTTATTATTTCTATTAACCCTAGTTGCAAGAATTTTTTTATCAATGTTCAATTGGTTAACAAATTGTAAGTTCCTACAAAGAATATTCAAATCACATGGGTTGAGGGTGAAAATGTTCACTCTTTTATAGATTTGAATCTTACCATGGATAAATATGTGTTACATTCTAATTTTTGTGCCATTTATATGAATTATGTGGATATTATTCTTGGATATCCTTGGATGGCCACAATTAATACAATGAATATTAATGTGGAAAAGAAGTTTATGAAACTTTGGTACAAGAAAAATAAAATTACATTGCAGGATGTGTCTCTTAGTAAGAAAGCAGGGCCCACAAGGGAAAACAAAGAAGTTATTGCAGAGTCTGAAGTTGAATCATAGGAAGAGTATACGATAGGGCTTGAAGCACAACACCGAGAAGGACACAATAAAGAAGCCATGGAGATTATGGTGGAACTGATTGCTAAAGTTGTTGTATATCACCATCCACATCACATAGAGAAACAACAGTCATCAAGGAAGGGACATGAGCATCAACAAACATCTTATGGACTAGCATGGTACCAGAAAGGAAACAAATCAAGAGGTGGTTGGAAGGATACCAACACTGCGAGACGATATTAGGATAGAGAAACAACCTCATGGAACCAAAGGCATGATAAGGATCAAGATCAAGGTGACAGGGCAGTAGTTGGACATCATGTTCATATTTCATTAGGAAGGATTGATGCTTGTACTTTGTACCTGTTGGCTACATTTCTCAGATGGTCAAAAAAATATTCATTCCTTGGACGAAGAAAGAGATTTGATACCAAATGTTATGTACCTCAATAAATATGATAATATAACTTCAGAAATAACTCAAATCATCCACATAAAATACTCAACACAATAAATAGATATTAAAACCTTTTAGGTAGGGTAACACCATATATTAATCCTTATGGAAGGATAGCATTCCTCAAGCAATGCTTGATACAATAACAATATACTTCGGTATGATTCAATACATTGCTTACACTTATTTATATAATATTCTCTCTCTCTCTCTCTCTCTCTCTCTCTCTCTCTCTCTCTCTCTCTCTCTCTCAGGAACATTCTAGAGAAGGGATATTCTAGTAGATGGAACCTTCTAGAAATCCTTCTCACCTTTATTGTGTTCACACTATTACATATACATATACATAGTCATATATCTATTATTACTCCCATTGGGTACCTCCCTAGGTACCCCATATTACCTCCCTAGGTATACTACATAAATTGCTAGGCTACATGGTGTGCCTAAGGAAATAGTGACGGATAAAGATCCCAAGTTCACTTCTAGCTTTTGGAAGGGGATGTTTAAGCGATTTGGGACTAACTTGAATTTCAGTATAACATATCATCTAGAGTTAGATGAGAAAATAGAGAGGAACAATCAGATACTTGAAGATCTTATGGATGTAAACTGTGTATGGAGTTTATGAAATGTTCAAGATTTTGAGTGGACACTCCACCCATCATCAGGGACTGTTGAAGACATAAGTTTTGAACAGAGTGTTGAGGGAAAGGGGTTATAAGGGTGAAAAAAAAGAACTTTGGAAGAATGTGGACAAAATTTAGTCGTTGTGAATTACCATTGAAATTCAATGAAAAATTATTTATATTAATAATTAAATTAGAAAGGATATAAGACTGAAGGAAGAAAAAAATTTGGTCAAAGAAAATTAATGTCGAGGAGAAAAATAATTTATTAAAGGTATAAAAATTAATTAGTTAATTTAAAATATTTAATGATAATAATAAGTAATTTAGGGTTAAGATGGTGATGAATTATAAGATTAAGGATGAAAATAATTAATGATAATGACAATAATTAGAAATAATTATTAAAAGTAAAATACAATCATAAGAAAAATATAATCAAAAGTTGAAGAAATTTCAAGTATTGGAGGTCGGGGGTTAGAAAAGGAAGGAAATTAAATAATAAAAGATAAAAATGATAACAAGATTAAGGTTAAAGAGGAAAATAAATCATTGATGGTTAGAATTGATAAATAATCAAGGGTTAAAGAATATTGAAGAATAATGAATATAGACAAGAAGAGGAAGACAAGGTAAGAATGGGATGTTAATATTAGAGAAGGGTGGTAAAGATTGAATCTTGAGGCGATGAATGATAGGATTCCAAGATTGGCTAAGTTTGTACCCATCTTCACCGTTAAAATTGTTTGGATGTTTTTCAATTCCCAAAGCTTCATGAATGATTGGAGATGAGTAATAAGGTGTTGAGGCCATGATTCTGGTTTTGTCAAAACATATTAGATGTTTAGATTTAAAGGAATTTTCAACAATAGTTGATTTAGAGATGTGATTGTGGGTTGTATCATCTATGTGCTCTTTAATAAGGGATTTGAAGAATCTACTAGTTTGGCCAGTGTATGATTTTCCATAGGAGTAAGGGGTTTGGTAAATTCTGGGCCAAGCATTGGGTCAAATTTATCTTTGGCAGATCTAAATGATTCTTTGAGGGTTTTTGGATTGAACATGGTTTTGATATTCTTCTTAGTGAGAATTTTGGAAATGTGATCAATAGTGCCTTGGATGTAGGGAAGAGAAATGAGAGCTAAGGGTGGAGAAGAAGACGAAGAGTTGGTAAATTTAGGATTGAAGGTTGAGCATAAAGCTTTCTTAATTTGGTAGCTGGTGTAGCCATTGGACACACGGGATTTGACAAGGTGGGATTTTTATTTTTCAAGGAATTAGGGGTTTGAGATTTTGATGGATCGAGTAACTAAATTTTTAAAGACAATGATTTTTTTAGCAAGATGATGATGCAATTGGGAATGAAGGTATTTTTCAATGTGAGTCTTTTTTTGATTGACTTGGTGGGTAAGCGATCCTTCCTAATGGCTCCCTTACCCACCAATTCTGTCGAAAAAAGACTCACACTGACATATACCTCCATGCCCAATCCCATCATCATCCTACTAAAAAATACGCTATCCTTAAAACTTTAGTTACTCAAGCCATCAGAATATTAGACCCCCAATTCCTTGAAAAAGAAAAACCCCACCTAACCATAGCCCTTGTATCCAAGGACTACACCAACTACCAAATTAAGAAATCTTTTCGCTCAGCCTTCAATCCTAAATCGACCAACTCTTCATCTTCTTCTCCAACCTTAGCTCTCATTTCTCTTCCCAACATCTAAGGCACTACTGATCACATTTCCAAAATTCTCACTAAGAAGAATATCAAAACTGTATTCAAGCCCTTTAAAACCCTCAAATAGTCATTCAAATCCGTCAAGGATAAATATGACCTAATGCTTGGCCCAGGAGCTTACAAAATTCTTTGCTCCTATGGAAAATCATACATTGGCCAAACTAGAAGATCCTTCAATTCCCATCTTAAAGAGTACATAGCTGATACAACCCACAATCACATCTCTAAATCAATTATTGTTGAACTTTCCTTTAAATCTAAACATATAATATGTTTTGACAAATCAGAATCCTGACCTCAACACCTTATTACTCATCTTGGGTCATTCACGAAGCTTTGGAAATCGAAAAACATCCAAACAATGTTAACCGTGAAGATGGGTACAAACTTATCCAATATAGGAAGAATATCATTCATCACCTCGGGAATAAAACTTAACATGTTTCTCCCTCCTCTCTTTTTCCCTCTTTTCAAAAAATGCCCTTCTCTAATCTTAACATCTCATTCTTATCTCGTCTTCCTCTTCTTTTCTATCTCCATTATTCTTCAGTATTCTTTAACCCTTGATTATTTATCAATTCTAACCATCAATGATTTATTTTCTTCTTTAACCTTAATCTTGTTATCATTTTTATCTTTTATTATTTAATTTCTTTCTTTTATAACCCCCTCCCTCTAATACTTGAAATTTCTTGAACTTTTGATTATATTTTTATTATGATCGTATTTTCCTTTCAACAATTATTTCTAACTATTGTCATTATAATTATTTATTTTCATCCTTAATCTTACAATTCGTCACCATCCTAACCCTAAATTACTTATATTATCATTAAATATTTTAAATTAACTAATTAATTTTTATACCTTCAGTAATTTGTTTTTCTCCTTAGAACTAATTTCTTTTGACCAAATTTTTTTCTTCCTTGAGTCTTATATCCTTACTAATTTAATTATTAATATAAATATTTTTTTTTATTGAATTTCAATGGTAATTCGCAACGACTAATTTTAGTCCACATTCTTCCAACGTCCTTATTTTTCACCTTTATAACCCCTTTCCCTCAACATTCTTTTCAAAACTATCGGCTTCAACAATCCCTAATGATGGGTGGATTCTCAACTCGAAATGTTGGACATTTCATAAGCTCCATAGAAAATTTATGTCTAGAAGTCTAAAACAACATTATGAGGAATTGTGAAAACCTGCATTCTTTGAATTGAAGATATGTTGAGAATGTATGTAATGGACAAGCCTTCCAAGTGGGGAGACTACCTTCATTTAGTTGAATTTGCTTACAATAATTAGTATCAGGAATCATTGAAGATGAGCCCATTTTAAGCCTTGTATGGCAGGAAATGCAACATGCTAGTGAGTTGGGATAACCCAGTAGACATATTCATTATTGGGCTAGAATTACTAAGGGAAATAGAAGAGCAGATGGTAAGATTAGGTAGAATTTAAAGGTTTCACAAGATAAGTAAAAGAGTTATGCAGATAAAATTATAACATACCAATAATTCAAAGTGGGAGAGCATGTGTTTTTAAAAGTAAAGGATAAAAGGATCTCGCTAAGATTGGGAAGTTGCCCAAAACTGGCAGCAAGATATTGTGGGTTGTTTGAATTTTTAGAGAAGATAGGCCTAATTGTATACATGTTTGCATTTCCTACATCCATGAACATTCATAATGTGTTTAACATGTCTTTATTGAAGAAATATGTGTATGATCCTAACAACGTGATTAATTGGATTGTGATCTAGGTGGAGCACGAAGGGGAATTTTGGGTGGAGCCAATGCACATCCTAGAATAGAAATTCAAAGTTCAAAGGAACAAAGCCATCAACCTGGTGAAGATCCAACGGATCTTCTACGATCTTGAAGATACAACATGGGAGAACAATGAGACCATGCAGGAGGAGTACCCACAAATTTTGAAGAAAAGTAAATGTATAACTGTATATAAGTGTGCAACTCCATTTTGGCGGCTGCAGTTCTTAGAGCCAAATATCAGAGGCTTATTTTCTTATCTATACCAGGCCCCTAAAAGGAAGTGGTACAACATGTGAGACTATGGTGAAGAGAAGGGGGTACACTTCCTTGGGTTGTGTAGGTTGCGAGGAACGAGATATTGTTGGTTGGAATTGTTGTAGGAGTTGTGAACTTGCAAAAGTATCCATTATTATGATGTAAAATTATGTATATCAATGTTGGTATGGTGTTGTGCACTAAGGATGGTGCAAATTGTAGAGGGAGGGGAATGTAACATCCTCATTTTTAATACCTAGTTTAGTGATGTATAATGTAAATAAAATGTATGGTCATCTTGACTATGTAATATGTAAACATTATATATCGTGTTAATAAAATAAAATGTAATGTCGGTTACAAATAGAGACGAACAAATTAATGGGGGCTAAGTTCCCACAAGAGAGAGGGGAAGTTCTAAGAGGGGCTCCAAGGGAGAATTATTCATGTATATTAATCTAAACCCACTTTCTAAAATTATTATTGTGCATGAACCTTCTAATATCATGTTGAGTGTATCAAATCCCCCATTAGAGAAAAATTTGGGCTAAAATGGGCCTTATAAGAAAAAATACGGTTGATGAGTTGGAAATTCAATAACCAATATAATTTCAAAATTTCGGGTCAACCATAATGGTTGAGTTGGACATCTAAAAGTCAAAGATTATTTGTCACACTTTCATTTGACAATAGTTAACCACACATAAACCACACCTTGGAGAAGATCTTGGTGAGATCATCCTTGATATGATAAATATTCTTGAGACACTAAACATTTAATATTGTATAATACCACTACCTCTAGATATTAGAAAAGGTTATATTCCCATTTGATATCATAAATATTATTGAGACACTAAATATTTATTATTTTAAAATACCACTACCTCCACATATTAAAAAAAAAATCCATAATAATTACTTCATAGTGGGTCATTTTGGAATATGAAAATTATTTTATATTATTAATCTATTTAAGAGAAGAAATAATATTTTGATTAAAATAAAACACATGTATTTTAAAACAATGAGAATTGGAATACTGTATATTTCTTTCAATCATAGTCATCTTAAAATATGTCCAAATCATTGGGAGAAAAGTACTATGAAAACATAATTCTTGTCCACTTATTAACTTTATCCTTTAATTACTAGCTAAGAACTCAAAATAATATAATATTAAAATTTTATTAAAAATAAATACTAAAGAATTTTTTTATTTTGTATATCATTATTATTTAATATAACTAAAGAACCTTATGTATCGCATGAGGGGTCTGGTTGACATGCTTGGAGCTGGAGGAGGTTATAATGGTAGCAGTAGGATAACCGATAACTAGGCCCCCACGCAACTAGTTGTTGATTCCCATTCCCCTAATCACAAATATATATATATATATATATATATATATATATATATATATATATATATATATATATATATATATATATAAGGAAGATCAAATATATGATTGCACTAAGTATAGTATCATTAAAATTTAATAAATTGCAATAAGTATATTATCATTATAATTTAATAAAAAAGGAAAACATACATTAGAGATTGAGTTTTAATAAAACGTAAATAAATAAATAAAACCCATTCAAATTAAATATAATAAGAAAGAAAAATGGTCAAAACAAATTCAAAAAATAAGAATAAATTTAATTATTGTGAACTATAGAATAACTAAAATTTGGGTATAATTAAAAAATATTTTAATAAGACAAGTTTTTTATTATGGTTATAAAAAAATGTTTCATTATAATCATAATCATTTTAGAATAACTAAAATTTGATTATAGTTAAAAAAATATTTTAATAAGATAAGTTTTTCTTATGATTATAAAAAATTGTTTGATCATAACGATATGTTTAATAGTGAGATATTATATGTGTGGTGTTTTAATTATAATAATAAAAGTGATAACAATAATAATAGTATAACCTCTAGGTGCTATATGCATGCCCCTTCCACAGGCACTGGTAAAAATCAGGGTGATTCACTTGCCAATTGAGCTGCCCCTAGGGTTATTATTATTGACTAAATTTTAATATACTATTTAAATTAAAATTTATTATTAGATATTAAAACATAGTTGTGCAACATAATAAATTTAAGATTATATAAATTTCAAAAAGAAAAATAATGTATTTATTGTATGTAAGTTATATTTTATCCACTACCAAATATCATTTCTTGTATGTGCACAGTAATCATTTATTGTATGTGCAAAAGAATGTAAAATTCTCATTATTATTTTTAACTCTCACCTCTTAAGTCTATATTAACCTGGCTTACATGGAAAACATCATTACTAGATAAATATACACAAACCTTCACTAGATACACCTCTAACTTAGTGTGATGTGGCATACAGTTTTATTATTTTATATTTTCTTTAAGGGCCCCATTTTAGGCCAACATGTCCTCTAATGAATCATTAAACATATGTAATAGTGTTATGATCCAACGCCTTAAAAATTGATAAAACTTCAATGAATACACTCAACTTCAAGGGGGAAACCTCATTTTATAGTATATCCAATTCATAATACAATATGAGATGAGATAAGATGATCCTAAGACTAGGTATCCTTGGTGTGTGTGTGTGTGTGTGTGTGTGTGTGTGTGTGTGTGTACCAAGGAGACTATATATATGAGACAAAGGGTACGATTATAATGAAAGGTTAACATGAAGGATTCTAGTTGACATACAATTATAATACTATAAATGTAATAATTCAATATCTAGGGATTAATAAGGTGTTTTATACATAAAATGGGGCTTTGTCTAGGTATCAACAAACCCCTTCCCTTCAAACAAGTGTTGTCCTCGACACTTGACTAACTGCGGGTGTTTCTGCATGAAAAACTCATCTTCCCATGTTCCCTCTTCTACTGGTAGGTTCTTCAATTTGACAAGGTACTTCGTGATTGCTTGATTTCTCATTTGATTAATCCTTTTTTCAAGGATTGTTTCTAGTTCTAATATTATTTTCACTTCTTCATTAATCTCTAGTAAAATAGTTTGGATTGTGATCTTGTTTCCAATTACCTTCTTTAATAAAGAAACATGGAAGACTCGATGTACACATGAAGATGGAGGAAACTCCAATTTGTAAGACATACTTCCAATCCTTTGCAACACCTTATAGTCACCATAATATTTGGATGCTAATTTAGTGTCCTTCTTTTCTTGCTTGAGGAACATATGTTTATATGGTTGTAGCCTCAAAAATACCCAATCTCCCACTTCAAACTCCCTCTCATTGTGATGTTGATCTACTTCTTGTTTCATCATATTTTGTTCCATAATCAAGTTGTCCTTCAATAGTTTGAGAAACTCTTGTTGGTTTCTTATGTGGTCCTCCACTGCTTGAACCTTTGTATTCCCTTTCAAGGGTGATGTAATGGATGGAGGATGATATCCATAAAGTGTCAGAAATATGAACATTTTTTATGAAGTATGGAAGGATGTGTTGTACCACCACTCCTCCAAAGGAAACCACTTGACCCTTTCTGTCTATTTATCGGATGCAAAACAACAAAGATATCCTTCTAGAAATTAATTCACAATCTCAATTTTCCCATCAGATTAAGGGTGGTAAGATGAGTTGTGAGCAAATTGAGTACCCAAACACGAAAATAATTTAGTCCAAAAATCTCCAGTGAAAATTGGATCTTTTTCACTTACAATAATCTTAGGGACTCCATGTAGCTTTTGAATTGTTTCCATGAATGTTGCAGATACTGTACTTGATTTAAAAGGATGAGAAAAAGAGAAAAAATGGGCATACTTTGTCAGTCAATCTGCTACTACCATGATGACAATATTTCCTTTGGATTTGGGTAAACCTCTAATAAAATCCATTGAAACTTCTTCCCAACATTGAATTGGTATAGATAATGGTTGTAGGAGACCTGGCATCTTGATTGTTTCTCCCTTATTCTATTGGAAAACTAAACATTTAGTCACAAACTTTTGAACATCAGTTTTAAGACCTTCCCAGAAAAAAATCCTTCTTGATCCTCTGGTATGTTTTCAAGAAACCTGAATGTCCTCCTATAGGAGAAGTGTGCAATTCTAGAAGGACCTTCTATTTGAGTTGGGAATTATTACATAAATATAGGTGATCATGATACCATAGCAAATTATTATTCCATACAAATTTGTCTAATGAAATGGGTTCCTCGTGTAGTTGTTGAATGATCTTGCATACCTCTTGATCTTGATTCCATTCTATCTTTGCTTCTTCCATCCAATCAGATTGTGGAATAGAAATAGAACATAATGAACCTCATGTTTCTTCTTCATTCTTTGAAAGGGGATTTTCCACAACATTATGTTTTCCTTTTTTGTAGATAATTTCAAAGTCATAACCTAGCATCTTCGCAACCCATTTTTTTCTCTTTTGAAAATAGTAATTGGTCCAATAAGTGCTTCAAACTATCATGATTTGTTTTTACTTTGAAGTGTCTTCCTATCAGGTAAGGGAATCATTTTTGAACTACATGTAGTATGACCAACATTTCTTTTTCATAAATGGGTTTGACTAAGTTTTTTCCTTTAAGTTGGCTTATTTCAGAGGCAAGGGGCCTTCCTTCTTGCATTAAAAATGCACCAATTCCATGGCCTGAGGAATCACACTTTACAATAAATATTTTTGCAAATTCCAATGTGGCTAGGACGAGAGTAGCACACATAGCCTCCGTAATTTTTTCAAAATCTTTGGTTGCTTCTTTAGTCCAATAAAATACTTCCTTCTTTAATAATGTTGTTAGATTTGCTTCTATTTGAATATAATTCTTGACATACTTGCGATAATAGCCTGTTAACCCTAAGAATCCTCTAATTTTCTTCAAGTTTTTTGGAATCAACCACTCCCTCATAACTTTAATTTTGTTAGGGTCCATTTTTACACCTTCATGAGATATAATATGACCCAAATATTCCACTTCTTGGACCTAAAAGGCACACTTGGAAGGCTTTGTGTACAATTGTTTCTCTTCCAATAGTTGTAATACTATTTCAACATGTTGTACATGCTCTTCCCAATATTTGTTGTAGATCAATATGTCATCAAAAAATACTAACAAAAATTTTCTAAGGAAGGGCTTGAAAATAGAATTCATCAAGATTTGAAATGTTGAAGATGCATTAGTAAGTCCAAATGGAATAACCAAAAACTCATAATGAACTTCATATGTTCTAAAATATGGTTTAGGAATGTCTTCTTACCTCATTCTAATTTGATGATATCCTGAACGAAGATCCAACTTAGTAAATAATTTTTCTCCATGCAATTCATCTAATAATTCATCAATGACAGGAATATGAAACTTAACTTTGATGGTCATTTTGTTGAGTTGTCTATATTTTGGACACATATGCCATGAACCATCCTTTTTTGTAACCATCACCACTGGTGAATAGAAAGAAATTTGGCTAGGATCAATTATGTTATTCTCTAACATTTCCTATGTTTTGTGCTCAATCTCACTCTTCTGTGCATATGGATACCTATAAGGCCTAACGTTAGGTGGTACACTTCTTGGTTGTAAATGAATAACATGCTCATGATCTCGAGCAAGTGGAAGACCCTTAGGCATTTCACCAAATACCTTGGAATGATTGTTGATAACTATTTGGAGGTCTAATGGAGCAAAGGATATAGATGTTTGAAAATCAAGTGAGAGCAATTGTGCAACTACACCATGGTGTCCCTTTTTTAGTACTTTTGTTATGTTATTAGAGATTATCAGTTTATAGGGTTTCCCTTGGATACCTCTAAACTTGGTTTCCTTTCCATCCGAGGAAAATATCATAAAAAGATCTTGAAAATTGAGGGCCATTGTTCCCAATGATTGTAACTGTTGGACACCTATTACAACATCAGCACCCCCCATTTGGATGGCAATCATGGGGATATCCAAAAAATACTCCCCCATGTTGAGCTTAAAGCTATGGAATTTCCCTAAAACATGTATGGTCCCTCCATCTGTAATCATTACTTGAAACTCTAGTGAGGGATATATAAATAAATTGATATCTTTTGCTAATTTGTAAATGATGAAATTATGGGTACTACCAGAATCAATCAATATTGTTACCTTTTTATTCTTGATGTATCCTTGTATATTGAGGGTTTGTGGATTACTAATGCTAACCAATGCATGACAAGATATTTTTGGAGTAGTTTCTTCTATATATGGATCTTGTGGCGGTTCAATTCTTGATCTTCTTCCTCTTCATAGTCTATGTAGAATAATTTATTCTCACGGCATTCATGCCCCTTACTATACTTGCTGTCACAATTGAAACATAGTCCTTTTTCTCTTTTTTTCATCCATTTGTTGAGGTGTCAACCTTTTCGTTTGAGGTACACTTATCTTATGAACCCCAAAACGATCTCTTCTTCTTGTATATGCTCCAATGGTAGACTTATGTGCAGCCTTATTTTTGGATTGAATATGACGAGCAATTTTCATAGCTTTCATAATATTTATAGGATGTCTTACAAAAATTTAATGTTTAATGTCTTGTTTTAATCCACCCATGTAACCTTTCAACAAATTTTCATCACTTATTTCATCCACCCTTGTGGCCAAGACCTGAAATTCTAAATTATAATCTTCAATATCACCTAAGTGCTTGATTCTTGTCAATTTACCAAAGTATTCTCGTTCCCACACTTTCCCATATTGTTCTTCTAAGTCTCTTGTCAATAAAACCCAAGTATAATGATAAATAGGGGGCTTCCTTTTAACTACCCATTCTTACCATTGATATGGTTTTATCTCAAAGTTCAAGGTTGTTATGTGAATCATTTTCTTATCATCCATAATATTATGCATTTCAAAATATTTCTCTATTTGGTTCAACCAGGTAAAGACCTATGTTGCATCAAACTTCTTTAATTCAATCTTGGGAAGGTTTAATTTAGGACCCCCATTGTAATTAACTACTATTAGAGTTAAATACAATAGAAAATTGCTTATTATCTGTAGGTTGTTCAACCAGAATACTACCCTTATTTTCATGAGTTCCTTTCATTTTGATAATCCTTTAGAGAGTCTCTCATCTAGAGCCTGAAAGATCGTGGAAGAAAAGGAATTTTAAAATTCCTTCATGGATTTTTGTATTTCTAATTTATTTTCATCCATCTTCTTATCCATCTTGTTTTCCATTTCATCCATATTTCTTTTCCTCTCTTCCTTATTTTCTTTTGTCTTATTTTTCATGTCATCCATCTTCTTTTCCATATGTTCCCGATTTTCATTCATGTTCTCTTCCATCTTATTTTCCATTTCCCTTTTCATGGATTCTTGAGAATATGATAAATCCACTCATTTCATCATATTGTCATTCATTTCATCAACTTGGTTCTTTAATTGGGATAGCCTATTTTCAAAGTCTTCATTTTCTTTCGACATCTAGTGTGAGGTTTATGGAGGTTTAATTGGTATCAAAACCTTTTTTAGAGACATGTGGGATAAAAATAATAATACTCCTATATTTTCCTTTTATCACAAATTTTGAATCACCAAAAACAAATCTTTCAATCAAAAGTTATGTCGATTGTAAGTTACGTACCTTTGAAATCTTGATTTGGAGTATGTCCTTCTGGCCGACCTTCCTTTTGATATATTTATGAAATTTTGGCCTATATTACTCTAATATTCCTTCTTTTCAATGCCATAGGTATGAACAAAGTCGAGTGTGCCAAACGAAAGTTATGGTAACTTTCCCAAACTTTGTTGAATTTTGGTCTTTCCTGGAGAGCGAACTTATACATAATGTCACATATCCAACACTTAATACCAGATTCTGAAAAATCATACCAAAAAAAATATGGATTGTCCTCTTTCAAATGCATTTGGTCTCACTAAATTTGGATCCGCTCTAAAGAAGATATTATTTTTTTACCTGTGACACTTGTTTGAGACTAGTTATAGGACTAGTCAAAAACCTTATCTTCCACCAAGTATATATCCGAAAGTACAATGAACCAGAAGCTTAAATTTTCACCAGAGATACCTTGATATGTCCTATAAATAATCTCCACATTGTTTTGTCTGAATCTTCTCAGAAATTTTTTTATAGCGAAAATGATAAGATGACTTGTTTGTAGAAGAAAAACCCTGGGATCGATGTTTTGATACAAAATGTTATGATCCAACACCTTAAAATTGATAAACATCAATGAATACAGTCCACTTCAAGGGGGAAACCTCCTTTTATAGTATATCCAATTCAAAATACAATATGAGATGAGATAAGATGATCCTAAGACTAGGTCTTCTTGGTATATATAGGAGACAAAAGGTACAATTATAATGAGAAGGTACCATGAAGGGTTCTAACCGACATACAATTATAATACTATAAATGTAATAATTCAATATCTAGGGATTAATAAGGGGTTTTACACATAAAATAGGGCTTTTTCTAGGTCCTTAACAAAGAGGGTGGGTGTGAAAAGTAATTTCACATAGTTATTGAGTGCATGGGGCAGAGTACAATCAACATTGGGGAATGTGAGTCAACATACATGGGAAAAACATAAATTAGAATGGGTATTGTAGGCAGTTTTTATAGTCATATCTTGGGACAACAAGAGAGGAGTGAGTGTTATATCTTGAATACAATCATAGTGGGTTTTGAGGACAGCTTATTGGAGTTGTAATTTCTTGAATAAGTAGGTTGTTAGGTCTGTAGAAGAGATTGTTGTGTAATAAGTTAGCACAGAGAAAGTGAGCTTGTTGTTGTGAGTTTCATGTTGTAGTTGTAAGTCCCTGGAGTCCCCAGTAAGAGATATTCATATCCAACATGTGATGGATCCCTAGAGGGAAGTGAGAAGGCCTAAGGGATGGTGTGAAAAAAAGGGGGATCCCATTCCTTGGGTTGTGCAGATTGAGGGGAAGAGAGTTGGAGGATTGGGAAAGATGTAGGAAAATTAGCTTATTGTAGGTTATATTGGGTTGTGAGTGGACAATAGAAACACCATTTTCTTTTGGATTCATAACCACAACTCAAGGGTGGGTTGTTTCTAATATTTGGAGCAACAAATCTACGGTTGGGTGGACATTTGGTTTAAAAGATAAGTGTCTATCTTTGTTACCTTATTTCTTACTTATGGGTTTAAAAGATTGTGCATAAAATTTGTGTTCTTGAGTATTCAGCTATTGTTGTGTGTAATTTAATAGAAGTTGTGTATATGTTTATTTGGATGCATTCATAATGTTGCTAGATGCATGTTAAATCCTCAATGCAATGCATTTAATTGTGGAATTCATTTATTGTGTGTTTACTTTGGGTTTGAGAAATAATAAGATGTTATATGTATGTTTAATAGTCTACATTCTTTCTTTAAATAATTTTGTTAGACGCATGGACATTTTTAGCATGATACACATATTAAACTTAATGGGTATAAAAAAAAAAACATTGTTGGGTTTAGTAGTGGGAGCACTACAATATCCTTTCCTTGAAATGTTAGAGTATTTCTTGTAATCCAAAATCCCCAAATAACAAAGCAAGGTAATTCTTTATGTGCTAGTTTAGATTTATCATGAAAGAAATTTTCAAAGAATTTTAACAAAAATTCTTTCTCCCATATATTTTTAACACTTGATAATTGGATAGATTCCTTCCATACCTCTCTGGAGAATGGACATTTGACAAAGAGATGGCCAGTAAATGATTCCTTATATTTACATTGAATACACCTTCTAGGCCCATGCCAATTTCGTTTTTTTCCCATTGTCCCATGTTAATATTTTATTTGACAATGCTAACCACATAAAAATTATTGTTTTCAATGGGCTAGTTTCCACACTATCTTCCACTACCATTTTCCCCCCACCTCCTCTACTTTCCATTCTAGTAGCATAACCTAATTTAGTAGTATATACACTTGATCCTTTATTTTTTGACCATTTGATATCATCTTCTCGATCATTAAGCCTTATTACACTATGTCTTAATTGTGTTATAAATTGTGACCATTCAACAACTAGTTCATTCTGCAAGTTTAAGACCATTATATATTTCCATCCTTTTCTTTAGACCTTTGTCTTAGATTGAGAGGAAGCATCCTCTAGTATATAAATGCTTGAATAATGAATAAATTTAAGTAGAGGACCATAAAATTTGTAATTAACCAAGTATCCTGTCCACAAAAAGATGAAACATTTCCTTTCAATTTTGTTCATCATTATTTTCAAAATGTGCACCAGGGACATCCAATAAATCAATGTACTTTCCATAACCAATTTTACCAATCCACCACAAGATATCCATATATAATAACAAGTAGTAACTCATCTTTTTGTTAGTACAACCACAACCAATTTGAGTATTTGTAATCATTTGGTTTTATCTGAAAACCCAAATACTTAATTCCTTTATCCAAATGAACTAAATTAAAGGGAAAGATCTGAGTTATTTTCCTTTCCATTGCTTCTTCCAAACCATTAAAAAGAAGTAATGTTTTTTTCATATTTACCTCCACGTCAGTTGCCTTAGAATACAAATCTAATACAAATTTGGCATCTCTTGAATGATTCATAGAACAAAAAGCATAATATCACCTATAAAACAATGAGTGATATTGATATATCCTTCTATCCTAATACCCTTAATGAGCCCCTCTCTTTTTTCATTTGATATCAATATACTCAATCCATCAAATATTAAAAGGAAAAGAAAGGGAGATAGTGGAAAACCTTGCTTGAGTGACCTTATGGCACGGAAAAATACTAAATGGGATCCATTAATGAGTACTGCAAAGGAGATGATGAGAGACATCCCATTATCTAGTCCACTATTTGTATATATTTTTTTCAGTTTACATTACCCAAGGAAAATCCCTTAGTTCTTCCCCTCATTTCAAGGATGGTACCCGGGATAAACCCTAGAATATTCAAAGCACAAGGCCAATAAAAAACTGGGCTCAAATCCATTACAGCAACATATTTGTTAAGAGTTCAACATGTCACATGCGGGAATTGAAATAGAGTAGGGACGATGACAATCATTCCTCCCAACCACCCAAGCTAGACCCAATTGAAGGTCTACTATTTGTATATGCATGCCCATTTGAATCAAAATAAACCTTAAATATAAACAATTTACCTTATCATAATATTTTGCAAGATCAATCTTTGTTACAACTATTAGAATGTTGTTTATCTTTATTGAGTGCATGCCTTCTTGTGTTGTCCAACTATTTGACTATTGAATAAAAAACCAAATTGTACTTATGAGATGAATCTTGATAATATAAGTTTCATTATGTTGGCTATAATCTTCGAGATGATTTTGTAAATTAAATTGCTTAGTGAAATATGCATGTAGTCTTCAAAAGAGCTTGTCTCGTTCTTTTTTGGGATTAAGGATACAAAGGTAGAATCTAGTGCCCCTATAATGTTTCCATAGGTTCTAGATTCATCCACAAATCTCCTTATATCTTCCTCCACCATCTCATAAAAACCCAAGTAAAATTCAACTATCCAACGATCCAGACCTAGACTTTTTTCCTTCTTTAATGAATTCAACACTACTTTTAGCTCTTCCTTGGAATTTTTTTCTTCATAGTGAATCTATTGTCCTTACCTTTTGACATAAATTCTCTTTTAAAGATATCTTAGTTTCCTTCTAATTTTTCTATCCTTTCTTGTTAGAGTACTCCTCCACTCATTGATTGCATTGCATCATGGAAGCAATTTAGAATATTGACCCAGTGTTAATTCCAGATTATAGGTCCTTGTACTTATCCATATCTCCAATAATTATAATCTAGGATAAAAAATGGCAACAAGGTTAGGAGAATTATCATCCCCATAATCCATTAGATCAATATTTAGATCCATCTATCCCTCAACACACCTTTCAAACTTTAGAATTTTTCCATCATCCTTCTTCACTCCCTAATACACACCTTTGATACTACACACCTTTGATACTTCACACCTTTTCCCATGCAAAAATGTGATGCCTTCTAGGGTTTATATCTATCTATCTACCTACCTATCTATCTATTTATTTATTTATATGTATGTATGCATGTAATATTAATATTAGTTTTTAACTCCATGTTCCAGGTCCACCTTAAGGACAAAATTACATATCTCACTCACACTAGGTTTTAGAATGTGTGTTTTAGTGCAACGTGCGTAACATTATGACAAAAGGACTATACATTCCACTTCCAGTTCATATAAGTCCATGAGAAAGTATATCCATGGACTTTTTCCAAGGATAAGAAGAGGGCATGACTACGTGTGTACCTATTGATAAATTCAATACGATATGCATCTTGATGCCTTGTATGAAGACAATAAAAGGACTAGAAGTATTGAACTTATTCTTTGAAAGGGTTTGGGTGCACTTTGGGGTACCAAGGAGCATCATCTTTGATAAATATACTAGGTTCCTTAGTACATTTTGTGATTCATTATGGGAGAAATTGGATACCAAATTGAAGGGATTTGTAGCTTTCCATCCCTAGATGGATGGGTAAACATAGACAATGATTAGGATTTTGGTTCAACTTTGAGAGGTTACAATCAGAAGCATCTAAAGACTTGGGATGCGAATTTGATTTATATTCAACACTCCTATAATAGGGTTGTCCACACTTCCACTATTAAGTCCCTTGTTGAAGTCTTTTTTGGGTATTTTCCACCTTTACTTTTAGATATCGTGTATGGATTATGAGGAAGGGAAGCATAATCTGCAAGTGATGCGCTAAAGGAAAATAAGTTCATTAATAAGATTAGGAAGGTAAACTTTCAGTTTCATGAGACATTGAAAAAAAATTAGAGAAATACAAGGCCAATTAGCATGATCAACATAGGATTGAAAGGACATTAAAATTAGGATAGCAAGTCCATTTTCAACTAAATAAGGAAAGGTTGCAAGGACTAGGAAATAAAATCAAAGCCACGAGATATAGATTTTTTGATGTATTGGAGAAGGTAGGAAACAATGCTTACATACTTGGTGTGCCTCCTTATATGTGTATTTATCCAATAAAATTAAATGTAGAGAATCTAAAATTGTACAAGCCATCCATTGTCAATGAGAATGAAATGAATGAGCTAAATCTTACATTCCATACAAGATTTGGTGCCATATTCACATAAAGATTTTCTAAAAAAAACTAATTTTTAAAAGAATACCATAATGAATAGAAGGTGTCAACAAAAACTTTCGTAGAGAATCAAAATGGAAACTACCAACCAAGGACAATTGAAACTCCATAGAAAATCCATATAATGTGATTTATTATTTTGTTAAATCACTAAATATAAGAAAAATAGTGATATAGTCGCATAATTAAGATAGGCTCACTATATTAGCAATAAATTTAAGGTGATTTATTATTTTGTTAAATCACTAAGTATAAGAAAAATAGTGATGTAGTCGCATAATTAAGATAGGTTCACTATATTAACAATAAATTTAAGATACATTATGGTGATATGACCATGGAATTATAAAAGGAAGTTTACAAATCACTAAAGGAGTAAGCATCATTGATTTTGGTTGGATTGGGGTGATGTCATGTCATTTTACTTAAATCTTCTTCATTTTTATCTTCAACTGGTGGGGTTATGAAGTAACCAATATCATGTTGAAGACTTGAAGATTGCTTAATTTAATGGATAAAGGTCCACTAAGATTGAATGTATGTGAAATACTTACCTACATGAAAAGACTAACTCTCTACTTTCTCCTTAAGCATGAATAGGATAAATCATTGAAAAACTCGTGTTTTCCCTTTTATAGGCTTGGCCACCTTTTCGTGTTTTATAGGCTTGGCTAGTTGGACATGTGGTTCATTTAAATCCCTTATGGTGGTTGTTAAGGCCACATACTTTTTCCCTTTCTAGGCGCTTTAATGCACAAACAATAATATTAGCATTATGTATTCTTGGAAATTAATTTCCCTTGAGATCTTGATGGGGCTCTCCTCAATAATTGTATGTTTAAGTTATTATTGGGACCATAGAGTTTAGGACGCACTAAAAATTATTATTTTTAGGCATTCATGATAAGCCTTCTCGCAATGCCTTCTCTCCTCTTTACGCCTTTTTATGTAGGGGAAGGGGGACTATATAGAAGTCTTGGGAAATGATTTTTTCAAGATTCCTCGCTACCCTTTTCTTGATAGCATATGGTCCTTAGGTTAGGAAGGGTATCAAGATTTCTAAATTTTTTATATTTTCAGCCACTGTTAATATTCCTATACCTTATATTTAAGACTTAACTAAGAGAGTTTAGGTTTTGGGACATCATGCACTTACAAAATATTTTTTTACCAATTTGTTAATAGCCCTAGTTTTTGAGATTTCTTATCCCTTTAGATCTCTTAAGAAAATTTTGTAGAGTTTGAACATGTAGATGTAAAATAGGGATTTCTTGTGGACTTATGGACCAAAAATATTTTATTCATATTTCTTTTGATGGGAAGTTGGGAGTCTAGAATTTCAATAAAGGATAGAAAAAAGGAGTGGTATTTTTCTCCAATTTCCATGAACTCAAATATTTTATAAATATTTCATTAAACATAAAGACCTTATGTCTTATCTAAAAGATAAATATATCTATGAGAATCTTTATGGGAATCTTATTTGACATCACTACTTCTAGTCATTTCCTTCCATATGTGCCACATGTCAATTTTTAATTAGTACAAAGACCATCTTAGTTCCTCATTGGTGATCATGATGATGTGGCATATTCAAAGACTTCTACATGGAATCTCTATATTGATCCATCATGCTAATTTGGAATTATATTTCTATGCCAATATCTCACATAGTTTCTTGGATGATTTTCATGTGACATGATCTTGGGTGATGGAGAAAACATGCTCACCCCTCCTCAAAATTGATGACCTCCAAATATTCTTAAGGATTATTGAACCTAAAAATATACTAAATGTGCTTATGGTGAGGCATTGAGCATTGTGAGAGTGGGCATGAAGTTTGGAATGGGAATGCATATTTTATCAATTATGAACCTAATGCTTCCATTAAATAAAATATTATTAGAAAATTGATGTCTCACAGTGGACTTTGAGATCCTAAGCTTTTTGGAAAATTGTTTACATGTAATATTTTGCATGTTATTTCCTACATGTCACCTAACATATGTTTATGTCACCTTCCACATGTCTCCATCTTGTTAGTCCACCTATCATGTTGCTACCTATGTTTACATCACCGTGATGACATTGTAACTTGTTATATTAACGTGGAATCTTATGATTGGTCCATGTCATATTGAGTTTTCCATCTTGTCTCGCAAATGATCCAACTAATTCTCCAAATGGACACCACGTGGTGCAATTTTGAGCTCTTGGGTGGGAGGCTCTCCTTTAAATAGAACTTGGGATTTTGATTTTTCTCAACTCCCCACAAAACCAAAACATACAGTCGATGTTTTCTAGGTTGATCATGAAACGTACTGAGATTTTGAAACATATGATAGAAAGAGAATCCCATTTGTCTCAACTCCCATGGACTCGAAAATCCATTAAAATATGCCTCCACATTGGAGTTTGGTATATGGAAAGAAAGACACAATGCATAAATACTTGAAATATTGATTCTATTTGCACTTCACTTGGATTTGAACTAGATGCCCCCATAGTGTGTAAATATGACATCATATCTCTAGTGTTTTCCATGTGGTATATCCTTCTTGTGCCACTTGTACTTGATATAGATGTTGACGACAACACATGTCCACATATCCACTTCTAAATAGTATAAGAGTGCCATGAGTTACCCATCATGACATCATCCTAAAGACATGTTTGCAGAATGCACTACCACGACATGGTAGTTCGAGATTGGCCCACTTCACATGAAGTTGGATGTGTTAAGCCACTTTGATGACCACCACAATTTTTTGTACTATTATATTCCATTGGAATCTCCTACCATAGGTCAAGATCTTGGAGTTTTGGACAGATTAACTTCCTTGTAAATAAGAACAAGTTCTTCCATTCTTTTTCTCAAACCTTCTGTGTATGTAAAAAAAATTATGCAATGTAATAGGCTCAAGCACTAGGTGCTTGGGGGAAATGAATAAGATTGAAAAGTGAGAAGAGAAATACCCTTGACACTTGTAGACCCAAAATGTTATCTAAACCATAGATATGAATTGTCATCCAAATCAATTGAGGTGGGCTTGACCCTAAGATATGTGAACATGTGTTGCCATCATTTCTTATCCAATCTCATACTCGATTATAAATCTTACATTTAAGGATAGTAGGTGGGTTGTGTGGTTATATAGAGCGAGCCTATGACCTTCACTCGAATTATTCTTGAATTCATTCATCCCTTGCTATGAGTCTACAAATGACTGGTTAATGGCTCGAAGAAATTATGTTGGAGATCATAAGAGCTGAGCAATTGCAAAGGATATAACTCATTGGGTTTTCAACTTCCTTCTCTTTAGTCAAGAGACTAGGTGAATATCGAAGTTTATCATTTTCTCAATTCGAGTTCAAGTAGGAATTACTTATACATAGCGACAACTTCGAAGTATATATTGTTGCTTCTGAATTCATGGATATTCCTGTGTATCCCAAGGCCCTGAGAATACAAGACCATTCAGAGATTTGGCTTGAATTCACTTATAGTCATGGAATTTTATTTTTCTCATATTCCTTTATGAGACTTTTCTTTCGAATAAATCTGGGACTATGCACTTAATTTGGGATGTAGGGAAATACGTTCAAATGGAATGGTTAAGTGTCCTTTTATTTATAATCAAGCGTAACTATGTTTGTGATGGTTATGGTTTTTAGTAGCACAAGTAGTAATATTGATTATAAGAAAGGGAAGGGACCATGAAAGAAAATATCCTACAACTTCAAAAATAGAATGGGAGGACACCATCATGTTTCGAGACATAAATTGTACCACAAGATTATAGGTAGACAAGATGTTTCAGAAATTATTAGAGTTGTATATACAAGCACCTATAGGTAGACAAGATGTTTTGGAAATTTTTTGAGATGTATAGACAATTACCTTTTCCTCCTATAGTGATTGAATATATAAGTGATGAAGAATTCGAAGAGACCACAATGAAATACATGGTTTGAAGATCCCATCTACACAATGTTTCCACTTAATAGAGAAATTCCCTTATTTGGATGTAATATAATAGTTGGTCAAAAGATTAATCTCAAAGAAAAATACATTTATTCAGATACTAAAAATAACATTACCTCATCCGCACCTAGCGCAATCGCTATGATCTAAAATCTCCAAAATTCACAAGCACAATTGGATTGTGAGTGGATAAGGTAGTTTTTTAATAAAGATGACCCACTTTAAGTCATACAATATTGATGGTAAGGTGGAAAAGGTTTTCGAAAGCACCTAAGAGGGGTCTACCCAACCATCCATTTAAGTTGACAATGGTAGAATTGGTAATGTTGATCAATAGGTTGTATGGGTAGAAATGATGATACATATTAGAATGAATCATAGGTGCCTTTAATGCATTAGATCCTTTATTAAGGATCCACTTTAATTCGACAGGTATAATCACTAGCAATTTGGCTTAAACAATTCCAAAAATTCGTGAAGCCCCACTTGACCAAATGTCAAAATTTTGCATGGCCTCCCATCCGATGGGAATTTTATGTGCATCCAAATCGTCCTCAAGAATGGAATGGTCTTGGAAGCCCTTCCAACCCCATTTTCATGAATATTCCCAAGAGCATTGGAAGAACATGTATGCAATAGGGTACAAATCCATATGTTCTAGTTTTTTGGCATCCTTGTATGAGATTGTATTTAGGAGGCCTTCCCAAAGTTTTCTAAGGATTCCATTAAAAATATGGATCCTATTGGCATATGGTATATTGAATAAGATGAAATGTATATTATAATTTATGGAGGATCAAATGCTCCACAATTTTCCTCCGTCAATGTGCTCGACATATTAATTTTGAAAGAGATCACATACTAGATAGCTCTTCATGGGGCACATGTGGTTCTAACAAGTAATAATAAGAAATCATTCCCTACATATCCCATTACTATTGGGGTACAAAGTATCTCAAATTTTGTTATGTATGCATATTGCAGATGTGGCCATTCAAAATGCATGACGCCATGAAAAATCTAGTAAATCATTTCAAATCACAAGCCCTCACTCACTAAGACTATCCAAAAGGAGAGGTGCACATGAGAGCCTTAGATTTTGAAGAAGTTATAGACTGAAAGGAGGAGGATGAGAACAAAGAGTGTACCATAAATGTTCTATTAGACATAGTTCCTAAAGGTACAAATTTGATAGACAAGGGATAGCCCTCCACTTATGATCAAGAGAAAATGGATTTGACTTCCAAGGATATAAAAAAAAGATGTCAAAGGCACTATAGAGTAGCAAGAACATGACACAAGCAACACCAAAGGTGACAGATAGGAAAAATATATTGATAAAACATATGCATAACAATAAGGAGGTGATATTGAGGATATCACAAGCACTGAAAAGAGTCATTGACCTAGTGAAATTGAAGGGAAACACACTATTTCTAGTCCAATCACCAACAAATATCCAAAGGAAAACACAAGGATGAGTATGGGATTAACTAGAGGAAATGTTAATGTTTTCGAAGTTTCCACATTGTGCCCAAGAGAGCCTTACACCTTGAAGAATCTATTTTAGATTGAAAGGAGCATGAGAACAAAGAAATTCTCCTAGAAGATATGTTAAATACAATCCCTAAAGGCATGGAATTGGTAGAAAAGCAATAACTTTTCATTAGTCCTCGGGGGAACTTATATTTTACTACCAAGGAAACTAGAAAAGAATCCAAAGGAACCACATGGTAGCAGGGACATGAACTAGACAACTTTCGAGGTAACACTTAGTAAAAAAGATACATATCAATAGGGAGGTGATCTCAAAGTAGTATTTAAAAGGCTCAACCCAATGCCATTAAATGTTGGTAAGCAAATTATATTACAAGCACTGGCATGAGTATGGAATTGACATGAGAAAATGTTATTCTTTCCAAAGCTTCATCATGGTTTCAAACTTTATTGAATGAATTTCCCTATTCATTTGATTATGATCTAACATGGCATTAGAGATTATCTCTTTCGATAAGCGCAGAAAGGTCTTGAAGATGTAAATTCAAAAATGAAATAGAGTAGAGAAAGATCAAGTGGTTATTGAAACCTCAAAATCAATTATTACCTATGTGGGAACAATGCAACTAGTTGCAGTGGAAACTACAAGAATAGTTTTGGCCCATGACCCTAAATCTAAAATCATTGAGATAATGGGGCAGATGAAACCAAAGGATGAGAAGATAACTATTATAAAAAAAACAAGTCGAATATTATAAATAAGTGAAGCATCACATGAATGAGTTTGTTACCTATGTGCACATGCTTAATAAAGCCTTTCTATCCCGTCAAATAGATTATGAGAATTTCCATGCCATTAAAGACATCCCTACTAATATTTTAGGTTATTTTGGGACAATTGGAATGGAGGATCATTAATATGGACAAGATGTTGGAAGATTCATCTTATGGAAGAATGAGTTCAAGCCCTGTACTCCCTCTGTATCCTTGTAACATAGATCAACTTGTTGTGAGCATCCAACATGTTCGAGACCATGTGAGAGGAGGCATCGAAAACACCAAGAAGTTATTGCAAGATAACAAGAGTATAATAGATAATGCCTAAAAGTTCACATAACAATGTGGCTTCCCACTCCTCACACATGAGGATGAATTTATTCAATTACCTAAACTTTTCAGCAAATTGGAAAAATTATTGAAAGAAAATAAACAAAAGTTATTGAAACCTCTTAGAATTATTGAAGATTTAATTAAAAATGACATTAAATCCCTAATTACTTCCATACTTTTTTTCTTAATTACACTTCAAGTGTTGGTCACATTGATAATGAATTTTAACATCAAATAAATGTAATTAATTCAAATCATAAAAATATTATTTTTCTTAAAAAAATTTGAATTACAATATACGTTATAGAAGAGTGTCTACAATCAAACAATCAAAGGAGTAACAAAATAATTTTGGAAATTTAAATATACGTAAAGAAGTCATTAAAAAAAACCCTTTTAGAAAGGATTTACTTGGGAATAAATTCCAACTAAATATACAAAAATTTACATATCAAACTATTTTTTTTTTTTTTCCAAAAAAAATTATCTCAAATTTATATAGAGTATAAATTCGTTTACAAATCCAGCAACAAGTTGTGTCCATCACAGTACTACTCCAACACCCATGCTCGAAAGCAAAACTAAACAAAACAACCCAACACAACACGCAGGCTGTAAAAACAGTGAACAAAATACAAGGCAGAACAACCCCAACAGGGATAAGATAGCAGCAGAAGGAAAAATGACTCGGCGGCAGCAGAAGGCCCCAAACGCCCTCAATGGCGCTCCACGCGGGTGCCCCTAATGCAGCCAACCGATCCTCCCCGCCACCAATCAACATCCCAGCGAGCAAAAGCCCCCGGAAGCCACAGCCAGACCGTGAAAGAAAGCCCTGCTGGCCTCCACGCGAAAGCATAGCAAACTACTTAACTCCAATTTTGAGGGTTGAATCTTATACAACAAACCAAAAAAACCATCCATACTAAGCAATACACATTTCAAAACATTTACTCTTAAAGAACCCAATATATCTCCTACAAATTATGCATTGCATTCGATTAGACAACTCGATCACATGCACTTGCCTTTCATCTACGGAGTCCTGGTACGTGCAACCCAATCTGAGGGAATAATTTTGTGCATAGGGTTCAAAACTAGGTCAATAGTACATCAATCCGCATGGTTTCAGATCAAGACGGCTCGAAAATCGGGCCAAAGACAATGGAAAGCGAATGATGGATCAAGACTGGGCCATTTTGGCTCGAAAATCGGGCCAGAGAATGGAAAGCAAAGTTGGTGGATATTGAAGTTGGAATAACAATGTTTCAATAGATATGGTCATCAATAATCAATTTATCGGGTATTATTCTTATTCAATGGTATATATATCACCTGTGGTAACATTGAATGTTGGACAATAGGTTGGTTATTGTTAGTTGTTAAGTATCAGTCATTAACCATCCATATTATGATTTATAATCATTCGAGATCCACAATCAAATATTAGGCAATCTTTAAGAGATCAAGCGCTGTACAAATATCAAAAGTTATAGTTTGTAGTTGTCTAAATTTTCTATGTTTTGACATTAACATTTTTTGTTTGAAAACTGCTGGGGCATAAAGACTTAACCACTCAAATTTATAGATCCAATAATTTCTCAGAGGATTTAACTAAAATTAAATCAAAATATCCCAAGAAAAAAACTTTTGAACTGCTCTACTTAGGGTTGTACATTGATGCCGGTCAAAACTTATTTATGATCCTTTTTAATGGTTAACTAGGGAGCAATTTTCCCTCTAAGATCCATTTTTCAGGTAAAACAATGGGCCTGAATCTGGTCAAATTTTCAGGGATAGTCTGAGTTTCGTATGGGTCAAAGTTCCATGAATTTCAGAACCTTACCCCATAGATTTTGTCCCGTTTTAAATCAACCCATATACTCAAAGTTCTGGATAACCGAAAATTTAAAAACGAAATGCTGAAAAACCTGCCGAAAAAATAACTACTGATATAAAATTGCTCCCAAGTTAACCCACTCCCATAGTTTATTGAATATATACTTAACATAGGCCTGAAGGTAGCTTGGCGGCGTACAAGGCACGTTTGTCGACAGTTTGCTTTGGGTCGGCAAGGCAGACAGGCCAGAGCCTTGCAGACCCGGGCAATAAAGCCAGCAATTAGCTTTGAGACAGCAAGGCAGACCGGCCAGAGCCTTGCAGACCTACGATGTGGAAAGAAGCCAATATAGACCTACGCTGTGAAAATAAGACAAAATTGAAACCACGCGAATTCAAACGACAATTGCTTCTAGTCACGTGGAGGGGAGAATTCCCCGACGAGTCCTGTTCACCGCCCGGATTTTTAAATATGTCATGTAAAAGAGAGAATACATATTGCTCTATGAAACTCCATCGGCATCAGGAGACATCTATGTGTTTCGGGGATGTTGCCATTCAGCAATTTGAATTCTTACTGTTCATTTTCATGCATTTGTGTGCAGTTTCAATACGCGAAACCCTAATTCCTTGCACATGAACAATCCATCAAAGAATCTGAACGATATCGGACTCGTCTGTTCGTCCTATAGAACAAGCGATCAAGGAATCTGTAGCAAGAACAAGTGATCAAGGAGTCTGTAGCCTCCTCAAATATGAATGTATCCCTTATCAATCTTGGAATCCAAGCCTCATGCTGAAACCGTCGCTATGGTCGCGAACCATCAAGGGAGTGGGTAAGAGATTTTGATTTGCGGTGACAATCCCAAACGTAAACGACAGGCTTTTCCTCTCCTTCAGAAAAGTAGTTGGTATCACATGGGTTAAGATGGCGGCTCTTACCAGCTCATGGACGTGGAGAAATAACCCATATAGTTCCCATCATATTCATTCAAGACCTAAAGAGAATTAGGAACAAATAGTTCCCCATAGTAGTCATTCCACACCTAAGAAGATGTTAGCAACATTATGCAAGTTATCTAAAACACTAAGATTTCAACCATTCTCTTAAAGAAAAAAAAATCATAAATTTCTATCAAACCCTAAAATTTTTAGTAAAAGATCTCATTTTAGAGTGGTAAAATGCAATAAAGTGTTACTAGGAGTCTTATTGTTAAATTTCTATCAAACCCTAAAATTTTTAGTAAATTGTCTCATTTTAGAGTGGTAAAATGCAATAAAGTGTTACTAGGAGTACTATTGTTAAATTTCTATCAAACCCTAAAATTTTTAGTAAACTAAAGTGTTACTAGGAATCATATTGTTAGAAGGTCAATATAATTGTTAACTACCCAACATTACTTATCACTTTGACCTATAAAAAAAACAAAGCTTATGATGATCTATTAAATAACTTCTTTAAATAAATATTCAATACATTCTTTGTATGTCTCTTTCTTTTCTAAAATACCAATAGTAGTATAAAGCAATACCATTTTCTTTATGTCTCTCTCATGTTATGATTGATTGAGATAAATAAAAGGTCCTTTCAAAGGTTGTCTTAATTTAAAAGCGAATACTTTATTAAAGTTTTTATAATGAGAAAGTAGTATTATGGGAAAGCAAAATGGCCAATAGCATACTCGACCATAAATATTTTCTAAGGTACAACAACGAGACACCATACAAATCTTAAAGGTATATAAGGCAAGACAATGCCATGCTTACTTGGGAGCATAAAAATTGACTAATCAACATAGTTCTCAATCATCAACTTGTATATGCAGTGGCAGTATCATTCTCATTAAAGCATAAAGGAGGGATTATGATGCAAACATATGTCGTGATTTTATAAGCAGTGCTACAAATAATGTTTTCAATAATAGTTTCATGTTGCAAGATTAGAACTAAGATGCTAGGGCTTACCATTGCCAGAAGCAATGGTCTTGAAAGTTTGAAAGTTTGAAAATGCTTGCATAGCCCAACAAACGTGTTAGGGAAAATATATGAAAATAAGTACTATAAGAAAGCAAAATGGCCAATAGCATATGAAGAAAAATCATGTGAGGAGAAATATTATTCTAAGGCACAACAACCAGAAAACATACAAACCTCAATGGTACTTAACTCAATCTACAGGCAGACGAAAGAAGCATATGGAAAACAAATTGGATCCAAGCAATGAATTATCCGGTGGCAAGACAAGGCCATATAGTGAATCATCTGGCAACAAGAGATCGAATTACCTAGTAGCATAAAAATTGACTTATCAACATAATCCTCGATACGACTTGTATATGCATTAGCAGTATCATTCTCATTAAAGAATAAAGGAAGGATTGTGATGCAAACATATGCCATGATTTTTATAAGAAGTGCTACAAATAATGCTTGCAATAACATTTTCAT
>ML788322.1:251793-262742 GCA_009831015.1 Picea engelmannii | reverse complement strand
AATCTACACGTAAAGAGGAAGATGTCAGAATTCAGAATGATGATCTTGCAACAGAGCAGGATTATAAATTGTTCTAATCCATCTAGCTTGAAGACTCCAAGTAATGTGAATATTGAAGAGGAGGAGTCTAAGAAGTAGTTGTTACAAATTAGAGAACTATCTTTTGGGCGATCTGAAGTGTTTGCAAATTTTTGGAAGGAAGATTCATAATGGTTTGATGACAGAGGTACAAAATGTCTCGTGACAGATTGGTTGATTAAGGATATTTCGTAATAATAGAAAATGGTAAAATAAGTAATGGTAATTGATGAAGAAACCCTAATATATAATAAATAATTAAATAATTAATCCTTGGGTTCCTTGAGGGCTCGAGCTACTAAAGATTAAAGTAGCAAGGTCTAAGTTTGGGTGGAGATTCATCCCCCATTTTGGTGTTGCACTTTTCCCTATCAAGATCAAGCTATGGATACTTTCATAAAGTCATCCAATTACATGTAAGATGCATTCTTCACCAAAGATAATTTTCCTGCCTCCCATTGATCCTCCCAATAAGAATCTCAATGATGAATCAATGATTATTTGAATTATTTTATGGTAATTTTGTATTTCCTTAGTAGATCTAGCTATTGCATGGGTAAATTTTTGTTATTTTTTCTTTAGTAAACTCGACCATTACATATGGTATTAGAGTGACGATTTCAACCCTTAAGACCTATGGGCCTTCCCAATCAAGTTAAAGTAGTAGATCTGAAAATATAAATCTAGAATAGTATTGTAGATAATAAGAGATCTAGAATAAGTTGAAAGTCTACATCCATGTAGATCTACATTTGTTGCCTCCACATAAGTTTGATTTGTCACGATGCTCAATTTTTCAATCTAGGTTATTTTGAGCTTAAATGTCATATCTCACATATAATCTATGGTACTAGATGAAAAAATTTCACTCTGTACTAGCATCGAAAAGTTTTGATTTGTCTCTTCATTGGTTTATCTTTACCTGATCAAAACCTAAAGTTTGTGTTGTGTTCTCTTCAAATCTGATCTATCCTATTATGCAACCCTATTGATTATGCTTTAATGGTCTTGTTAAAACTACAAGAGGTTGTTTGCTTATAAGTATTAAATGAAAGGGTAATAAGTTGATATTCTATTGGAACAATCAATACTTAATGATGGATGTCTAGGGTTAACAATCTCTACAAAGTGGGATTCGATTCTTAGATTTATCATACTTCTACAAAGTGGGATTCGATTCTTAGATTTATCATACTTCTCATTTTTCTCTCTTGACCGGAATATAATAAAACATGTATATCTATGTATCATGTTTATTAGTCCCTACCTCCGACTAGGGACTATAGCAACCGCCTTGCGGTCAACTATCATTGATCGAGTATTACGTGGTTTGTTTTGCTGCATTAATAGGTTCATTTTGGAGCAGTACTATAGCTTTTGACTCCATGTTAATTCACTTGATCAATGCAGTCAATGTATGTTCTACAGTCAAACCCGGCACAGATTGCTGCAAGCTAGTTGCAGACCACGTCACAACAAACCATCAGTGGCTAGCGGACATCAACTGTCCTTCACTGACACACCAGAATGGGTACAGAAGAGGGGGGGAAACCCCCCTTGTACAACAACATTACCGCCAACGACCGCTCAGGTACCAGAGCAAAATGCCCCTCGTTCGAGCCGCCCTTGTAGTTACGCGACCGACTTCTGGCTAGAGAACAAGGTCTCAGGAAGGAGATGGAGATGGAAGCTAGCACGTCCCATCCAAAAGCACCTCGAGGGTGGGATCCAGGCAAATGCATTCCACAAATGGACAAAACGTCGAGATACCTCATAAACTCAACAAGAGTAGGGGAACATACCCAATTCATGAGAGAACACGCCCTCATTGGCAAGTTCCTGGGCCTATGGCCATCAGAAAGAGATCTAAACAAATGGATAAAACACTGGTGGAACCCCAAACGAGACTATGAGGTCCAACTCAGTTCCAAAGGTCTCTTCACAATCATCCTGTACAACCTAGAAGACAGAGACAGGATATTTGAGAATGGGCCATACTTTTATAACTCAGCAGGGTTATTCTTGCGTTTCTGGACTGAAAGATTCAGCCCAAACAAGGAGGATTTCACGATGGCTCCAGTATGGATCCGCCTTTACTCCCTACCGCAAGAGTTCTGGCTGGAAGAGACTCTCATGGGCATAGGAAACACACTGGGCCAATACGTCAAAGCATCAGAAGCCACAAGGCAGAGGAAATACACTTCATACGCCAGGATCTGTGTCTACATGAATATTTCTAAGGCCCTACCAGGAGTTGTAACTCTGGAATACCTGGATGAGGACTGGCAACAAACACTGGACTATGAACACATCCCTTTTCGTTGCAGGCATGGTCACCTCTTCAGAGACTGCCCCCTGATTAAACAAGCCACCAAAGCAAATGACACCATACATAAGGATGGCTTCACCACGGTCACGGCCAAAAAGAAAAATCCTCCAAGGAAGCAAGCCCCAGATCCCAGACAAAATATCTCGACCAAAAACTCCTATGAGATTCTGAACCAGCTACCAGAAGATGAGGAAATCCAAGATCCGCACAAGGAATCGTAACAGGCCCAAGGGGAGACCCAAAACTCCCCCCCCCCCTCGCCCAAATCATGAAATCTACACAGAAGAAAGAGGAGACGGGGACGGAGACACCCCAATGCTACTAGACGACAGAGATCTAGCGGGCATAGATCTGGCAAAGCTCGAGGAGGCTCTGAATCAAAAAGACCTGCAGACCCTTCCTGAAGAACAACTATGCAAGGTACATAAGGTCTTTCTTAACTCCTCAGCAGGATCCGCAGCACACCTGGGTATAGCCACTGACTCGGGTTCAAGCTCGAAAAGAATACTCCGTGAGAAAAAAAGAAGGGGGCGAAAAACAATGCAACAACTCATCAAGGAGGCGAACAACCTTATGATAAAATTAGGGCAGATCCACAAGCTCTCGGAGGGATACCTCCACCCAACACCACCCTCTTAATGATGAAGATCATTACCTGGAACATTAGAGGACACAATGGTCGATCCAAACAAAGGATCCTCCGAGACTGCATCAAAGCAGAAAACCCAAACATCCTAATGTTACAGGAAACCAAATGTGCGAGGGCAGAAGTTGAAACCATCTTCCAGCGTATCTGGAGAGGATGTAACTCCATTTTAACAGACTCCACAGGAGCCTCAGGGGGTCTAGCTATCCTCTGGAACCCAGGCAACATCACTCTAAGAAAATCCTTCTCAACTATAGGTACAATAACGACCCACTTTGAGGTCACAGGCTCAAATTAGGAAGGAGCCATTACAAATGTTTATGGCCCCCAGAGCCAACAGGACAAAGATAAACTCATGGAGCGGCTAGCACTAATCAAGACTCTGGTTACAACACACAACTAGATCTTAGGAGGCGACTTCAACATGATCCTGTCGCTGGAGGAAAAAACAGGAGGCAACAAGAGACTCGAGCAAGACAGTGGTAAGTTCAAAACCATCATTGATCATCTAAATCTAGTAGACATAGAAAATAGTAATGGCACCTTCACCTTGTCCAATCGTAGATCAGGCAACCAACACATTGCTTGTCGTCTGGACCGCTTTCTGGTGGCTGAGGAATTAATGGAAGAAGGCTCTTACACGGAAAGTCTTGTTCTCCCAAAAGCCAAGTTGGATCACTGGCCTCTTGTTTTTAATCTAGAAACAGGAGCAACACCCAAATACAAACCCTTCCGTTTCGAGAAATTCTGGCTCTCACACCCGAACTTCCATCAGTTAGCAAAATCCTGGTGGGCACAGGCAGAAATAGATCATGGCACTAGCATATATAAATTCCAGCAACGCCTCAAAAACTTCAAGCAGTTGCTGAAACACTGGAACAGGAACACCTTTGGAAACATACTCCAAAGCATACAGGACATAGAAAATAAACTTGTGGAGATACAAAAAATTTTCATCTTAGGATCCTGGACCACTGAACTAATGAAAGAGGAGGAGAAGCTTCAAGCGCAATTAGAAGAGAGAAGAAGGCAAGAGGAAATCTTGTGGAAACAAAAATCCAGGGTACAATGGCTCAAAGAAGGGGAAAAGAACACAAAATTCTTGCACGGAGCAATGGTGCACCGCCACCACATCAACAAAATAACCTACTTAGAGGATATCTAGGGCAATTCAATCAGAGAACATTCTCAGATAGAGGCAAAGCTGACCAACTACTACCGAGACCTTCTAACGGAAACCAGGGAGGACAAAACGACAACCATCCAAAGGGTCACCAGACACATACCCTCTCTGGTAACTCCGGAACAAAACGTAGCCCTAACGCGGCCCATCACCCAAGAGGAAGTCGACCAAGCCGTAAAAGCTATGCCCCCAAGAAAATCCCCCGGCCCGGATGGGTTCACCATTGATGTTTTCCACCACTGTTGGGACCTGGTCAGGGAAGAAGTTTGGGAGGTAGTAGAGGAATCGAGAGCATCAGGCCTAGTCCTATAGGCTCTCAATGCCACCTTTCTCACCCTCATCTCGAAAGAGGAATGAGTCACAAACCCTAAAAAGTTCAGACCCATCGCCTTCTGCAATGTAATTTACAAAATCATAACAAAGGTGGTGGAAAATCGACTCAAACCCATACTGACCCATGTCATCTCCAAGGAACAGGCAGGGTATGTAGAAGGAAGACAAATCATGGACAACGTCATTCTGGCTCACGAGGTCATCCACTCCCTCAAGACATCAAGAACTCTAGGTATGTTAATCAAACTTGACCTTTCAAAAGCTTTTGACAAATCCAGCTGGTAGTACCTTCGGGTTGTCCTAGAGTCTTTTGGATTTGATCAACATTGGGTGGACTGGATCTTAAATCTCACCTCCTGAACCTTCTTCTCCATTCTTTTTAATGGGGTCCCATCTCGACCTTTTTCACCATCTAGCGGTATCAGACAAGGGGACCCCCTTTCACCCTTCTTGTTTGTACTTATGGCGGAAGGCCTGGGATGTTACATCAAATTGGCAGTCACAGACGACTCTCTCAAAGGCCTGCCTCTGCACAATATCCATCTAGTGCCCTCTCACAGTCAATTTGTCGATGACACCCTCTTACTGAACTCCCCAACGGCCTGGGAGGCCAACATGCTCAACTCTATCTTCTCAGACTTCACAGAAGATTCAAGCATGTCTCTTAACCTAGACAAGTCCAAACTCTATTTTTTCAACACCCCGACAACTGTCCAGCTCCATATTTCCAGACTCCTAGGAATACCCAAGAGCTCCCTTCCGTCCAACTATTTAGGCGTTCCTCTCACGGGCACGGCAACAAGATCCATCTCCTGGGAAAACCTTCTTCTTTCCATCTCCAACAGACTAAGCAACTAGACTTTCAAACCACTCAACATCACTTCCAGGTTGGTCCTCCTCAAATCCGTCTTACAAGCCCTACCTACTTACCTCTTCACCGCTCTAGCAGCTCCTAAACAGGTCATCAAATCCATAAGGAACCTCCAGTGAAACTTCCTCTGGCATGGACATCAACCTAACAAGAAATGGGCGCTAGTAAGCTGGGATAGAATTTGTACACCAAAAAGCCTAGGAGGATTGGGACTTCGTGATCCAGGGAAACTCAATCAAGTAATGGGAGCCAAAATCTGGTGGAGATGGTTAAAAACCCCAACAGCCGTCTAGGTGCAAATATGGAAGCAGAAGTATGCCGACCTCACACCAAATAATCAACTTATTAGACACAATGACCGACTACAGGGCTCCAACATATGGAACACAACTTGGAAAAATCGTATGCTGGTTCAAAATCACGCTTTCTGGGAGGTCCGAAATGGAGAAAGTGCCATGTTTTGGCAAGACTCGTGGCAACAATTCAGACCCCTAGATGAACTAGAGGAGATAAACACACTCAAACAAGCTCTCAACCAGGATACATCTTTAAGGGTGAAAGACCTCTCGAAACCCGAGGAACAACGACATCAATGGCGCCATTGGAAAACATCTAGTCGGTATCTAGGGGTCCTAGAGAATCTCAATCTGCAGAACTGGCAATTCCATGCTAACCACCGGAAAATACCCAATAGAGAAGGTCCAAACATCCTCAGATGGGGGTATTCCATAGCTGGCACTTTCTCAAGAAAGGAAGCTTACTTCCTACAGGATAATCACCAGAATCAAAACAAGGAGAACATATGGAGCCCTGCTCTATGGCCTAAGGTTTCCACCTTCCTATGGCTTATGGTGCATAACCGAATCCTAACCTGAGACAACCTCAAAAAAAGAGGCTTTATTGGGCCCTCTTTCTGTGTCCTATGCTGCCAGCAAGAGGAAACCAAAGAACATCTCTTCAATGGATGTCACTTTAGCCAACATATTTGGGACCAAGGAGCGCAAATAATGCGTCGATCCAATCAACACCAGAGCAACATCAATGACACAATTGAGAATTGGGACTCTATCACCTACAACAACCCCCTACTAAACCACATCTAGCAACTACTACTAGGATTCATCCTCTGGAAAATCTGGAAAGAACGAAACAAATGAATCTTCCACTCCAAAGCTTCCACACCAGACACAACTTGGGAGAAAATAGTTTCACTAATCAAGGAAACTGTCAGAAGTAAATCCTGGAAAATAGAGGACCTAAACTGCAACCCAGAGGAACATTGCATTCTTCAAAGTTGGCAGCCCAATCTAATCAATCGACTAACAACAGAGAAGCCCAAGCACCAACAAAGTAGTCCAACCATCTGGACCCCCCCTCCAACTAATTTCATAAAGATAAACTTCGATGGGGCTTCCAAAGGCAATCCGGGACCAACGGGCTATGGAGCAGCACTCAGAAACTCCAATGGAGAGATCCTATGTCTTGTTGCAGGATTCCTAGGGGAAACAACAAATAATGTGGCAGATCTAACCGAATTATTGCGGGGTCTCCAAACAGCTATTGACAGACACCATCATAAGATTATCTTGGAGGGGGACTCACAAATTGTTATTCAGTTAATCACCAAGATTCTCCATGGGGGAAATCCATTGAAAATCTCACCCAGCTGGTGACTCTCTGGGCTGCTAGAGGATTTTGGCAGCCTCCTCCGAACCAATCTCAGCATCACACCCTCCCACGTGAAACGAGAAGCAAACAGGGTAGCAGATTTCCTGGCAAACGAAGGAGTAGAAATGGGGACTGAACACTTATGTTGGGAGGCCCACACCTCGAAAGACTCAGACATCTCAACTCGGTGCCAAACCTTATCCACCAACGATCTACAACCCCCGGATGGGGTGCCACGTTGCAGATCCGAGACACGCGGGCAAACGTTGGGCTGCACCATTAATACAACCCACCGACGACCATCCCCTCAACACTTAAATGGGAACGAGCCCGTGCAGGATTAACCAGGAGACGAGTCCCTTCACGCAAGTGAACATGACATCGCACCAAAGAAATAGGAGGCCAGCCTTAATGGTCATGGCATTCACCGTCATCCTCATCCTTATCACCCGCCTCGACAACAATGAGAGGCATTCGAATTTTGTAGAGCCAAACACAGAGCCACCGGAGTTCTGGAGCAGGGTTATTCAACCGCTGGGAACTTCGGACACCTCTTGGTTCTTCAACATGCCCAGGGCACGAGGAAATCCACGCAGGGGCGCATCTTGGTACTCATCTGAATCATGCAGGCAGAGGCAGAAGAAGTTCAAGAAGGCGTTGGCCTTGGCATCCTCGTGAAGAAACAGGAAGTCCGGGAGACCTCGAACGCCTCCCATGGTGTACGTGGAAGAGATCACCCTGGACGAAGCCATGCAAAGCTATCCCAAGCACCCTCTTTTCACAGTCCCGGACAATTGGAATCCTCCCACTGATTTTGGCACTGAAGATAAGATTTCACCTCCGGGAATACCGCGTGGCTACAACGCAACTCACCCGACAGAGGAATTCACCACCTGCTATGTTGAGGAAGAGGTACCGTGCTGTGCAAAAGAAAAAAATGACCCACCCACTGGTGCATCTCCGGAGGAGGCGACTCAGCCGAACAACCAGCAGGTACATCAAGCCAGTGAAGCAAATGAAGGCGAAGGAGCACAGGGGCCATTTCCCTTGGCCTCGGTTGAAGGAAATTGGCAGGACCAACATCCTTTCACAAACCCGGGGTACCTAGCACTAATCTTTGAAATGCAGAGCATGCTGAACGATCAGATCTTTCGTATCACTCAAATCGACCATCGACTCGACATGCTGTATGCTGCACACTCTAGGACTCTCCCAAAAAGGCAATGCCCTACGTGCGCACAAGCTTATGCGTTTCCTGCAAGATGGCGAAGGCATGGGGAAGAGGACGAGCCGGTTGGTTAAAAGGTCTAGTGATGTTCATAGTTAGCAATATCTTTTTGTTTCAGAACAAGGTTTTAGCCCAGTTAGATCATAGTCATGTTGTAACTAGGTTGTTAGAATACAGACTGAACCTAATGGATAGGCGTCCTGGTTTCCTTCGGGTAGGACAACACTCTAAAAATTTTGTTTGTTTGAACACAAGTGGCATAGAAATTCCAGCTATCTCGGTTTCCTGTTCAGGCGGGATAGCTGTTATCATAAATAAACTCTGTAACTCTGCAACTCTAATATAAACAAGATCCTCCCCTTTTTTACTTAAAAAAAAAGAAATGTATGTTCTACAGTTGATGCTATGCAGATCAATGTAGTCGATGTATGCTTTGCAAACGATGCTCCGAGTCTTCCCCTCACCGCCTCATCTCTAATTCTATGCTCACCGCCAAAGGGAAGGGACTCCATATTAATTCACTTGATCAATGCAGTCAATGTATGTTCTACAGTCGATGCTATGCAGATCAATGCAGTCGATGTATACTTTGCAAATGATGCTCCAAGTCTTCCCCTCACCGCCTCATCTCTGATTCTATGCTCACCGCCAAAGGGAAGGGACTCCATATTAATTCACTTGATCAATGCAGTCAATGTATGTTCTGCATTCGATGTAATGTAGATCAATGTAGTTGATGTATGCTCTGCAAACGATGCTCTGAGTCAGCCCCTCACCACCTCACCTTTGATTCTATGCTCACCACCAAAGGGAAGGGAGGGGGCAAGGAAATAAGGAAGGCCCGCTCACTAAATAAAGATACTGAGATATGCTAAACAAAGATACTAAGATATCGTGAGAGGAGTTGATACCCTAAGAGGAGAGAAGTTTGATGCTCACAAAGGAGTATCCATGGTCGATCCCTGATGTTGGTGAGGATGGTCAATTCCTGTTGGACTTTAGGATTGCTAGCATAAATTATAAGATTTTGAGTTTATTGTCTAAGTTATTGCATGCTAGTAGTAGGTTCAATTACACAGGTAGCTTATTCCTACAAAAGAAGAATTCCTAATTACCTTAGTCAATCTAGTAATTGATTAAGTACATGACTAAATTTAACACACTGAACACGAAACCACTAATGAGTAGCGATAGAAAGCGTGGTTATTGCAAAGGCACTGACTCATTCAATGCACTTCAATGCAAGGAATGCATCACATTACAAAGAAATTTCTTGGCCAAACATGGTTTGATAGGTGAAAATGAAGATATGGGAACGCGTCGTGGTGGCCTTTTTTTCTTTGAAATTGACAATGGGACACATTCTTTAGCAAAATATGGAGTGAAAGATACGAACACAAGCCCGAGAATGAGGCTGCATGTAAACAAAGTTGAAGTTGACTAATGGGCTTGCAAATATCATGCACCCGAAACCCTAAACAAGGAGGCTTTTGGGCCTATAACAACATCAAATAACAGGGCTAAGCTACTTCAAAAACCACATAAAACACATGCATGACTTGGCATATGGTGGTGTGAAATACAGAGGAGAGATACAAATGATGTTTGCAAAAAATAAACACACCATGTAGATGCTATCATGCAACAAACAATAATCCAAAAAAAGTTATAGAGTTACCTCTAAAAGCTATATATAGAGAGCTCAAAGTCCAAAATCCTCCACAACCAGCAAGAAACATTTCACAACTATATATGGAGCCAAATGAATTGGTGGTAACACTATAGTAGTCGAGGCAATGATTTTATATTAGGTAAGATGGTCGCACATATGGCAAGAAGGATGGGTTTCCACGATAGAGTTAGTCTTCCAGAAATGAGGTCGATTAGCTTCAACCTCGTTGATTTACCCCTATCTAGACTGGTGCTCGAATTCCCAAATTGGCGTATGAATGAAGTACATTTTGGTGTTCATTGTAATTGAAAAGCATTGTTTGGTGTATTTATGACTACCATCGAAACCTAGCTTTAATGGCCACCTGGGTTGATTAATTCAATAGTGACTATTGTTTGTATAGAGATTGAGATAATTATTTATATCTAATATCATATATCTCTCTGTATATTATTGCATGTTAAAAAAAAAAAAGCATACAGATAATTCATATACTAAACCTCAAACTTCATACGTATTTTTAAATGCTCCACTTGGTAGACGCTTTTAATTGTTTTTAATTATATTGCGCGATTGAGCGAGCGGTTAGGGTTCTGCGACTCTTTTAAAAATGTGTATTTCCTCTTCTTCTTTGGCATGGCTCTAATAACACTGTATGAATCTGCCCCTTTAACAATGCTTGAGGTAATATAAACTATGTTACAATTTTAATTATAATATTATATTAATCCAGCGGAAAGTTGTATGGTTAAGAACGTCTGTTTTCTGAGTGGGCATAATGGTTAAGAACATATGTTTCCTCTTAAGAGGTCACAAGTTCAAATCCAGAGGGGGGTAGGGTATGTATACCTCCGTGGACTCCCTTGTCCCACAAACAAGGGGGTCTCATACACCAATTTGGTGTGGCTTGACTGTGACCTTCAAAAAAAAAAAAAAAAAAA
>ML788322.1:172229-251713 GCA_009831015.1 Picea engelmannii | reverse complement strand
GGTGTGGCTTGACCATGACCTTAAAAAAAAAAAATGAATCTGCCAAGGTCCCTTGTCCCACAAACAAGGGGATCTCATACACCAATTTGGTGTGGCTTGACCGTGACCTTAAAAAAAAATAAAAAAAAATGAATCTTCCACTTTTTAATAAGATTTGACATGATATAGCCCAAAAATCTATGTTGCATTTTTAATTACAATCTTATATATTAATTATTTTGTTATTTTAATTATAATATATTATATTAATAATTAATGTTAATTAAATGTTATATTAATTATTTTGTTATTTTAATTATAATATATTATATTAATAATTAATGTTAATTAAATGTTATAATAGTAAAATTTTGATGTATATATTTAAGTATGATTTAAATATCTAAAGGAAATAGTTTTCTTTTAAGTGTAAAATGATAATAATAAATTAGAGAAATATGTGATCATTTTTCCAAGGTGATAAATCACGGATCAAACTAATATCTAAAAGAAAATTGAATACATATATGAACAGAGGTTATGTGATCAAACTTAGTACATCTCCTCTTCTGGCTTCTCTGGAATAAAAAGAATAAAACATGTCGAGAAGTGAATAAAAAACAAAGAAGTTATGAAACCTTAAATTTAAACATTAAATTATAACTACAACAATTTCCATATATGATATATATAACACTCAAACTAATGAGATATACGATGCTTAGGAAAGAGAAATCGGTCTGACAAGTGAGCTGGCAGGGCAGGACAGGAGAGAATGGACAAGTGATGATGATTTGAAATTGTATGTGCTACTGGACCGTTGTGACTTGAAAGTTCTGAGTTGGCAATTCAACCGTACTTTTCTCCAGTTGTGAGAGGTATGGGGATTTGACAGTTGTGAGTTGGCGATTCAACCGTACTTTTCCTCATTTGGTCGAATAACTAGATAGGAATTTTCCATGTCCATGGGAGATGACTAGAAAGTTTGTGCTGCATAAACTTTTTACTGGTTTGAAATTTTTTTTTTTTTTAAGATTTAAGATTTTTTTTTTTTAAATATCACTACATATTATTTTATTTTAGTGTTAGACAAATTTAGAATTTTTATAAAAAGTCCCATTACAGTAAATACAATACAAAGCACCGATCACACCAAAATGGTGATGCAAAAAAGGAATTGAAGTTACATATAAGATGTATAACTATGCATCATACCGAAGATTCCAACAACAACAGTGTCTAAAAACAAAAAACAAAAATAGGACAGTAACAAAAATCTCCAAAGATCTAGTGGACCCTGAATTGCAATCTGGGCCCCTCCACTCCACAGATCCAATGATGATAGTGAATAAATCCTTCCCTAACTTCCAGTGCCAACTTAGATTGTTTATTAGCTTCCACATTGTATTCTCTGAAAATACGTTGATATTTTATAGACCTGAAAGTACTTGTTAATTATTTTATCCTAATTTTCCACCCTTCCAAAGCTGCAACCTTGAGTCTGCCCTTTTTTAATAGCTAATCCAAGACTACTTTTGAATCTCCCAACACCTAGATATTTGTAATAGTTAACTTGTGTGCTAGTGTGAAGGTTGCCCACGCACTGAGAAGCTTCGCTTTCGTATTTGATCCATTACCACAATTAAAAGTCCACTTATACTCTTCTGCTTTTGAGATTTTAATGATCCCACCTGCTCCACACTTGCTACCCTCCTTCTGAGTTGCCCCATCAAACCAGGCAAGTGCCTTAGTACTGTTATGTGAAATCAAAGGTGCCCGATGCATTCTTACTTTTTTTTTTCTGTGGTTTTAAAATTAAGAAATGCCTTTGTCTTGTAGATCACAATCAGAACAGATGGATTGGAATCTTCGAAGAGTGCTTTATTTCTTTCATGCCAAATAAGCCCAGAGATATAAGCTGGGAATAGTGGGGATGCCGAAGTGTCCTCTATCCAATACTTTATGCCTTCCACCAGATTTGTTCCATACCAGCTACACTTAAGATTAAATTCAAGTATCAATCTATCCCAAACCTGTCTAGTAAAAGTGCAGGAAATGAATAGGTGGGTGATAGATTCTGAATCCCCCCTACAAAGAGGGAATCTCCCAGGTCCTACCCAACCCCTTCTTTGTAATGATTCCCAGGTAAGAATTTTACCTCTCATCGCTAGCCACAAAAATGGTTTAATCTTTAATGGCACCCTCCACTTCCATATATTGTTTTTCCAGGTTTCCACCTTGTTTAGTGTTTTTGATTCAATGATGGTCATATAAAAATTCTTCACTGAAGGAACACCTGATGCATCCCCTCTTGCCCACCTTAAACTATCCTCTTTTTCTGTGATGATAGCTCCCAAATCGATGAGGGTTGTTCTAAATAGATCCCATTCATTTTTTAGTGCACCTGTGAGCCCCAACTCCCTTTTGCCAAGCCAATTAAAAGAAGACAACTGGTCTACAATGGACGGACAAATCTGAGCAAGTTTCTCAACATTCCTGAGTTGTAATTCATTTAAAAGAATTGGAGATAGATAGGACGAATTTCCCATACCAAGGATACAATCATTTCCTAAGGCAATCTGAGTGCCATTCCCCAGAATCCAATACAAACCATGAGTAATAAGATGTATCGCTTTTATCAGTCCACTCCAAATTTTGGATGCCCCAAGATTCATAAAAGTGGAAGATCTGAGCCAATTTATAACTGAAGTTTCGTGGACATACTTGACAAAAATGACTCTATGAAAGATCCCTTGCCTTGTTAAGACTTTCCAAAGAGTATTCGCAGCCAAAGAGTTACTGAAATAAAAAATATTTCGGATACCCCAGACCCCATAGGATTTGGGAAGCGCTAAAAGGTCCCACCGACACAGATGTAGATGATTAGAATCATTTGTCCTATGCCAAAGAAGATTAAACATCGACTTTTTCAAATCCTTTAGAATAGAAATAGGGACCACCGCCAGAGATAGCCAATAAATTGGTTGACTCTCTAATACATCCTTTAAAAGTGTGAATCTGCCACCTAGTGATAACCATCTGAAACACCAGTTACTTATCTTTTTTTCTACTTTTTTGATCAACCATCTCCATTCCTCTTTACGTTGGTAACTAGATTTAATAAAGAATCCTAGATACTTGAATCCTTGCTCCAACTCCATAAAATTATAAGGGAAAAGTGACTTGAATGGAAGCATATCCAAATCCGACATAGTTGCTTGATGAAAAGTAGATTTAGAAGCATTAATAGAGAGACCTGAGAATGAACAAAAGCTTTTAAGAATCTTATCGATTTCCCACCATTCCTGCACATTTGCATTAGTCATAATGACTACACCATCAACAGAGAGAATATGTAAGATCTTTAATGATCTTGAGACTTTTATACCGATCAATCTTCCATCATTTTGGTTGTCTTTCAACAACAGACTCAAACCTTCCATAACTAGGATAAATAAAAGCGGGGAAAGTGGACACCCTTGTCTAGTACCCTGCCCACTCTTAAAAAAATTGGTAGCCTCCACATATTATACACGGAATGGTTGCATTTTCTTCCATCGAGATCGAAGGTCGAACAAAATGCACTTTGAAGCGAGAGGCCTTGTGGTTCCCTTTCATCAGGTATCACATGGTCGAAGCATCTCTTACTCAAGGTGATACCATTCATAGACTTTTCTAAAATAACAAACCATGCATCATTTTTTTCCAAGAGACTTTAGTCTCTGCGAAGAAATCCAGAAAGTTTATGTGCTCGATTTACCCTCATTGGATGACTACTGCTGTTAGTTCTGTTGGGACATCTAGAGCCCTGTTAGTGGCTTGGAATCCTAAGATTTTTTATTTATAGTCTTTTCTAAGCCTCGGTGGAATTCTTTTGACAAGTATCCACCTTCCGGATAAAAAGAATATTAGTTTTATTAATACTTATGGGTCGTGCACGGGGCGCAGGCGCTTCTGGGAACAAGTGGAAGCTAAAGGTCTGTTGGCACTTAACAATCTCATCCTAGCAGGTGGTTTAAACTTTGCAGATAGTATTAAAGAAGTGTGGGGAGAAATAGCATTGCCCGATTTATTGGCAATTTTTTTCAAAAATCTTTTCTCCACGAACATATTGGTGGATATAAAACGTGCAATGATTATGCCTACTTGGTGAAATGGCAAGAGAGGGCGGGAGGAAATTCAAAAGAGACTAGATAGAGCTTATGTTTCTAAAGATCTTCTGAATGATGCTGCAAGATACAGATCTTGGGTGGAACTACCTTTTATTTCAGATCACGTGCCTATTGTTCTACAACTTGATTATGGTTACAAGCATGTTGCATACCCTTTTAAATTCAATCCAACCTTTCTACATGAAGAGTCCTTCTGTGATCTTGTTCAGACCTATTGGGGCCTACAACATGTTGACGAAGGGAATGGAGCACAACGAAGACTGTCTTGGAAACTCTCGGGTTTAAAGGCAAAGGTGAAGGATTGGTTGGCTAAAAAAAAGAAAAAGGAGTTGGTCCTTTTAAATCAAGAAGAAGAGAAGATTTCACTTCTTACAGAACAATACTTGCACTCTGATCTTAGCAATGATCTTAGAATCCGATTGAAAGAACTTTAAGCATAGAGAAACAAGTTATTGTTGGCCGAGGAAGGAAGGTGGCATCTTAAAAGTAGAGTGACCTAGATAAAATGTGGAGATAGGAATACAAATTTTTTTCATCAATTCGCTAGTTACAGGCGGAACAAGAAACATCTTTGGGAGATCAAAGATGGATTGGGACATATACATTGTGGACAGGACGCTCTAAAGAATGAAGCTCAATGTTATTTTAGCAATTTCTATCAAGACCCTAGAACAAACATGATGGTGGACAAGGTAGCTTCGACCAACTTGTTTACAAGGATGGTCAGTGAGGAGGAATTCAACCAGCTTGAAAAACCAGTTACTAAGGAGGAAATTTTGGATGTTTTAAAGGGTTTTGCCAAAGATAAAAGCCTCGGGCCTGATGGGTGGACTGTGGAATTCTACTTGCACTTCTATGATATGATTGCAAATGATTTGTTGGAAGCATTTGAGGAGTTTCGTAGGACTAGTGTTGTTAATAGAGCTATCAAATTGACATTTATTGCTCTCATCCCCAAGGTAAATGGTCCTACAACTTATGAGGAGTTTCATCTGATAGCTCTGTGTAACCTTTGTTACAAGATCTTCACTAAAATTATTGCTAGGCGCATTAGACCGATATTGTCTTGTGTTTTATCCGAGGAACAATTCGGTTTTTTGAAAGGTAGACAAATTATCGATGCTATTGGGACGACGCAGGAATGCCTGCACAATATCAAAGTGAAAAAGTTACAAGCATTGATTCTTAAAATTGATTTGAAAAAAACATATGATTGTGTTAGCTGGGATTATCTAAAACTGGTCTTAATTCAATGCAGTTTCGGCCTACCGACGACAAAGTGGATCATGAAATGTATTACATCGGCTACTTATGCTATCTTGATCAATGGTGAACCCATGGGTTTCTTCAACAGTGAAAGAAGATTGCGCTAGGGTTTTCCATTATCACCCTTGTTATTTATTCTAATCATGGAAGGTTTAAGTTTGGCCTTAAAAAGAAGTAAAGAGGAAGGTTTACTTACTGGCATAAAGGTTTCTATCCTACATAAGATTATCCACCTATTGTTTGTTGATGAAATCCTTATTTTTTCTAAAGCTTCTATTGCTGAATGGCAGGAAATAAAAAGAATCTTAGATGTTTTATGCAAAGTTTCTGGCCTCAAGATAAATGAAAAGAAAACTACCGTTCTGCATTACCAAGTGAGACAACAGGATCTGGAGATTTTACAGGCCAACTTTCACTATAACCTTGCTGATCTCTCTAGTGGTTTCAGGTATCTTGGTTACTTCTTGAAGATTAATAGATACAAATCAGAGGATTGGATTTGGTTGATCGATAAATTTGAAGCCCGGATCAGCCACTGGTGCAATCAACAACTTTCCATGGTGGGGCGCTGTGTACTTATCAAGGCGATATTAGAGAGCCAACTTGTCTATTGGCTGGAACTTGCAACTTTACCTTCTTTGACTCTTCAAAAGATCAGACAACTTATATATGATTTCCTATGGTCGGGATGCAATAAGAAAAAAAAAATTCACCTCTGTGCATGGCAACATTTAACATGACCAAAGAAGTTCGGGGGCTGGGGCCTGTGCGATTTGGGAAGTTTTAGTAGGGAGATGGAAACCAATACACTTTGGAGGGCTCTGATACATGATGGTTTATGGCATCGTATCTTGAAAAATAAATACTATCCTTATGTAACAGTGGAAAGATGGCTACCCACGGTTATTGTTGTTGATGTCCAAGGGTCGTAGACTTGGAAGTACCTTTTAAAGTATTTATACATTATATTACAGTGGATTGCATGGAGGTCAGGGTCTGGTCACAAAATTCTGTTGGGCTATGATCATATTCTGGGCATGGGAGAATGGACGATCTTGACAGGTGATCTGATCACAGCTCTCAATAGGGAAGGAATATATTTTTTATTTCAGGCTCATGGCGAAGATCGCGTGGGGGTGGTTGGTACAAATTGGTTCTCCAGTGAATATTTGGGATTAGTTGGAGATCTTGCTTTGGAATGGAATTCATTCCACTGTGCTCTTATAAACAATGGTATACAACTTATAGAGAAGCCAGATCAACTCATCTGGATGGGGAGGGGGGGATGAATCTGGTATATTAACTATCAAGAATGCATATGAGGCTATGGAAAAAAAGAAATGGGTTTTTGTGATTGGCGGCTAGAAGAAAGCTCTGTGGTCGTGGACTTGTCCATTAAAAATTCGTTTATTCACCTGGTTGCTGGTAGAGAATAAGATCCTCACCTGGGATCTGCTCCAGGGAAGAGGTTTCTATGATCCGAGTATCTGCTATTTATGTAACAACAACCAAGAAGATGTCTTCCATCTGTTTGTGGAATGCACATTTGCCTCGAAAGTTTGGGAAAAGGTTACTTCTTTTATAAAACATCCCAGCAGGAGGGTTGGCAATACCATTGCGGAATGTTTTAAGGCCTGGAAATTACAATCTTTATCATACCCCAGTCTACCCACGATCATATGCTGGTTTGTCTGGAAGGAGCGAAACTTGGTGATTTTCGAGGGACATATCCCAAATCTTCAGAAGGTGCCTTATCTCTCTTTTCCCACTGTGGAGAGCTGTAAAAAAATCTTGAAACCTGTTGATTGTTGGAAGTTTTCAATTATAGATGCAGAGTGTGGAGTGGGGGGATGGTTTGATGGTGTTGTTGAAGCTTCGGGCGACAACTATGGAGCTGGGGATTTTATTAGAACTAGTGTGCATAGATGTTACAAATGGTTTTTTAATGGTGGGCCTGGTACAAATACAAAGGTTGAGCTCCTGGGTGCATGGGCACTTCTCCTTTTGGCTTCTTGTCTATAAATCCTGGAGATACATATTCGAGGTGATTCCAAAATAATCATCGATTGACTGAAAGGTAAGGGGCGCCTTCAAGTAGCGGCACTGGAATGTTGGAAGGACTGCATCAAGGATATAACAAATCACTTTCGAAAGATTACCTATGAACATGTTTACAGGGAAGGTAACACTGTTGCAGATAGTTTGTCAAAACGTGCTCTACAACAAGTTCTAGGGAAGATTATTTATTACATGTGTTAAGAAGGTCATGAGGGACCTCTACAATTTTTAAACCTCTTCTAAGGGGTTATCCCTGGTCTCACTTTATTATTGTTTTGGAGTTTTTGCATGTTGAATGTTTGTTGGAAGATCCTCTTGCTCTCAAGCAAAGGAAGGTTGTATTTTTCCAGGCATATATGGGATTTGTTGTCCCTAGTGATTTTGTTTTTGGACATCCTTGGAGGTGGGATTTTGGACTTTTTCTGTTGTCAACATAGCTATTGTATGCCAGAGATGCTCCTTTATGTCTTTGAGACATCCTAGATGCTGATATCTTTGATATGATATCATTTTTGTGAACAGTTTATATTTTAAATAATATAAAATGTAATTTTCTTGAGGAAAAAAGGTTTAGAGATCCATGTTCATGCGAGATCTGATTCCTACATCCCAATAGCCTTCGACCTGTGCTTATCTCAGAATTTCAAGCAAATCCATTCCCTTTGTACTCATATACCACTAGAATTAAAATCACAATCTTCATGATATATCGTGGACCACGCCAAAGATGCAAACATGAAAATGTGGAAGGAAATATTTTACCATCTTTAGAGGTTCCAGAGTATCGATGTATCTTCAATATTGACTTCCCTTTTGTCTTTATGGAAAAGTGTAAATCATGATTCTCTAACTCATAGTACCCCAGTAACAATTAAATATATTATATCTATCATGTATACAGAAATCAACCAGGAAATTCAGGCACATGGACACTTTAAAAAAATTATATATATATATATATATATATATATATATATATATATATATATATATATATATATATATATATATATATTTATTTATTTATTTATTTATTTCACGTTAACTCTCATAAATATAAACTCTCATAAATATATTCACCCTCTTTATTCTTTCTTTTAGGGAAGAGTTAGGTTGGACCCCCTAGCCAATCAATCAACTGAACATCCTTTTCTCAATACCCTTTGTCTGGAGGTTGAGATGCTTTAAGCTCTCTATCAAAACAAGAAGTCTGTGTTAGATTCATCATCCTTCTTATTGTCATCTAAGTCTTTATCACCTAAATCTTAAATCATATTACAAGGTTCCTTCTTTTTCATGACTTTATTTTTAGTACATCAACTTTTCTTATTTTGCTATCCGAGGTTCCATGTCCTGATTTGATTTTTTAGTGTTGTTTTCTTCAACTTTTCTACCTTAGTGATGTTGCCTTTATTAAAAAGAGACTTTCTTCAACCTCCTCTTTTGCTACTCATTTTTCCTTAACCATAAGGGTCAAGATCATGGTTCCTAAGGATTGTGAGGCGATTTGACTTAGAGTGAACATTATGTTATAATATGTGGGAAGACCTATTCATTAACATTTCTTTGTCATCATCTTTTTCAACCTCAATGTGTACTTCATCCAACTTCATCATTGCTTTCAAGGTATTTATATCACTATGCATGGTTTCCTGCTAGCCATCTTTAAACCAAAGATGTGCTTCTTTAAGGTAAACTTGATGCTTTGTGCTTTTGACCTAAGCAACGAATTTAATTCATCTGTAATTTCTTTGGAACTTTTAGCCAAGTCTAGATGATGTAATTGTGTATGAGACATTCCAAATCCAATCATAGATTCAACTTTGTCATCCTTTATAGCCCATTCAACTAGTTTATCTCATTGAAAGGGTTTTTCATTCTAAGCCACGAAGAATGCTCCATATCGTCAAGTTCATTACGGTTTTAATTTGATTTTACAGGTATGAAAGTTTCATATTTTCATCTTTTCTAACATGGGTTCCTCTATTTTCAGACCAAAAAAAAACAAAAAAACATTTTTTTTGTGGAAAAAATAAATACCTAGAGGTTTTCCTTTTCCCTATGTGCATCTGAAAAACATGCTCTAGGGAGACTGCAAGTGAAAAATTCTTTCTATTTTTCAAATATTTTCCCTAACACGGCATCACATTTGTTGGGATATGCAGACATTTTCAAACTTTCAAGACCACTTCTTATGGCAATGGTAAGCCCTAGCATCTTAGTTCTAGTATGCTTCTGGAAATGGTAAGCCCTAGCATTTTAGTTCTAGTCTTGCAACATGAAAATGTTATTGCAAGCATTATTTGTAGCACTTCTTATAAAAATCATGGCATATGTTTGCATCACAATCCTTCCTTTATTCTTTAATGAGAATGATACTGCTAATGCATATACAAGTCGTATCGAGGATTATGTTGATAANATGAAAATGTTATTGCAAGCATTATTTGTAGCACTTCTTATAAAAATCATGGCATATGTTTGCATCACAATCCTTCCTTTATTCTTTAATGAGAATGATACTGCTAATGCATATACAAGTCGTATCGAGGATTATGTTGATAAGTCAATTTTTATGCTACTAGGTAATTCGATCTCTTGTTGCCAGATGATTCACTATATGGCCTTGTCTTGCCACCGGATAATTCATTGCTTGGATCCAATTTGTTTTCCATATGCTTCTTTCGTCTGCCTGTAGATTGAGTTAAGTACCATTGAGGTTTGTATGTTTTCTGGTTGTTGTGCCTTAGAATAATATTTCTCCTCACATGATTTTTCTTCATATGCTATTGGCCATTTTGCTTTCTTATAGTACTTATTTTCATATATTTTCCCTAACACGTTTGTTGGGCTATGCAAGCATTTTCAAACTTTCAAACTTTCAAGACCATTGCTTCTGGCAATGGTAAGCCCTAGCATCTTAGTTCTAATCTTGCAACATGAAACTATTATTGAAAACATTATTTGTAGCACTGCTTATAAAATCACGACATATGTTTGCATCATAATCCCTCCTTTATGCTTTAATGAGAATGATACTGCCACTGCATATACAAGTTGATGATTGAGAACTATGTTGATTAGTCAATTTTTATGCTCCCAAGTAAGCATGGCATTGTCTTGCCTTATATACCTTTAAGATTTGTATGGTGTCTCGTTGTTGTACCTTAGAAAATATTTATGGTCGAGTATGCTATTGGCCATTTTGCTTTCCCATAATACTACTTTCTCATTATAAAAACTTTAATAAAGTATTCGCTTTTAAATTAAGACAACCTTTGAAAGGACCTTTTATTTATCTCAATCAATCATAACATGAGAGAGACATAAAGAAAATGGTATTGCTTTATACTACTATTGGTATTTTAGAAAAGAAAGAGACATACAAAGAATGTATTGAATATTTATTTAAAGAAGTTATTTAATAGATCATCATAAGCTTTGTTTTTTTTATAGGTCAAAGTGATAAGTAATGTTGGGTAGTTAACAATTATATTGACCTTCTAACAATATGATTCCTAGTAACACTTTAGTTTACTAAAAATTTTAGGGTTTGATAGAAATTTAACAATAGTACTCCTAGTAACACTTTATTGCATTTTACCACTCTAAAATGAGACAATTTACTAAAAATTTTAGGGTTTGATAGAAATTTAACAATAAGACTCCTAGTAACACTTTATTGCATTTTACCACTCTAAAATGAGATCTTTTACTAAAAATTTTAGGGTTTGATAGAAATTTATGATTTTTTTTTCTTTAAGAGAATGGTTGAAATCTTAGTGTTTTAGATAACTTGCATAATGTTGCTAACATCTTCTTAGGTGTGGAATGACTACTATGGGGAACTATTTGTTCCTAATTCTCTTTAGGTCTTGAATGAATATGATGGGAACTATATGGGTTATTTCTCCACGTCCATGAGCTGGTAAGAGCCGCCATCTTAACCCATGTGATACCAACTACTTTTCTGAAGGAGAGGAAAAGCCTGTCGTTTACGTTTGGGATTGTCACCGCAAATCAAAATCTCTTACCCACTCCCTTGATGGTTCGCGACCATAGCGACGGTTTCAGCATGAGGCTTGGATTCCAAGATTGATAAGGGATACATTCATATTTGAGGAGGCTACAGACTCCTTGATCACTTGTTCTTGCTACAGATTCCTTGATCGCTTGTTCTATAGGACGAACAGACGAGTCCGATATCGTTCAGATTCTTTGATGGATTGTTCATGTGCAAGGAATTAGGGTTTCGCGTATTGAAACTGCACACAAATGCATGAAAATGAACAGTAAGAATTCAAATTGCTGAATGGCAACATCCCCGAAACACATAGATGTCTCCTGATGCCGATGGAGTTTCATAGAGCAATATGTATTCTCTCTTTTACATGACATATTTAAAAATCCGGGCGGTGAACAGGACTCGTCGGGGAATTCTCCCCTCCACGTGACTAGAAGCAATTGTCGTTTGAATTCGCGTGGTTTCAATTTTGTCTTATTTTCACAGCGTAGGTCTATATTGGCTTCTTTCCACATCGTAGGTCTGCAAGGCTCTGGCCGGTCTGCCTTGCTGTCTCAAAGCTAATTGCTGGCTTTATTGCCCGGGTCTGCAAGGCTCTGGCCTGTCTGCCTTGCCGACCCAAAGCAAACTGTCGACAAACGTGCCTTGTACGCCGCCAAGCTACCTTCAGGCCTATGTTAAGTATATATTCAATAAACTATGGGAGTGGGTTAACTTGGGAGCAATTTTATATCAGTAGTTATTTTTTCGGCAGGTTTTTCAGCATTTCGTTTTTAAATTTTCGGTTATCCAGAACTTTGAGTATATGGGTTGATTTAAAACGGGACAAAATCTATGGGGTAAGGTTCTGAAATTCATGGAACTTTGACCCATACGAAACTCAGACTATCCCTGAAAATTTGACCAGATTCAGGCCCATTGTTTTACCTGAAAAATGGATCTTAGAGGGAAAATTGCTCCCTAGTTAACCATTAAAAAGGATCATAAATAAGTTTTGACCGGCATCAATGTACAACCCTAAGTAGAGCAGTTCAAAAGTTTTTTTCTTGGGATATTTTGATTTAATTTTAGTTAAATCCTCTGAGAAATTATTGGATCTATAAATTTGAGTGGTTAAGTCTTTATGCCCCAGCAGTTTTCAAACAAAAAATGTTAATGTCAAAACATAGAAAATTTAGACAACTACAAACTATAACTTTTGATATTTGTACAGCGCTTGATCTCTTAAAGATTGCCTAATATTTGATTGTGGATCTCGAATGATTATAAATCATAATATGGATGGTTAATGACTGATACTTAACAACTAACAATAACCAACCTATTGTCCAACATTCAATGTTACCACAGGTGATATATATACCATTGAATAAGAATAATACCCGATAAATTGATTATTGATGACCATATCTATTGAAACATTGTTATTCCAACTTCAATATCCACCAACTTTGCTTTCCATTCTCTGGCCCGATTTTCGAGCCAAAATGGCCCAGTCTTGATCCATCATTCGCTTTCCATTGTCTTTGGCCCGATTTTCGAGCCGTCTTGATCTGAAACCATGCGGATTGATGTACTATTGACCTAGTTTTGAACCCTATGCACAAAATTATTCCCTCAGATTGGGTTGCACGTACCAGGACTCCGTAGATGAAAGGCAAGTGCATGTGATCGAGTTGTCTAATCGAATGCAATGCATAATTTGTAGGAGATATATTGGGCTCTTTAAGAGTAAATGTTTTGAAATGTGTATTGCTTAGTATAGATGGTTTTTTTCGGTTTGTTGTATAAGATTCAACCCTCAAAATTGGAGTTAAGTAGTTTGATATGTGGAATTTTGTATATTTAGTTGGAATTTATTCCCAAGTGTGAATGAAGTGCGAGTACATTGAATTTATAATCTTTAAATTCTTTTTAAAAGGGTTTTTTTTATGACTTCTTTACATATATTTAAAAAAATGAAAGTTAAATTTCCAAAACTATTTTGTTACTCCTTTGATTTTTTGATTGTAGACACTCTTCTATAACGTATATTGTAATTCAAATTTCTTTAAGAAAAATAATATTTTTATGATTTGAATTAATTACATTTATTTGATGTAAGAATTCATTATCAATGTGACCAACACTTGAAATGTAATTAAGAAAAAAAAGTATGGAAGTGATTAGGGATTTAATGTCACTTTTAATTAAACCTTCAATAATTTTAGGAAGCTCCAATAAGTTTTGTTTATTTTCTTTCAATAATTTTTCCAACTTGTTGAAAAGTTTAGATAATTGAATGAATTCATCATCATGTGTAAGGAGTGAGAAGCCACATTGTTATGTGAACTTTTAGGCATTATCTATTATACTCTTGTTATCTTGCAATAACTTCTTGGTGTTTTTGATGCCTCCTCTCACATGATCTAGAACATGTTGGATGCTCACAACAAGTTGATCTATGCCACAAGGATATAGAGGGAGTACATTCACTAACATGGGCTTGAACTCATTCTTCCATAAGATGAATCCATCCAAATCTTCCAACATCTTGTCCATATTAATGATCCTCCATTCCAATTGTCTCAAAATAACCTAAAACATTAGTAGGGATGCTTTTAATGGAATGGAAATTCTCATAATTTATTTGACGGGATAGAAAGGCTTTATTAAACATGTGCACATAGGTAACAAACTCATTAATGTGACGCTTCACTTATTTATAATATTCGACTTGTTTTTTTATATTAGCTATTTTCTCGTCCTTTGGTTTCATCTCCTCCATCAACTAGTTGCATTGTTGGTTTCATCTCCTCCATCAACTAGTTGCATTGTTCCCATATCAGTAATAATTGATTTTGAGGTTACAATAACCACTTATCTTTCTCTACTCTATTTCATTTTTGAATTTGCATCTTCAAGACCTTTCCACACTTATCGAAAGAGATAATCTCTAATGCCATGTTAGATCATAATAAAATGAATAAGGAAATCCATTCAATAAAGTTTGAAACCATGATGAAGCTTTGGAAAGAATAATAGTTTCTCATGTCAATCCCATACTCATGCTAGTGTTTTCTTAGGAAAATTCTTGGTGCTTGGAATATAATTTGTTTACCAACATTTAATGGCATTGGGTTGAGCCTTTTCAATACTTGGTATCCTTGAGATCACTTCCCTATTGATATGCATATTTTTTACTAATATATTTTCACTATGTGTTACCTCCAAAGTTGTTTAGGTCATGTTCTTGCTACCATGTGGTTCCTTTGGATTCTTTTCTAGTTTCCTTGGTAGTAAAATATGCTTATTGAAAGAGATAATCTCTAATTCCATGTTAGATCATAATCAAATGAATAAGGAAATCCATTCAGTAAAGTTTGAAACCATGATGAAGCTTTGGAAAGAATAGTAGTTTCTCATGTCAATCTCATACTCATGCTAGTGCTTCCTTAGGGCAATTCTTGGTGCTTGGAATATAATTTGTTTACCAACGTTTAATGGCATTGGGTTGAGCCTTTTCAATACTTGGTATCTTTGAGATCACCTCCCTACTGATATGTATCTTTTTTACTAATAACTTTGACTTATGTGTTACCTCAAAAGTTGTCTACTTCATGTTCTTGCTACCATGTGGTTCCTTTGGATTCTTTTCTAGTTTCCTTGGTAGTAAAATATAATTTCCCCCGAGGAAAAGTGAAAATTTATTGCTTTTCTACCAATTCCATGCCTTTAGGGATTGTATTTAACATATCTTCAAGGGGAATTTCTTTGTTCTCATGCTCCTTTCAATCGAAAATAGTTTCTTCAAGATGTAAGGCTCTCTTGGGCACAATGTGGAAACTTTGAAAATATTAACATTTCCTCTAGTTAATCTCATACTCATCCTTGTGTTTTCCTTTGGATATGTGTTGGTGATTGGACTAGAAGTAATGTTTTTCCCTTCAATGACACTAGGTCAATGACTCTTTTTCGATGTTTGTGATATCCTCAAGATCACCTCCTTATTCTTATGTATATCTTTTATCAATATGTTTTTCCTATCATCACCTTTGGTGTTGCTTATGTCATGTTCTTGCTACTCTTTGGTGCCTTTGGCATCTTTTTTTATATCCTTGGAAGTCAAATCCATTTTCTCTTGATGATAAGTGGAGGGATATCTTTTGTCTATCAAATCCATACCTTTAGGAACTATGTCTAATAGAACATTTAGTGTACACTCTTTGTTCTCATCCTCCTCCTTTCAGTCTAGAAATTTTTCAAAATCTAAGGCTCTCATGTGCACCTCTCCTTTTGGATAGTCTTAGTGAGTGAGGGTTTGTGATTTGAAATGATTTACTAGATTTTCCATGGCATCATGCATTTTGAATGACCACGTCTGCAATATGCATACATAAATTTTTTTGAGATACTTTATACCCCAATAGTAATAGGATATGTAGGGAATGATTTCTTATTCTTACTTGTTAGAACCACATGTGCCCCATGAAAAGCTATCTAGTATGTGATCTCTTTCAAAATTAATATGTCGAGAACATTGACGGGGGAAAATTATGTAGCAATTGATCCTCCATAAATTATAATATACATTTCAACTTATTCATCATACCATATGCCTCTTAAATAAAATCTTGGGAAGGCCTCCTAAATAAAATCTCATACAAGAATGCCAAAAAACTAGATTATATGGATTTGTACCTTATTGCATACATGTTCTTCCACTGCTCTTGGCAATATTCATGAACATGGGGTTTGAAGGTTTTACAAGACCATTCCATTCTTGAGGAAGATTTGGATGCACATAAAATGCCCATCAAATGGGAGGCCATGCAAAACTTTGACATATGTTCAAATGGAGCTTCATGAATTTTTGGAATTGTTTAAGCCAAATTGCTAGTGATTATACATGTCGAATTAAAGTGGATCCTTCATAAAGGATCTAATGCATTAAAGGCACCTACGATTCATTCTAATATGTATCATCATTTATATCAATACAACGTGATGATCAACATTACCAATTCTACCATTGTCAACTTAAATGGATGGTTGGGTAGACCCCTCTTAGGTGCTTTCAAAAACCTTTTCTACCATACCATCAAGATCGTATGAATTTATGACTTCTAAGTGGGTCATATTTATTAGCAAACTACCTTATCCACTCACAATCCAATTGTTCTTGTGAATTTTGGAGATTTTTTATCATAGTGATTGGGCTAGGTGTGAATGAGGTAATGCGATTTTTATTATCTGAATAAATGTGCTTGTCTTTTAGATTAATCTTTTGACCAACTATTGTATTACATCCAAATACAAAAATTGCTCTATTCAGTGGAAACATTGTATAGATAGGAGATCTTCAAACCATGTATTTCATTGTGGTCTCGTCGAATTTTTCATCACTTATATATTCAATCACTATAGGATGCAAATGTGGTTGTCTATACGCCTCGAAAAATTTCCAAAACATTTTGTCTACCTATAATTTTGTGGTACAAGTTATGTCTTGAAACATGATGTTGTCTTCCCATTCTATTTTTTTGAAGATGTAGGAGCTTTTCTTCCATGATCCCTTCTCTTTCTTATAATCAATATTGTTACTTATGCTGCTAAAAACCACAACCATCACAAACATAGTTACGCTTGATTAGAAATAAAAAGACACTTAGCTATTCCAACACTTAGCTATTCCATTTGAACGTATTTCCCTACATCCCAAATTAAGGGCATAATTCTTCTTTTATTCGAAAGAAGAGGCTCATAAAGGACTATGAGAAAAATCAAATTCCCTTAGCATAAACGAATTCAAGCCAAATATTTGAATGGTGTTGTATTCTCAGGACCTTGGGACACACAAGAATATCTATGAATTAAGAAACAATGATATATACTTCGAAGTTGTCGCTAAGTATAAGTAATTACTACTTTAACTCGAATTGAGAAAATGATAAACTTCGATATTCACCTAGTTTCTTGACTAAATAGAAAGAACTTGCAAACCCAATGAGTTATATTTTATGCAACTACTCAACTCTTATGATCTCCAACATAATTCTTTGAGCCATTAGACTCGGAGCAAGGGATGCATGAATTCGAGAAAAAATCGAGTGAGGGTCATAGGCCCGCTCTATATAACCACACAACCCATCTACTATATTTAAATGTAAGATTTATAATCGAGTATGAGATTGGATAAGAAATGATGGCAACACATGTCCACATATTTTAGGGTCAAGACCACCTCAATTGATTTGGATGACATTTCATATCTATCATTTGGATAACATTTTGGATCTACAAGTGTCAAGGGTATTTCTCTTCTCACTTTTAAATTTTCTTCATTTCCCTAAGCACCCAATGCTTGAGCATATTATATTGCATAAAGTTTTTTACACAAACAAAAGGTTTGAGCAAAATCATGGAAGAACTTGTTCTTATTTACAAGGAAGTCAATCTGTTCAAAAATCCAAGATCTTGACGTATGGTAGGAGATTCTAATGGAATAGAATAGTAAACAAAGTTGTAGTGGTGATCAAAGTGGCATAACACATCCACCTTCATGTTTAAGTGGACCAATCTTGAACTGCCATGTTGTGGTAGTGCATTCTACAAGCATGTCTTTAGGATGATGTCAACATGATGCTCTTATACTATTTAGAAGTGGACATGTGGACATGTGTTTTCATCAATATCTATATCAAGTACAAGTGTAAAAACAAAGATACACCACATGGAAAACACTAGAGACATGATGTCATATTTACACACTATGGGGGTATCTAGTTCAAATCCAAGTGAAGTGCACATAGAATCAATATTTCAAGTATTTATGCATTGTGTCTTTCCTTCCATATACCAAACTCCAATGTGGAGGTATATTTTAATGGATTTTTGAGTCTATGGGAGTTGATAAAATGGGCTTCTTTTTTATCATAGGTTTCAAAATCTCAGTACGTGATCAACCAAGAAAACATAGGCTGGATGTTTTGGTTTTGTGGGGAGTTGAGAAAATTCAAAAGCCCAAGTTCTATTTAAAGGAGATCCTCCCACCCAAGAGCTCAAAATTGCACCATGTGGTGTCCATTTGGAGAATTAGTTGGATCATTTGCGAGACAAGATGGAAAACTCAATATGACATGGACTAATAACAAGATTCCGTGTTAGAATAATAAGTTACAATGTCATCATGGTGATGTCAACATAGGTAGCAACATGATAGATGGACTAACAAGATGGAGACATGTGGAAGGTGACATAAACATATGGTAGGTGACATGTAGGAAAAAACATGAAAAATATTACATGGAAACAATTTTCCGAAAAACTTAGGCTCTCAAACTCCACTGTGAGACATCGGTTTTCTAATAATATTTTATTTAATGGAAGCATTAGGTCCATAATTGGAAAAATATGCATTCTCATTCCAAACTTCATGCCCACTCTCTCAATGCTCAATGCCTAACCATAAGCACATTTATCATATTTTTAGGTCCAATAATCCTTAAGAAATTTTGTAGGTTATCAATTTTGAGAAGGGTGAGCATGTTTTCTCCATCACCCAAGATCATGTCACATGGAAAGCATCTAGGAAATTATGTGAGATACTGACATAGAAATATAATTCCAAATTAGCATGATGGAGAAACATAGAGAATCTAGTTAGAAGTCTTTGGATATGCCACATCATCATGATCACCGATGAGGAACTAAGAAGACCTTTGTACTAATTAAAATTTGACATGTGGCACATATTGAAGGGGATGACTAGCTTAGTGATGTCAAACAGGATTCTCATAGATATATTTATCCTTTGGCTAAGACCTAAGGTCCCCATGTTTAATGAAATATTTATAAAATATTTGGGTTCATAGGAATTGGAGAAAATTACCACTCCTTTTTGCTATCTTTTGTTGAAATTCTAGATTCCCAATTCCCCATCAAAAGAAATATGAATCAAATATTTTTGGTCCATAAGTCCCTAAGTGCTTACCTAATGTCCCAATAACTCAATGACATGAAAGAAATTGGACCCTCTATACACTCAGTTGTATGCCTCCCCTTCACATGGTAGAAATTTTTTTGTCCACATGGAAACCTCTCACCTATCATGGTTACCTAAGGATATCTGTATGAATTGACAATTTATACAAAATATTACTAAAGCGCTAAAAGTGTCAATGCTCCAAAATATTTGAAATCAAAGAAATAAAGGTGCTTTAAATTTCACGCAAAAGAAAAAGGGGACTTCCCTATTAGGTTATTTTTATAAGTTTGCATAAACCTCCCTAAAAGGGAACTTCCCTACTTGGTTATTTTTATAAGTTTGCATAAGCCTCCCTAAGCTTTTGAGTGATTAATAAAATTAATGTTATTCACTCTTTCACCCTTGAGCCATTGCAATCTCCATTACTAGGAGAATACATGAAACCCCATATTTATTGGAATTCCCAATAAAAACTTGGACCCACTCTCTAAAATGCTTACCCCATATGCAAAACCTACTAACATGCCTAAACCAGGGGAATTGTTTATTGGAGATATAGAAAACACAAGGGCCATACACTTAAACATGAAATACCAGTGGAGAACATACCGTAACACCTTCAAGAGGAATCAACAGAGTAGTTTATGTGATTTAGGTAGTGTTGAAGCTACATGCATCCCATGAGTTTTTGACTTCACAGAAGTGGTGCACTAGTGTTACAATGACTATGATTCTTGCACCCCAAGAATCCATGTGCTCAAAATGGGTATGAAAACCATCTACCTTACCCTTGAATCCTTTAGTTCATTGTTCTTCCTTGCCAAGTGGGGGATAGATATTCGAGAATGACAGTGCTAATTAATTTTTTCCTAAACACAATGGGGGAGGTAAATCAATTAGCTAATGGAAAAAATAAATATGTTGGGGGGTGGCTAGTCCCATTGAGTATGAGTTTTTGATTCTAAAATATACATACATTGATATCACATGGATGCTAACTAAATTGACGGGTAAATAAAACTTCAAGGTATGAGTTTGGAAACACCATCCACATGTATTGAATATATTCCTAATGGTTTGTTTCTTTTACTATCTCTCACCGAGCCTTTTTCCTCTCTTTATTTGGAAAGCAAGGCTAGGGAGAAATATTAGAAAGAGTCCCGAAGCCAATAACAAAAATCACATCATCTATCAGACCTTGAAAGTAGGGGATCTTGTAACCAAATTATCTAGGTTTCTAGCCTATGTCATTGGTGAAGTAGTAAAGAATACTATTATATTTTATTAGCAATAATTTATTTCAAACACCATTTATCAATAGTTCAAAAACTATGAAAGCCTAAGTTCAAATGTTGTTAGGAAAAGCCTTAATCAACAAATTAAAAAAAAATTAATAATGATTTTTTGATACATTACAACCAAATCAAGGGATATGGTTAAGTAAAGCAAAGTGTCAACTAAGGGTGGGTCACACCACAATTTAGAAATAGGTAGAAAACTAGTTACATGAAAGATGTCAATAAGATTTCTTCCTAATAACCAAGCCTAACCTTATTGTGACATGGATATTAGGGAATTTGAAATTTTTATTTTTCAAATATTTTCAATAACCATAAACTTTAAATCCTAAGTAGTCGATCCAACTAGTGGTTAAAATCTTAAAACATGTCATCAAGGAAAATCAACCATGAAGTACAGGTTAACAAGGATGAAAAACATATTATTGAAATATTTATAGAATGGGAAACCTATTTAATGTAGCAATAAAATTCGATCAAGGTGAGGCCCACGCCACATAAGCCAAAGAAATTGTGCAAGCATTAGAAAATCATAATAAAAGATACATGGGATGGACATGCTAAGACCCATTAGAAATTTAACTTCTACACAATTATTGATCACCACATTTCTTCTACATGGTAGAAGAAATATTGGAGGCTAAGATTAAGGGAAGACCCACTTGCAAGTGGAACACATCCTATAAAAGAAAGTCTTTGAAGTTTGTGGAAAGATGGACCCTACTTACAAGAGATCCCCATTTTACATTTACATATTCAAATTCCTAAAAAAATTTTTTTTTTTAGCAAAATCTAAATTGATAATAAATCTAAAAAGTTAGGTCTATTAACAAATTGATAAAATAATAAGAAATCCCTATTTTACATTTGCATATTCAAATTCTTAAAAAAAATTCTTAGCAAGATCTAAATTGATAAGAAATCTAAAAAGTTTTACATTTGCATATTCAAATTCTAAATTCTAAAAAACATTCTTAGCAATATCTAAATTGATAAGAAATCTAAAAAGTTAGGGTTATTAACAAATTGATAAAATAATATTTTTTAAATGTATGATGTCCCAAAACCTAAACTCCCTTAAAGTAAAAATTGGATTAAGTCTTAAATATAAGGAAGAGGGAATGACTGAAAATATAAAAAATTTAAAAATCTTGATACCCTTCCTAACCTAAGGACCATATGCTATCAAGAAAAGGGTAACGAGGAATCTTGAGAAAATCATTTCCCAAGACTTCTATATAGTCCCCCTTCCCCTACATAAAAAGGCGTAAAGAGGGAGAAGGTATTGCGAGAAGGCTTATCATGAATGCCTAAAAATAATAATTTTTAGTGCGTCCTAAACTCTATGGTCCCAATACTAACTTAAACATACAATTATTGAGGAGAGCCCCATCAAGATCTCAAAGGAAATTAATTTCCAAGAATACAAAATGCTAATATTATTGTTTGTGCATTAAAGCGCCTAGAAAGGGAAAAAGTATGTGGCCTTAACAACCACCATAAGGGATTTAAATGAACCACATGTCCAACTAGCCCCAAAACACGAAAAGGTGGCCAAGCCTATAAAAGGGAAAAGACGAGTTTTTCAATGATTTATCCTATTCATGCTTAAGGAGAAAGTAGAGAGTTAGTCTTTTCATGTAGGTAAGTATTTCACATACATTCAATCTTAGTGGACCTTTATCCATTAAATTAAGCAATCTTCAAGTCTTCAACATGATATTGGTTACTTCATAACCCCACCAGTTGAAGATAAAAATGAAGAAGATTTAAGTAAAATGACATGACATCACCCCAATCCAACCAAAATCAATGATGCTTACTCCTTTAGTGATTTGTAAACTTCCTTTTATAATTCCATGGTCATATCACCATAATGTATCTTAAATTTATTGTTAATATAGTGAACCTATCTTAATTATGCGACTACATCACTATTTTTCTTATACTTAGTGATTTAACAAAATAATAAATCACCTTAAATTTATTGCTAATATAGTGAGCCTATCTTAATTATGCGACTATATCACTATTTTTCTTATATTTAGTGATTTAACAAAATAATAAATCACATTATATGGATTTTCTATGGAGTTTCAATTGTCCTTGGTTGGTAGTTTCCATTTTGATTCTCTACGAAAGTTTTTGTTGACACCTTCTATTCATTATGGTATTCTTTTAAAAATTAGTTTTTTTTAGAAAATCTTTATGTGAATATGGCACCAAATCTTGTATGGAATGTAAGATTTAGCTCATTCATTTCATTCTCATTGACAATGGATGGCTTGTACAATTTTAGATTCTCTACATTTAATTTTATTGGATAAATACACATATAAGGAGGCACACCAAGTATGTAAGCATTGTTTCCTACCTTCTCCAATACATCAAAAAATCTATATCTCGTGGCTTTGATTTTATTTCCTAGTCCTTGCAACCTTTCCTTATTTAGTTGAAAATGGACTTGCTATCCTAATTTTAATGTCCTTTCAATCCTATGTTGATCATGCTAATTGGCCTTGTATTTCTCTAATTTTTTTTCAATGTCTCATGAAACTGAAAGTTTACCTTCCTAATCTTATTAATGAACTTATTTTCCTTTAGCGCATCACTTGCAGATTATGCTTCCCTTCCTCATAATCCATACACGATATCTAAAAGTAAAGGTGGAAAATACCCAAAAAAGACTTCAACAAGGGACTTAATAGTGGAAGTGTGGACAACCCTATTATAGGAGTGTTGAATATAAATCAAATTCGCATCCCAAGTCTTTAGATGCTTCTGATTGTAACCTCTCAAAGTTGAACCAAAATCCTAATCATTGTCTATGTTTACCCATCCATCTAGGGATGGAAAGCTACAAATCCCTTCAATTTGGTATCCAATTTCTCCCATAATGAATCACAAAATGTACTAAGGAACCTAGTATATTTATCAAAGATGATGCTCCTTGGTACCCCAAAGTGCACCCAAACCCTTTCAAAGAATAAGTTCAATACTTCTAGTCATTTTATTGTCTTCATACAAGGCATCAAGATGCATATTATATTGAATTTATCAATAGGTACACACGTAGTCATGCCCTCTTCTTATCCTTGGGAAAAGTCCATGGATATACTTTCTCATGGACTTATATGAACTGGAAGTGGAGTGTATAGTCCTTTTGTCATAATGTTACACACGTTGCACTAAAACAGACATTCTAAAACCTAGTGTGAGTGAGATATGTAATTTTGTCCTTAAGGTGGACTTGGAACATGGAATTAAAAACTAATATTAATATTAATATTACTAATTTTAATATTAATATTACATGCATACATACATATAAATAAATAAATATATAGATAGGTAGGTAGATAGATATAAACCCTAGAAGGCATCACATTTTTGCATGGGAAAAGGTGTGAAGTATGAAAGGTGTGTCTTAGGGAGTGAAGAAGGATGATGGAAAAATTCTAAAGTTTGAAAGGTGTGTTGAGGGATAGATGGATCTAAAGCTTGATCTAATGGATTATGGGGATGATAATTCTCCTAACCTTGTTGCCATTTTTTATCTTAGATTATAATGATTGGAGATATGGATAAGTACAAGGACCTATAATCTGGAACTAACACTGGGTCAATATTCTAAATTGTTTAGTGTACAGTCCATGATGCAATGCAATCAATGAGTGGAGGAGTACTCTAACAAGAAAGGATAGAAAAATTAGAAGGAAACTGAGATATCTTTAAAAGAGAATTTATGTCAATAGGTAAGGACAATAGATTCACTCAAGGGGGGGCCCAGGGAATTAGGAAGTTAGCTTTGATGGTAACAAGGGTGTTAGGGTATGCTCTAAGCAAGTTTTGAGATTCAATACTTTGGAGCTCTATTATTCCTACAAAAAAAACCTAGTTTAGAACCTTTTTTTATCCCAATAGTACTCCAAGATTTGTCTAGTAAGACAAAGGAATGAGGGATGCAAAGGCTTTAGGTCCTATATATGAAAATTCGTTGAGGAAAGAAGGATCGATGAAATGTCTACAAAACCATCTAGTAAAATAAAAAAAATGTATTAAGCTAAGGAAAGACCATGTCAAAAAGGTGTTGGGAGGAGATATTCGTATGGAATAAGTCAAATGGATAATGGAAAAGGTAGTAAAAAGTCTATTTATGAGAAAGGAGGTGAAGGGAGACTCTCTAAGAAGGTGGATGGGAGATAACTAGAAGATGCTAATAGGGTATTTACCTACATTTCACATAGTTCTTTGGGTTGGGTTTGTTTTGAACCCAAGAGCGTAAATGATGCAGAGGAAATACTTAGTCGACATTGGTTATGGAGACCTTTGGTTTTATGCTTAAAATAGTGGCATCCAAGGTTCAACCCTATAAGTGAACTTATGTACATCTAGCAAGTGTGGGTCTTATTTCCTAGACTAGCAACTGAACTATGGAGAAAATTGGAAATCTTGCGAAATACTCTAGGTCTATTTATATCCCTAGAAGGAAATTTTTAGAACATCAAAGATAAGATGTCAAGATTTTAGTAGAGATTTATCTTCGAGAAGGGCTCCCCACATAAATAGAAGTTGAATGGTGGTCTTGAAAATAATTGCAGAGGTTAGATTATTGGAATATTCCATTGTGTTATGCATTTTTCCATGAGGTAGGGAACCTGTGGAAAGATTAATGTAAGAAAAAAATGGGAAGGATGTGCATGGAGGGAGAAGGTATGGGTAAAAATGAAAACATGATTTCATGGGATCTGAAGGATACAAGGAAATTGGGGACTCAAGGGTGTTAGATGAATTCAAAATAATTGACTTTGGAGGTAATAAGGAAATGAGGTTAAAGAAAGGGGCTTGTGCACATGAAAAGGTCAAGGAAAAGTTAAAGTCTCCAGCCGTTCTAGAACAAAAATATCCTAAGAATGCTAAATAACTTATTTTCTCTAGCTTCCATGCATCAAGGTATGGGCTCACAAAGTCTAGAAAATAGTTATGTTTTAATTAGAAAACAAAATATATCCAATGTTGAACATTGCTCTGATATTATAGGAGGAATAGATGCAGGGAGCCCCCATAAAGCAAAGCTCCACATTACCCCAAATTGTGATGGAAAAAATAAAGTACTATTAACCCTATGTAGTTTAGAAGCAGGGGATTCCTTAATAGAATAGATTCTAAATAAGGAAGGGGATAAGGGACAAAAGGTCCCCTTAGGTCTAGTTATAGATTAAGGATAAGAAAGGAATCTTATATGGAATAAGGAGGATAAATAGAAGGAGGCCCGACAATGGGCACATGAGAGGTATCTAATGTTGGAAGAAATTATTACATGCCAATTGCAATAAACAGATCATTTAAAGATGTTATGGAGTGGAAATAAAAGACAATAAAATGGTTCCTTAGAGAAGGAAAGACCCAAGAGAAGGCGCCTAAATGATCCTCCTATATCTTAATGTTAGAGGTGTTGGTGATGCCCTAAAAATTTTATCCCTAGAAACATTATGTTGTGTTTATAAACCAAATATTGTGTTACTACAAGAAATGATGCGTGGGAAGAAAAGTAGTAGAGGTCTTATCTTGATTCTTGAAGTATTGGACCTTTTGTACATTGAATGTAGAGGGTTTTTCTAGTGGTCTCATCACAAGTTGGAACTCCAATATTGACCAAATTTATACTTTTTTCTTGCATGCCATATGGGGAAAAGAAGCCCTTATAGGAGATGTTAATACATCAAGGATCCATGGAAGGTGATCATGTCATAATAAAGGGGGGATTTAAACTTGACTCTAAAAATTAGGGAAAATTGAGGAGAAATATACTAGAACATATTCATTAGTAAATTATTTCAACCATATTTTTGAGGATTTGAAGTTAATTGATGTTGATTCGGTTGAGGTGATTCCTACCAAGAGAAATTCAAGAAGAGGAAGGGTGGGTATCTATAGAAGAATTGCAAACGGTTTGAACCCGACTCTTAGAAACCACTAGCCCCTTTTAAATTTACCAATTCTTGGCTAAATGATGGAGAATTTAGAGAATTGGTAGTACATAAATGGAAGAGGTATGATAGTAGTATAGGGGATTCAACAATGCTACAATTTGAAGAAAATTTAAAAGAGTAAAGAATATAGTAGTTGATTGGGCTAGGAGAAAAGATAAACAAAATAAAAAAGAGTTGAATGAGACTGATGAAGAAATAACAACAATGTTTGAAAATATTTTTGAAGTAGTTTTCCTTGAAAAATAATACTAGAAGCTAAGAATTCTTAAAGATAAAAAGAAAGATTTGATAGAAAAGAAGGAGACAACATGGATATTTAAGAGTAGAGTACTACAATTCCTTAAAGATGATGACAATACTATTTTTTTCCAAAATTTTCCAAAACACATAAAGAATATAAATACAATATGGGAAAATGAGTTGTAGGATGGTTCAAAGTCAAAAGCATTTCTTGAAATACTGAAGTGGGAAGCAGACAGTCTAAAGCATTGTTTAAAGAGCCTAAAGGCACTGATATAGCATTGTTGAAAGATCTTGAAGAGGATAGTATGGTAGAAATATTGAATTTAGTTGAAGTGTTTTCAAGGCTTATTGATGGCCAAATGAATGAAGACTATGAAGAAAAAAATTCCAAGGAAGAGCTAAAAGTAGTGTTGAATTCATTCAAGAAGGAAAAAAGTCCAGGTCTGGATCGTTGGATAGTTGAATTTTGCTTGGGTTTTTATGAGATGGTGGAGGAAGATATAAGGAGAGTTGTGGATGAATCTAGAACCTATGGAAATATTATAGGGGCACTAGATTCTACTTTTGTTTCCTTAATCCCAAAAAAGAACGAGACAAGCTCTTTTGAAGACTACATGCATATTTCACTAAGCAATTTAATTTACAAAATCATCTCAAAGATTATAGCCAACATAATGAAACTTATATTATCAAGATTCATCTCATAAGTACAATTTGGTTTTTTATTCAATAGTCAAATAGTTGGACAACACAAGAAGGCATGCACTCAATAAAGATAAACAACATTCTAATAGTTGTAACAAAGATTGATCTTGCAAAATATTATGATAAGGTAAATTGTTTATATTTAAGGTTTATTTTGATTCAAATGGGCATGCATATACAAATAGTAGACCTTCAATTGGGTCTAGCTTGGGTGGTTGGGAGGAATGATTGTCATCGTCCCTACTCTATTTCAATTCCCGCATGTGACATGTTGAACTCTTAACAAATATGTTGCTGTAATGGATTTGAGCCCAGTTTTTTATTGGCCTTGTGCTTTGAATATTCTAGGGTTTATCCCGGGTACCATCCTTGAAATGAGGGGAAGAACTAAGGGATTTTCCTTGGGTAATGTAAACTGAAAAAAATATATACAAATAGTGGACTAGATAATGGGATGTCTCTCATCATCTCCTTTGCAGTACTCATTAATGGATCCCATTTAGTATTTTTCCGTGCCATAAGGTCACTCAAGCAAGGTTTTCCACTATCTCCCTTTCTTTTCCTTTTAATATTTGATGGATTGAGTATATTGATATCAAATGAAAAAAGAGAGGGGCTCATTAAGGGTATTAGGATAGAAGGATATATCAATATCACTCATTGTTTTATAGGTGATATTATGCTTTTTGTTCTATGAATCATTCAAGAGATGCCAAATTTGTATTAGATTTGTATTCTAAGGCAACTGACGTGGAGGTAAATATGAAAAAAACATTACTTCTTTTTAATGGTTTGGAAGAAGCAATGGAAAGGAAAATAACTCAGATCTTTCCCTTTAATTTAGTTCATTTGGATAAAGGAATTAAGTATTTGGGTTTTCAGATAAAACCAAATGATTACAAATACTCAAATTGGTTGTGGTTGTACTAACAAAAAGATGAGTTACTACTTGTTATTATATATGGATATCTTGTGGTGGATTGGTAAAATTGGTTATGGAAAGTACATTGATTTATTGGATGTCCCTGGTGCACATTTTGAAAATAATGATGAACAAAATTGAAAGGAAATGTTTCATCTTTTTGTGGACAGGATACTTGGTTAATTACAAATTTTATGGTCCTCTACTTAAATTTATTCATTATTCAAGCATTTATATACTAGAGGATGCTTCCTCTCAATCTAAGACAAAGGTCTAAAGAAAAGGATGGAAATATATAATGGTCTTAAACTTGCAGAATGAACTAGTTGTTGAATGGTCACAATTTATAACACAATTAAGACATAGTGTAATAAGGCTTAATGATCGAGAAGATGATATCAAATGGTCAAAAAATAAAGGATCAAGTGTATATACTACTAAATTAGGTTATGCTACTAGAATGGAAAGTAGAGGAGGTGGGGGGAAAATGGTAGTGGAAGATAGTGTGGAAACTAGCCCATTGAAAACAATAATTTTTATGTGGTTAGCATTGTCAAATAAAATATTAACATGGGACAATGGGAAAAAAACGAAATTGGCATGGGCCTAGAAGGTGTATTCAATGTAAATATAAGGAATCATTTACTGGCCATCTCTTTGTCAAATGTCCATTCTCCAGAGAGGTATGGAAGGAATCTATCCAATTATCAAGTGTTAAAAATATATGGGAGAAAGAATTTTTGTTAAAATTCTTTGAAAATTTCTTTCATGATAAATCTAAACTAGCACATAAAGAATTACCTTGCTTTGTTATTTGGGGATTTTGGATTACAAGAAATACTCTAACATTTCAAGGAAAGGATATTGTAGTGCTCCCACTACTAAACCCAACAATGTTTTTTTTTTTATACCCATTAAGTTTAATATGTGTATCATGCTAAAAATGTCCATGCGTCTAACAAAATTATTTAAAGAAAGAATGTAGACTATTAAACATACATATAACATCTTATTATTTCTCAAACCCAAAGTAAACACACAATAAATGAATTCCACAATTAAATGCATTGCATTGAGGATTTAACATGCATCTAGCAACATTATGAATGCATCCAAATAAACATATACACAACTTCTATTAAATTACACACAACAATAGCTGAATACTCAAGAACACAAATTTTATGCACAATCTTTTAAACCCATAAGTAAGAAATAAGGTAACAAAGATAGACACTTATCTTTTAAACCAAATGTCCACCCAACCGTAGATTTGTTGCTCCAAATATTAGAAACAACCCACCCTTGAGTTGTGGTTATGAATCCAAAAGAAAATGGTGTTTCTATTGTCCACTCACAACCCAATATAACCTACAATAAGCTAATTTTCCTACATCTTTCCCAATCCTCCAACTCTCTTCCCCTCAATCTGCACAACCCAAGGAATGGGATCCCCCTTTTTTTCACACCATCCCTTAGGCCTTCTCACTTCCCTCTAGGGATCCATCACATGTTGGATATGAATATCTCTTACTGGGGACTCCAGGGACTTACAACTACAACATGAAACTCACAACAACAAGCTCACTTTCTCTGTGCTAACTTATTACACAACAATCTCTTCTACAGACCTAACAACCTACTTATTCAAGAAATTACAACTCCAATAAGCTGTCCTCAAAACCCACTATGATTGTATTCAAGATATAACACTCACTCCTCTCTTGTTGTCCCAAGATATGACTATAAAAACTGCCTACAATACCCATTCTAATTTATGTTTTTCCCATGTATGTTGACTCACATTCCCCAATGTTGATTGTACTCTGCCCCATGCACTCAATAACTATGTGAAATTACTTTTCACACCCACCCTCTTTGTTAAGGACCTAGAAAAAGCCCTATTTTATGTGTAAAACCCCTTATTAATCCCTAGATATTGAATTATTACATTTATAGTATTATAATTGTATGTCGGTTAGAACCCTTCATGGTACCTTCTCATTATAATTGTACCTTTTGTCTCCTATATATACCAAGAAGACCTAGTCTTAGGATCATCTTATCTCATCTCATATTGTATTTTGAATTGGATATACTATAAAAGGAGGTTTCCCCCTTGAAGTGGACTGTATTCATTGATGTTTATCAATTTTAAGGTGTTGGATCATAACATTTTGTATCAAAACATCGATCCCAGGGTTTTTCTTCTACAAACAAGTCATCTTATCATTTTCGCTATAAAAAAATTTCTGAGAAGATTCAGACAAAACAATGTGGAGATTATTTATAGGACATATCAAGGTATCTCTGGTGAAAATTTAAGCTTCTGGTTCATTGTACTTTCGGATATATACTTGGTGGAAGATAAGGTTTTTGACTAGTCCTATAACTAGTCTCAAACAAGTGTCACAGGTAAAAAAATAATATCTTCTTTAGAGCGGATCCAAATTTAGTGAGACCAAATGCATTTGAAAGAGGACAATCCATATTTTTTTTGGTATGATTTTTCAGAATCTGGTATTAAGTGTTGGATATGTGACATTATGTATAAGTTCGCTCTCCAGGAAAGACCAAAATTCAACAAAGTTTGGGAAAGTTACCATAACTTTCGTTTGGCACACTCGACTTTGTTCATACCTATGGCATTGAAAAGAAGGAATATTAGAGTAATATAGGCCAAAATTTCATAAATATATCAAAAGGAAGGTCGGCCAGAAGGACATACTCCAAATCAAGATTTCAAAGGTACGTAACTTACAATCGACATAACTTTTGATTGAAAGATTTGTTTTTGGTGATTCAAAATTTGTGATAAAAGGAAAATATAGGAGTATTATTATTTTTATCCCACATGTCTCTAAAAAAGGTTTTGATACCAATTAAACCTCCATAAACCTCACACTAGATGTCGAAAGAAAATGAAGACTTTGAAAATAGGCTATCCCAATTAAAGAACCAAGTTGATGAAATGAATGACAATATGATGAAATGAGTGGATTTATCATATTCTCAAGAATCCATGAAAAGGGAAATGGAAAATAAGATGGAAGAGAACATGAATGAAAATCGGGAACATATGGAAAAGAAGATGGATGACATGAAAAATAAGACAAAAGAAAATAAGGAAGAGAGGAAAAGAAATATGGATGAAATGGAAAACAAGATGGATAAGAAGATGGATGAAAATAAATTAGAAATACAAAAATCCATGAAGGAATTTTAAAATTCCTTTTCTTCCACGATCTTTCAGGCTCTAGATGAGAGACTCTCTAAAGGATTATCAAAATGAAAGGAACTCATGAAAATAAGGGTAGTATTCTGGTTGAACAACCTACAGATAATAAGCAATTTTCTATTGTATTTAACTCTAATAGTAGTTAATTACAATGGGGGTCCTAAATTAAACCTTCCCAAGATTGAATTAAAGAAGTTTGATGCAACATAGGTCTTTACCTGGTTGAACCAAATAGAGAAATATTTTGAAATGCATAATATTATGGATGATAAGAAAATGATTCACATAACAACCTTGAACTTTGAGATAAAACCATATCAATGGTAAGAATGGGTAGTTAAAAGGAAGCCCCCTATTTATCATTATACTTGGGTTTTATTTACAAGAGACTTAGAAGAACAATATGGGAAAGTGTGGGAACGGGAATACTTTGGTAAATTGACAAGAATCAAGCACTTAGGTGATATTGAATATTATAATTTAGAATTTTAGGTCTTGGCCACAAGGGTGGATGAAATAAGTGATGAAAATTTGTTGAAAGGTTACATGGGTGGATTAAAACAAGACATTAAACATTAAATTTTTGTAACACATCCTACAAATATTATGAAAGCTATGAAAATTGCTCGTCATATTCAATCCAAAAATAAGGCTGCACATAAGTCTACCATTGGAGAATACACAAGAACAGGAGATCATTTTGGGGTTCATAAGATAAGCATACCTCAACCGAAAAGGTTGACACCTCTACAAATGGATGAAAAAAAGAGAAAAAGGACTATGTTTCAATTGTGACAACAAGTATAGTAAGGGGCATGAATGCGGTGAGAATAAATTATTCTACATAGACTATGCAGAGGAAGAAGATCAAGAATTGAACCACCACAAGATCCATATATAGAAGAAACTACTCCAAACATATCTTGTCATGCATTGGTTGGCATTAGTACTCCACAAACCCTCAATATACAAGGATACATCAAGAATAAAAAGGTAACAATATTGATTGATTCTGGTAGTACCCATAATTTCATCATTTACAAATTAACAAAAGATATCAATTTATTTATATATCCCTCACTAGAGTTTCAAGTAATGATTGCAGATGGAGGGACCATAAATTTTTCAGGGAAATTCCATAGCTTTAAGCTCAACATGTGTTAGGGTCCTAACCCGCACATAGGTAGATCAATATATTCGGATGTAATAAAGATCAATATTAATAAGGCCTTTCAATAAAATAGAATAAGGAGGATGTAAGAAGACTTAATAGAAGCTTCCACTTCTAGAAGGATCTTCCTCTAGATGCTTCTCTTGATAGACATATTTAGTATAAATAAGGGTTGAGGGTATGAAAACCCTAGCTTGGAGATTATTGTAACAAACCACTGTTCGATTGGAGGTTTCCCCCTCGAAGAGGCCTATGAACATTGTTGTCTGAATCAAAGTGCTATTTATGTTGTTGTTCATATATCATTTATGTGTTATTGTGGAGATTATGCTGGATATATTACTGTTATTTTGCCATTTCTAGCATTTTATTTATGTTCTGCATATTTATTATATCTGGTATCTTGCAAGTGGTCTCAGAGCACTTTTCTTGGCAGAAATTGTGGGAATTTTTTTCTTCAGGGTAGAGACATATTCCGATGTCTTTAAGCCACAAAGAGTTGTCGTTACACGCATAAACCCACGGTTGAGGGATTCATACATGCAGGAAATACAAGTGGTTCTGAAGCGCACATCTATTGGCCACCCTTGTAAGCCCTGTTGGTACCCCTTCGATTGGTAGTGCATCAGACAACACCTGTGTACGGATCGACCTAGATTTCCTGAAGCCCTCTTGAGATAAACCTATCGACCGCCGGACTACTATAGTGTCACCGAGAACAACACTCGGGAGATACTCTCTAGTACCTGGGTAGTCGGGTAGTACGACTACGGGTACGATCTATCCTCCTTAGTTAGTGCCCTGAGATATTGGGCCAAGTACTACTGTTGGACCCCGCATGTATATCAAAGAGCTATAGCACAGGGTAAACCCTTGTCTGTAGAACCCTTGAATACCTAACCCTTGGGGGACAAACATAAACAAATTAAAACATACTAGATCTATTGCTGCGCAACTGTGTTCGAGTTTCCAAGTAAATACACATTTCTTTCTGGTTAAGCATTTGGGGATTTCATCGCTGCAGTATTCTTCAGACTGGAGTATAACTCTTATTTGAGATCTATTCCATTTGATTCATCTCTCTGCCCTTATCGCACTCATCCATATCATTTTTTGGCAAATTTTTTGACCCCTCTCGCCCCTTTTCAGTTCACCCATCCTCATGGCCCATACCTATAGCCAAGATCTGGAAAATCGCTTCAACAACTTGCAATCTGGTTTCCTCGAAACCCAAAAAGAAGTGAAACAACTCAGTGCTACTATTGCCTCCATTGATTCATCCATCAATACAACCATAAATACAACCATGCAGTCCTCAATGGAGGAAGTCAAACAAGAACTGACCACCCAGCTTGAATCTGTCTTTGCATCCCTCTACACCAAACTGAAGATCCCTACAAATGACCATTTTTCTGAAGCACCTCCAAACACCAAAGGTGAACATTCCTCTCATTCCCATACCTTTTAGAACCATCACTTTCAACGTGACCTACGCCTTCCGCGGGTGGATGTGACCAAATTTGATGACTCAGACCCCATTGGTTGGGTAACCCAAATGGAACATTATTTCTCTTTATACAACATCACAGATGACTTGGACAAACTCCGATATGGTGGTCTTCATCTAGATCAAGAATGTTGACAATGGTGGCAATGGAGAAAAACTTCCCGTCAAGGGTATATTGCTTGGACCCAATTTGTGACTGAGCTTTATGAATGCTTTGACATGGACACCAACCATTTGGGCCGTTTGACAAAGTTGAAACAATCCGGAACAGTAGAAGACTTCATAGCTACCTTTGAGCGCCTAGCTTTTCGAACAGAGGGCATGACTGATGCTTTCTTTTGAGAGTGATTTATAAGTGGCCTCAAGGAGGAGATTCGAGTCCATGTCCTCATGGCTTGATCCTCAACTTTGGTGGAGGCTACTAAAAGAGCTAAAGAATCACAACAGGTTTTATCATCTCAAAACTGAAAAACCTCCTTTATCCCTCGACCTAAACCCGTCACTCCCACTACTCCCTCCGCCCCATTAAAGATCCAAAAATTGACCAGGGCTAAAATGGTTGAACACCAACTCAAAGGCCTTTGTTATAATTGTGATAAGAAATATTTCCCAGGCCACAAGTGTAAGGAACAAAATCTTTTTATGGCCATCTCTGAGGATATTTCGGAAGAGGATGTTGAAACTCCCCTTGAGTCTGAGTCACCTGAAATCACTGACATAACCCCTCCCTCAGACCCTCCCGAAGTAGAACCTGTCATTTCCCTTAATGCTCTCATTGGATTTTTCGCTCCCCAAACCCTCAAGTTAATCGGTTAAATCAAGCATCGGAAGGTCATCATTCCGGTTGATAGTGGAAGCACCCGTAATTTTATTCATCGCCGCATTGCCCAAGAAACGCATTGCTACATCCATGCTATCAACAATTTCCAAATCATGATTGCCAATGGTGGTTCCATGAAATGTGGAGGGCACTGTGAAAATGTGCATCTCCAAATCGGTGACTACCACCTAAAATCCCATATGTTTGCTATCGACATGGGTGGTTGTGACATTGTGTTGGGTGTAGACTGACTAAGAACTTTGGGTCCCATTCTCATGGATTTTAAGGCATTAACCATGCAATTCGACTAGGAAGGCCACCAATATAAATTCCAAGGCATCATTGCTGGTTCACCTGAGGTCATTAGTTCCCATCACATGGAAAAGATGCTCAAAAAAGGTCATTCTGGTGTCATTTCCCAACTCCATGACATACAAGCAACAGAGACACCCCTGGTGCCGCATGACCTCCAAGCTCTCCTTTCTAAACATCAAATGGTATTTTCCACTCCCCAAGGACTCCCTCCCTCCCACGGTGTTCATGATCATTCCATTCCCCTTGTACTCAGAAGCCTTCCTCCCAATATCCATCCATATCTCCACCCCTTTTCAAAAAAAAATGAAATTGAGAAAACGGTCCAGGAACTCCTTAGTGCAGGCATTATCCGCCCTAGTACGAGCCCTTACTCTTCTCCTGTAGTCATGGTCCTGAAGAAAGAAGGTTCTTGGAGAATGTGTCCTGACTTCTGTGCCCTCAACAAACCGACCATTAAAGACAAATTTCCCATTCCTGTCATTGATGACCTCCTGGATGAATTGAGTGGCGCCCAATTCTTTACTAAACTTGATCTTGGCTTGGGCTATCACTAGATATGTATGAAAGAGGCAGACATTCCCAAGACGGCCTTTCACACTCATGAGGGCCACTATGAGTTTTTGGTCATGCCCTTTGGCTTGTGTAATGCCCCCTCCACCTTCCAAAACCTCATGAATCATGTCTTCCATCCCTTTCTCCATCATTTTGTCTTAGTTTTCTTTGATGATATCCTCATCTATAGCAAAACCTGGACAAACCATCTTACTAATGTGGATCAAGTTTTCCATCTCCTCTCCCAGCACCAACTTTTCCTGAAACAGTCTAAATGTTCTTTTGGTGTCTCAGAAGTAGAATACTTGGGTCATTTGGTTGGCAATGATGGGATCAGGGTGGATCCGAAAAAGATTGAAGCTATGCAAGATTGGCCGCACCCAAAGACTCTCAAAAGATTGCATGGATTCCTGGGCTTAACAGGGTATTATCTCAAGTTTGTTAAGAACTACGGAAAGATTGCAGCACCTCTCACTGCTCTCCTAAAAAATAACTCTTTCACTTGGACTCCCACCGCTGCTCAAGATTTTCAAACCTCGAAGACGACCATGTGCACCACTCCGGTTCTGGTCCTTCCTGATTTCAAAAAAGCCTTTGTGTTGGAATGTGATGCCTCAGGGAAAGGAATCGACGTTGTCCTTATGCAAGAGGGTCGACCTTTGGCCTTCACCAGCAAGCAACTGTCTAAAAGGAATCTGGGCAAACCCATTTATGAAAAGGAAATGTTGGCTATTTTGCATGCCGTTGATCTGTGGCACCCTTATCTCTTGGGGAAATGCTTCCAAATTAAGACCGACCATCAAAGCCTCAAGTACTTTCTGGAACAACACATTTCCTACCAGGAGCAACAAAAATGGGTGACTAAGCTCCTTGGTTATGATTATGAGATCATTTACAAGAAGGGCAAAGACAATGTAGTGGTGAATGCACTGTCCCAAAAATATGAAGAAGAAGGATCCCTTTTTTCTCTTTCCTTCATTGCACCCGATTGGCTCCAAGCTGTGTGCCAGGAATGGCTTCAAGATCCCAAAAGTTCGCATCTGATCCAACAATTGTAGACCAAGGCTTCGGCTCCCCCAGGGTACTCTTGGCTCTAGAATGAGCTTCGATACAAAGGTTGTTTGTATTTAAGTAAACAATCAAAGCTTAAATCCATGGTACTTTCTGAGCTTCATGCTACACCCACATCGAGGCACTCAGGGTTCACCAAAACATATGACAGGGTCAAATGTTCTTTTTTCTGGGATGGTATGAAACAGGACATCCGTAATTTTGTCGTTGAATGTGAGGTGTGTCAACGCAACAAGGGAGAAACAGTCAAATCTCCGGGCACACTACAACCGCTTTCGATTCCACCTGCTATTTGGAAGGATATCTCTATGGACTTTATTACCGGCTTACCCAAATCAAGGAATAAATTAGTCATAATAGTGGTTGTGGATCGCCTTTCTAAGTATTCTCATTTCTGCGCTCTTCAACACCCATTTACTGCATCCACAGTGGCTCAACTTTTCATGGACCAGGTCTTCAAGATTCATGGCATGCTGCACTCTATTGTTTTTGATCGTGACTCAACTTTCACAAGCAATTTTTGGCAAGAACTATTTAAGCTACAGGGCACCCAATTGCATCTCAGCACAACTTATCATTCCCAGACTGATGGTCAAACGAAAGTTGTCAACAAGTGTTTGGAAACATATCTGAGGTGTTTTTCCTCTGAAAAACAACATCAGTGGGCTCAATGGCTACCCCTAGCTGAATGGTGGTACAACACTTCCTACCATACAACTATTCGCATGACTCCTTTTGAAGCGGTATATGGACATAAGCCACCTTCAGTTCTCTCATACTTACCGGGTACCTCGAAGGTCCAGGCGGTTGACCAAACACTTACAGTTCGAGAGGATATTCTTCGTACCCTTAAAGAGAACTTGGTCATGGCACATAATCACATGAAGCAACAAGAAGATCAAGGTCGCTCTGAACGTCAATTTGCAGAAGGGGATCAGGTGTTTCTGTGACTGCAACCATACAAGCAAACTTCCCTCAAGGCTGAGCATTGTCAGAAACTAGCGCCAAAATTTTATGGTCCTTATACAGTTCTCAAGCGTGTGGGACAAGTCACATATCAATTGGCTCTGCCCAGTCAGTCGAAGCTACATCCAGTTTTTCATGTTTCATGCTTAAAGAAGGTGATTGGAACTAGGTGCCAAATTCAAACCAACCTTCCCGAGTTAGCTGAAGAAGGATCCATTTGGCTACAACCAGAAGAAGTTTTGGACTAGCATGAACATTTCTTGCATCAGAGAACCATCAAGGAAGTGCTAGTCCAGTGGAAAGATACGACTCCAACAGATGCCACTTGTGAACCAGCTACCATTCTGCAGCAGTTTCCACATCTCAAGCCTTGAGGATAAGGCTGTTTTTAAGGGGGCAGACATGTTAGGGTCCTAACCCACACATAGGTAGATCAATATATTCAGATGTAATAAAGATCAATATTAATAAGGCCTTTCAATAAAACAAAATAAGGTGGATGTAAGAAGACCTAATAGAAGCTTCCGCTTCTAGAAGGATCTTCCTCTAGATGCTTCTCTTGATAGACATATTTAGTATAAATAAGGGTCGAGGGTATGAAAACCCTAGCTTGGAGATTATTGTAACAGAGCGCTGCTCAATTGGAGGTTGCCCCCTCGAAGAGGCATGCGAACATTGCTTTTTGAATCAAAGTGTTATTTCTGTTGTTGTTCTTATATCATTTCTGTGTTCTTATGGAGATTATGCTGGATATATTATTGTTATTCTGCCATTTCTAGCATTTTATTTCTGTTCTACATATTTATTATATTTGGTATCTTGCAACATGGGGGAGTATTTTCTGGATATCCCCATGATTTCCATCCAAATGGGGGGTGTTGATGTTGTAATAGGTGTCCAATAGTTACAATCATTGGGAACAATGGCCCTCAATTTTCAAGATCTTTTTATGAGATTTTCCTCGGATGGAAAGGAAACCAAGTTTAGAGGTATCCAAGGGAAACCCTATAAAGTGATAATCTCTAATAACATAACAAAAGTACTAAAAAAGGGACACCATGGTGTAGTTGCACAATTGCTCTCACTTGATTTTCAAACATCTGTATCCTTTGCTCCATTAGACCTCCAAATAGTTATCAACAATCATTCCAAGGTATTTGGTGAAATGTCTAAGTGTCTTCCACTTGCTTGAGATCATGAGCATGTTATTCATCGTCAACCAGGAAGTGTACCACCTAACATTAGGCCTTATAAGTATCCATATGCACAAAAGAGTGAGATTGAGCGCACAACATAGGAAATGTTAGAGAATAACATAATTGATCCTAGCCAAAGTTCTTTCTATTCACCAGTGGTGATGGTTACAAAAAAGGATGGTTCATGGCATATGTGTCAAAAATATAGACAACTCAACAAAATGAGCTTCAAAGATAAGTTTCATATTCTTGTCATTGATGAATCACATAGAGCAAAATTATTTACTAAGTTGGATCTTCGTTCAAGATATCATCAAATTAGAATGAGGTAGGAAGACATTCCTAAACCATATTTTAGAACACATGAAGTTCATTATGAGATTGTGGTTATTCCATTTGGACTTACTAATGCATCTTCAACATTTCAAATCTTGATGAATTCTATTTTCAAGCCCTTCCTTAGAAAATTTTTGTTAGTATTTTTTGATGACATATTGATCTACAACAAATATTGGGAAGAGCATGTACAACATGTTGAAATAGTATTACAACTATTGGAAGAGAAACAACTGTACACAAAGCCTTCCAAGTGTGCCTTTCAGGTCCAAGAAGTGGAATATTTGGGTCATATTATATCTCATGAAGGTGTAAAAGTGGACTCTAACAAAATTAAATCTATGAGGGAGTGGTTGATTCCCAAAACCTTGAACAAAATTAGAGGATTCTTAGGGTTAACAGGCTATTATCACAAGTATGTCAAGAATTATATTCAAATAGAAGCAAATATAACAACATTATCAAAGAAGGAAGTATTTTCTTGGACTGAAGAAGCAACCAAATATTTTGAAAAACTTAAGGAGGCTATGTGTGCTACTCTCGTCCTAGCCACATTGGAATTTACAAAAATATTTATTGTAAAGTGTGATTCCCCAGGCCATGGAATTGGTGCATTTTTAATTCAAGAAGGAAGGCCCCTTGCCTCTGAAATAAGCCAAGTTAAAGGAAATAACTTAGTCAAACCCATTTATGAAAAATAAATGTTGGTCATACTACATGTAGTTCAAAAATGACGCCCTTACCTGATAGGAAGACACTTCAAAGTAAAAACAAATCATGATAGTTTGAAGCACTTATTGGACCAATTATTATTTTCAAAAGAGAAAAAAAATGGGTTACGAAGATGCTAGGTTATGACTTTGAAATTATCTACAAAAAATGAAAACATAATGTTGTGGAAAATCCCCTTTCAAAGAATGAAGAAGAAACATAAGGTTCATTATGTTCTATTTCTATTCCACAATCTGATTGGATGGAAGAAGCAAAGATAGAATGGAATCGAGATCAATAGGTATGCAAGATCATTCAACAACTACATGAGGAACCCATTTCATTAGACAAATTTGTATGGAAGAATGGTTTGCTATGGTATCATGATCACCTATATTTATGTAATAATTCCCAACTCAAATAGAAAGTCCTTCTAGAATTGCACACTTCTCCTATAGGAGGACATTTAGGATTCTTGAAAACATACCAGAGGATCAAGAAGGATTTTTTTCTTCTGGGAAGGTCTTAAAACAAATGTTCAAAAGTTTGTGACTAAATGTTTAGTTTTCCAATAGAATAAGGGAGAAACAATCAAGACGCCAAGTCTCCTACAACCATTAGCTATACCAAGTCAATGTTGGGAAGAAGTTTCAATGGATTTTATTACAGGTTTACCCAAATCCAAAGGAAATATTGTCATCATGGTAGTAGTGGATCGACTGACAAAGTATGCCCATTTTTGCTCTTTTTCTCATCCTTTTAAATCAAGTACAGTATCCGCAACATTCATGGAAACAATTCAAAATCTACATGGAGTCCCTAAGATTATTGTAAGTGACAAAGATCCAATTTTCACTGGAGATTTTTGGACTAAATTATTTTCGTGTTTGGGTACTCAATTTCCTCACAACTCATCTTACCACCCTTAATCTGATGGAAAAATTGAGACTATGAATTAATTTTTAGAAGGATATCTTTGTTGTTTTGCATATGATAAATAGACACAATGGGTCAAGTGGTTTCCTTTGGAGGAGTGGTGGTACAACACATCCTTCCATACTTCATCAAAAATGTTCCCATTTCTGACACTTTATGGATATCATCCTCCATCCATTACATCACCCTTGAAAGGGAATACAAAGGTTCAAGCAGTGGAGGACCACATAGGAAACCAACAAGAGTTTCTCAAACTATTGAAGGAAAACTTGATTATGGCACAAAATAGGATGAAACAAGAAGTAGATCAACATCACAATGAGAGGGAATTTGAAGTGGGAGATTGAGTATTTTTGAGGCTACAACAATATAAACATATGTTCCTCAAGCAACAAAAGAAGAACACTAATTTAGCACCCAAATATTATGGTGACTATAAGGTGTTGCAAAGGATTGGAAGTATGTCTTACAAATTGGAGTTTCCTCCATCTTCACGTGTACATTGAGTCTTCCATGTTTCTTTATTAAAGAAGGTAATTGGAAACAAGATCCCAATCCAAACTATTTTACCAAAGATTAATGAAGAAGTGAAAATAATATTAGAACTAGAAACAATCCTTGAAAAAAGGATTAAGCAAATGAGAAATCGAGCAATCACGAAGTACCTTGTCAAATTGAAGAACCTACTAGTGGAAGAGGGAACATGGGAAGATGCGTTTTTCATGCAGAAACACCCGCAGTTAGTCAAGTGTTGAGGACAACACTTGTTTGAAGGGAAGGGGTTTGTTAATACCTAGACAAAGCCCCATTTTATGTATAAAACACCTTATTTTTTTTTTACAAGAACGGTTATGTTGCATTAATCGGCTTTCTGGCAAGCCAGAATCAGAAAATTACATATCTGATGAAGGTTGGTGACCTCTAACAGTGCTTCCCACCTTCTTGTGAATGTCTTGGGAAACCAATCCCATCTGCTTCTTGAGCTAATTCGAGAAAATGACAAAAATTGCATACATGAGTAAATTCTCACAAATTGTGAGCATAGTAGAAGACAGAAGCAAAGCATTAAACCGAGGGGGATGAAGATTTCCCCTTAAAGTAGGGATCCATCTTTTTCTGAGAACCTAAAGAAATGTTGGAGGCCACCTCCTTTTCTCTGCGCGCTTTGTTGGTCCTTCGCCCTCGGGTAAGGGGTGGAGACGAAACTGATTTGTCTTCAGGTTCAGAAGTTTCCACAGAGCCTCTAGAGGGTACTGAAACAACCAGACTTGGAGAGGCAGAAGGTTCTGGAACTGAAGCCCGAGTTTCTTTTGTTGCCATTGATTCTGGGGGGGTGGAATCCGGAAGGCTTTCGTCTGTCGGCGGATCTTCCTTAACTGTTGTTGCTTCTGGATCTTGGGCTTCATCATCCTTCAACGCATCAACGCTGTTTTTATTTTCTAGAGTTGCCTCTGCTATATGAGTGGCCTTTGGGGCCTGGGCTAGCGGATCCTTTCGCCATGGATGCCTTCGTCGGTTAGTTACTTGCTGAAAATCATCTTCTTTGACTGGTCCTGGCTCCTCAGAGATTTTGGGGCAACTTTTTGCGAAATGACCGTAAGCATGGCACCAGAGGCACTTAAAAGGAATCTGCTCGTAGTCTATCTCTTGGATATGACACCATTCCCCCAGGGAGAGCTTAATGGCATCCGGAAGTACTTTCTCGAGGTTAACCTCAACACAAATACGAGCACAGGTAAACTGATCCCCCTTCGGCTCCGCCCTGTCCAGGAAACGCCCAAGCTTATTTCCAATGTCCTCCAGAGAACTTATCCCCCAGAGATGCAAGGGAAGATGAGGCAGCCTAACCCAAACAGGGGCTGCTGTGATCTCGGCACCGGGATTGAAGTCAAGAGTCCAGGGGGCTAAGAACAACCCTCTCGACCCCATGAAATAGGGTCCAAATATGAAAACTAGATCACGATCCTCTTTCCTCGTGAAGTTGAAGACAAAAAAACCCCTGCCTACTGCGCACAGAGAAACGTTTCCCTGTATCAGCATCTTCCAACGATCATCCATCCATGCCTCCACCATTTTGGGGCTTGGCCATAACCCCGTAAACTTTCCGATGAGGGCATTTTCTGCTAGAAGGAGGGAAAGATTGCAAGGGTCCTCTGGAGATAGCTCCAGAGAAGGGATCTCCTCCATCTTCTTAACAAACTTAGACAAAAGAGAAGGCTTGGATTTAGGTCCTGCTGAGTGGACTAACGTTTTGAAAGCTTCCAAAGGATCTTCTTCCAACTTGGCAATCGGATCTGGGGCCATCGTAGTAGGCGGCGACCACCAGCAAGCAAGAGGGCGGGGCAAGTCGCAGAGGCCACTTCTCCAAAACACATGCCAAACTGAGGAAAACGCAGGCGAGAGGGACGCTCTGATACGTCGATCCACGGCCCTGTATTCAAAGGGGAACCCTGGTCGCTGCTACAGCCAAAAACGCGCCCCTGCAATCAAAACCAGAGCGGAGGCAGCTAGGGTTTAGGCCCTAGCCGCGTTGACCTTCCGTCTCGCTTCATCCGGCCCTCCCACCATTTTCTGTATAAAACACCTTATTAATCCCTACATATTGAATTATTACATTTATAGTATTATAATTGTATGTCAGCTAGAATCCTTCATGTTGCCTTTTCATTATAATCGTACCCTTTGTCTCCTATATATAGTCTCCTTGGTACACACACACACACACACCAATGATACCTAGTCTTAGGATCATCTTATCTCATCTCATATTGTATTATGAATTGGATATACTATAAAATGAGGTTTCCCCCTTGAAGTTGAGTGTATTCATTGAATTTTTATCAATTTTTAAGGCGTTGGATCATAACACTATTACATATGTTTAATGATTCATTAGAGGACATGTTGGCCTAAAATGGGGCCCTTAAGAAAATATAAAATAATAAAACCGTATGCCACATCACACTAAGTTAGAGGTGTATATAGTGAAGGTTTGTGTATATTTCTCTAGTAATGATGTTTTCCATGTAAGCCAGGTTAATATAAACTTAAGAGGTGAGAGTTAAAAATAATAATGTGAATTTTAAATTCTTTTGCACATACAATAAATGATTACTGTGCACATATAAGAAATGATATTTGGTAGTGGATAAAATATAACTTACATACAATAAATACATTATTTTTCTTTTTGAAATTTATATAATCTTAAATTTATTATGTTGCACAACTATGTTTTAATATCTAATAATAAATTTTAATTTAAATAGTATATTAAAATTTAGTCAATAATAATTAAAAAATCTAATTTAAATAATGATATGCTCAATTGGCAAGTGAATCCCCCTTATTTTTATACTATTATAACTGTTATCACTTTTATTATTATAATTAAAACACCACACATATAATATCTCACTATTAAACATATCGTTATGATCAAACAATTTTTTTATAATCATAAGAAAAACTTATCTTATTAAAATATCTTTTTAACTATAATCAAATTTTAGTTATTCTAAAATGATTATAATGAAACAATGAAACATTTTTTTATAATCATAATAAAAAACTTGTCTTATTAAAATATTTTTTAATTATACCCAAATTTTAGTTATTCTATAGTTAACAATAATTAAATTTATTCTTATTTTTTGAATTTGTTTTGACCATTTTTCTTTCTTATTATATTTAATTTGAATGGATTTATTTATTTATTTATGTTTTATTAAAACTCAACCTGTAATGTATGTTTTCCTTTTCTATTAAATTATAATGATAATATACTTATTGTAATTTTATAAATTTTAATGATACTATAGTTAGTGCAATCATATTTGATCTTCCTTATATATATATATGTGTGTGTGTGTGTGTGTGTGTGTGTGTGTGTGAGACTAGGGGAATTAACAACTAGTTGAGTGACATGGGGCCTAGTTATCCGTTATCCTACTGCTACCACTATAACCTCCTCCACCTCCAAGCATGCCAACCAGACCCCTCAGGCGATACATAAGGTTCTTTAGTTATATTAAATAATAATGATATAAAAAATAAAAATTTCTTTAGTATTTATTTTTAATAAAATTTTAATATTATATTATTTTGAGCTCTTAGCTAGTAATTAAAGGATAAAGTTAATAAGTGGACAATTGTTTAACGTCATATTACTTTTCATAGTAATTTTCTCCCAATGATTTGGACATATTTTAAGATGACTATGATTGAAATAAATATATAGTATTCCAATTCTCATTGTTTTAAAATACATGTGTTTTTTTTTAATCAAAATATTATTTCTTCTCTTAAATAGATTAATAATGTAAAATAATTTTCATATTCCAAAATGACCCACTATGAAGTAATTATTATGGATTTTGTTTTTAATATGTGGAGGTAGTGGTATTTTAAAATATTAAATATTTAGTGTCTCAAGAATATTTATGATATTGAATGGGATTATAGCTTTTTCTAATATCTAGAGGTAGTGGTATTATACAATATTAAATGTTTAGTGTCTCAAGAGTATATATCATATCAAGGATGATCTCACCAAGATCTTCTCCAAGGTGTGGTTTATGTGTGGTTAACTATTGTCAAATGAAAGTGTGACAAATAATCTTTGACTTTTAGATGTCCAACTCAACCATTATGGTTGACCCAAAATTTTGAAATTATATTGGTTATTGAATTTCTAACTCATCAACCGTATTTTTTCTTATAAGGCCCATTTTAGCCCAAATTTTTCTCTAATGGGGGATTTGATACACTCAATAGGAAATTAAAAGGTTCATGCACGATAATAATTTTAGAAAGTGGGTTTAGATTAATATACATGAATAATTCTCCCTTGGACCCCCTCTTAGAACTTCCCCTCTCTTGTGGGAACTTAGCCCCCATTAATTTTTTCGTCTCTATTTGTAACCGACGTTACATTTTATTTTATTATCACAATATATAATGTTTACATATTACATAGTCAAGATGACCATACATTTTATTTACTTTATACATCACTAAACCAGGTATTAAAAACGAGGATGTTACATTCCCCTCCCTCTACAAATTTGCACCATCCTTAGTGCACAACACCATACCAACATTCATATACATAATTTTACGTCATAATACTGGATACTTTTGCAAGTTCACAACTCCTACAACAATTCCAACGAACAATATCTCGTTCCTCACAACCTACACAACCCAAGGAAGTGTACCCCCTTCTCTTCACCATAGTCTCACATGTTGTACAACTTCCTTTTAGGGGGCTGGTATAGATAAGAAAACAAGCCTCTGATATTTGGCTCTAAGAACTGCAACTACCAAAATGGAGTTGCACACTTATATACAATTATACATTTAGTTTTCTTCAAAATTTGTGCGTACTCCTACTGCATGGTCTCACTGTTCCCCCATGTTGTATCTTCAAGATCATAGAAGATCTATTGGATCTTTACCAGGCTGATGGCTTTGTTCTTTTGAAATTTGAATTTCTATTCCAGGATGTGCATTGGATCCACCCAAAAGTCCCCTTCGTGCTCCACCTAGATCACAATCCAATTAATCACGTTGTTAGGATCAAACACATATTTCTTCAATAAAGACATATTAAACACATTATGAATGTTCATGGATGTAGGAAATGAAAACATGTATACAACTAGGCCTATCTTCTCTAAAACTTTAAACAACCCACAATATCTTGCTGCCAGTTTTGGGCAACTTCCCAATCTTAGCGAGATCCTTTTATCCTTTACCTTTAAAAACACATGCTCTCCCACTTTGAATTATCGGTATGTTATAATTTTATCTGCATAACTCTTTTACTTATCTTGTGAAACCTTTAAATTCTACCTAATATTACCATCTGCTCTTCTATTTCCCTTAGTAATTCTAGCCCAATAATGAATATGTCTACTGGGTTATCCCAGCTCATTGGCATGTTGCATTTCCTGCCATACAAGGCTTCAAATGGGCTCATCTTCAATGATTCCTGATACTGATTATTGTAAGCAAATTCAACTAAATGAAGATAGTCTTCCCACTTGGAAGGATTGTTCATTACATACATTCTCAACATATCTTCAATTCAAAGAATGCAGGTTTTCACAATTCCTCATAATGTTGTTTTAGACTTCTAGACATAAATTTTCTATGGAGTTTATGAAATGTTCAACATTTCGAGTTGAGAATCCACCCATCATCAGGGATTGTTGAAGCCGATAGTTTTGAAAAGAATGTTGAGAGAAAGGGGTTATAAAGGTGAAAAATAAGGACGTTGGAAGAATGTGGACAAAAATTAGTCGTTGCGAATTACAATTGAAATTCAAAAAAAAAAAATATTTATATTAATAATTAAATTAGAAAGGATATAAGACTCAAGGAAGAAAAAAATTTGGTCAAAATAAATTAGTTCTAAGGAGAAAAACAAATTACTAAAGGTATAAAAATTAATTAGTTAATTTAAAATATTTAATGATAATATAAGTAATTTAGGGTTAGGATGGTGACGAATTATAAGATTAAGGATGAAAATAAATAATTATAATGACAATAATTAGAAATAATTGTTGAAAGGAAAATACGATCATAAGAAAACTATAATCGAAAGTTCAAGAAATTTCAAGTATTAGAGGGAGGGGGTTATAAAAGGAAGAAATTAAATAATAATTATTAAATAATAAAAGATAAAAATGATAACAAGATTAAGGTTAAAGAAGAAAAAAAATCATTGATGGTTAGAATTGATAAATAATCAAGGGTTAAAGAATACTGAAGAATAATGGAGATAGAAAAGAAGAGGAAGACAAGATAAGAATGGGATGTTAAGATTAGAGAAGGGAATTTTTTGAAAAGAGGGAAAATGAAAGGAGGGAGAAACATGTTGAGTTTGATTCCCGAGGTGATGAATGATATTCTTCCTATATTGGATAAGTTTGTACCCATCTTCACGGTTAAAATTGTTTGGATTTTTTTCAATTTCCAAAGCTTCGTGAATGACCCAAGATGAGTAATAAGGCGCTGAAGTCGGGATTCTGATTTGTCAAAACATATTATATGTTTAGATTTAAAGGAAAGTTCAACAATAATTGATTTAGAGATGTGATTGTGGATTGTATCAACTATGTACTCTTTAAGATGGGAATTGAAGGATATTCTAGTTTGGCCAATGTATGATTTTCCATAGGAGCAAGGGATTTTGTAAGCTCCTGGGCCAAGCATTGGGTCATATTTATACTTGATGGATTTGAATGACTATTTGAGGGTTTTAAAGGGCTTGAATACAGTTTTGATATTCTTCTTAGTGAGAATTTTGGAAATGTGATCAGTAGTGCCTTAGATGTTGGGAAGAGAAATGAGAGCTAAGGTTGGAGAAGAAGATGAAGAGTTGGTCAATTTAGGATTGAAGGCTGAGTGAAAATATTTCTTAATTTGGTAGTTGGTGTAGCCATTAGATACAAGGGCTATGGTTAGGTGGGATTTTTCTTTTTCAAGGAATTGTGGGTCTGATATTCTAATGGCTCGAGTAACTAAAGTTTTAAGGATAGCGTATTTTTTAGCACGATGATGATGGGATTGGGCATAGAGGTATATGTCAGTGTGAGTCTTTTTTAGACAGAATTGGTGGGTAAGGGAGCCATTAGGAAGGCTCCCTTACCCACCAAGTCAATCAAAAAAAGACTCACATTGACAAATACCTTCATTCCCAATTGCATTATCATCTTGCTAAAAAAATCATAGTCCTTAAAAATTTAGTTACTCCAGCCATCAAAATCTCAAACCCCTAATTCCTTGAAAAAGAAAAATCCCACCTAATCAAATCCCTTGTGTCCAATGGCTACACCAACTAGCAAATTAAAAAAGCTTTATGCTTAACCTTCAATCCTAAATTGACCAACTCTTCGTCTTCTTCTCCACCCTTAGCTCTCATTTCTCTTCCCTACATCCAAGGCATTGCTGATCACATTTCCAAAATTCTCACTAAGAAGAATATCAAAATCATGTTCAATCCATTTAAAACCCTCAAACAATCATTCAGATCCGCCAAAGATAAATTTGACCCAATGCTTGGCCCATAATTTACCAAACCCCTTGCTCCTATGGAAAATCATACATTGGCCAAACTAGTAGACTCTTCAAATCCCTTCTTAAAGAGCACATAGATGATACAACCCACAATCACATATCTAAATCAATTATTGTTGAAAATTCCTTTAAATCTAAACATCTAATATGTTTTGACAAAACTAGAATCATGGCCTCAACACCTTATTACTCATCTCCAGTCATTCGTGAAGCTTTGGAAATTGAAAAACATCCAAACAATTTTAACTGTGAAGATGGGTACAAACTTAGCCAATCTTGGAAGCCTATCATTCATCGCCTTAAGATTCAATCTTTACCACCCTTCTCTAATATTAATATCCCATTGTTACCTTGTCTTCCTCTTCTTGTCTATATTCATTATTCTTTAACCCTTGATTATTTATCAATTCTAACCATCAATGATTTATTTTCCTCTTTAACCTTAATCTTGTTATCATTTTTATCTTTTATTATTTAATTTCCTTCCTTTTCTAACCCCCGACCTCTAATACTTGAAATTTCTTCAACTTTTGATTATATTTTTCTTATGATCATATTTTACTTTTAATAATTATTTCTAATTATTGTCATTATCATTAATTATTTTCATTCTTAATCTTATAATTCATCACCATCTTAACCCTAAATTACTTATTATTATCATTAAATATTTTAAATTAACTAATTAATTTTTATACCTTTACTAAATTATTTTTCTCCTCGACATTAATTTTCTTTGACCAATTTTTTTTCTTCCTTTAGTCTTATATCCTTTCTAATTTAATTATTAATATAAATAAATTTTCATTGAATTTCAATGGTAATTCACAACGACTAAATTTTTTCCACATTCTTCCAAAGTTCTTATTTTTCACCTTTATAACCCCCTTCCCTCAATACTCTGTTCAAAACTCCTGGCTTCAACAGTCCCTGATGATGGGTGGAGTGTCCACTCAAAACGTTAAACATTTCATAAACTCCATACACAATTTACATCTAGAAGATCTTCAAGTATCTGATTGTTCCTCTTTGTTTTCTCATCTAACTCTAGATGATATGTTATACTGAAATTCAAGTTAGTCCCAAATCACTTAAACAGCCCCTTCCAAAATCTAGAAGTGAACTTGGGATATTTATCCATCACTATTTCCTTAGGCACACCATGTAGCCTAGCAATTTATGTAGTATACCTAGGGAGGTAATATGGGGTACCTAGGGAGGTACCCAATGGGAGTAATAATAGATATATGACTATGTATATGTAATAGTGTGAACACAATAAAGGTGAGAAGGACTTCTAGAAGGTTCCATCTACTAGAATATCCCTTCTCTAGAATGTTCCCGAGAGAGAGAGAGAGAGAGAGAGAGAGAGAGAGAGAGAGAGAGAGAGAGAATATTATATAAATAAGTGTAAGCAATGTATTGAATCATACCGAAGAATATTGTTATTTCATTGCTCGAGGAATGCTATCCTTCCATAAGGATTAATATATGGTGTTACCCTACCTAAAAGGTTTTAATATCTATTTATTGTGTTGAGTGTTTTATGTGGATGATTTGAGTTATTTCTGAAGTTATATTATTATATTTATTGAGGTACATAACATTTGGTATCAAATCTCTTTCTTCATCCAAGGAATGAATATTTTTTTGACCATCCAAGAAATGTAGCCAACAGGTACCAAGTACAAGAATCAATCGTTCCTAATGAAATATGAACATGATGTCCAACTAGTGCTCTGTCACCTTGATCTTGATCCTTTTCATGCCTTTGGTTCCATGAGGTTGTTTCTCTATCCTAATATCGTCTTGCAGTGTTGGTATCCTTCCAACCACCTCTTGATTTGTTTCCTTTCTGGTACCATGCTAGTCCATAAGATGTTTATTGATGCTCATGTCCCTGCTTTGATGACTGTTGTTTCTCTATGTGATGTGGATGGTGATATACAACAACTTTAGCAATCAGTTCCACCATAATCTCCATGGCTTCTTTATTGTTTCCTTCTCAGTGTTGTGCTTCAAGTCCTATCGTATACTCTTCCTATGATTCAACTTCAGAATCTGCAATAACTTCTTTGTTTTCCCCTCTGGGTCCTACTTTCTTACTAAGAGACACATCCTGCAATGTAATTTTATTTTTCTTGTACCAAAGTTTCACAAACTTCTTTTCCACATTAATATTCATTGTATTAATTGTGGCCATCCAAGGATATCCAAGAATAATATCCACATAATTCATATAAATGGCACAAAAATTAGAATGTAACACATATTTATCCATGGTAAGATTCAAATCTATAAAAGAGTGAACATTTTCATCCTCAACCCATGTGATTTGAATATTCTTTGTAGGAACTTGCAATTTTTTAACCAATTGAACATTGATAAAAAAATTCATGCAACTAGGGTTAATAGAAATAATAAGCTTCTGTTGTTGAATGCATCCATGAACCTGTAGTATGGAGTTTCCACATGCGAATAAACCCTTGGTGCTATCGGTATCCCTTTTTTCAATATGAGACCACTGATCTAAAATTAGTTTTTCAAATGCTTCATTGGAAAGTGCCATCATCTTAGCAGAGTCCAATGATTTCCACCATATGAGAGCATCATCTTTGAAACCATAGTGTAGATGAGGTTTCCACCCCTTTTGCCATAATTATTTAGAATATTGTATATATTCTTCAATACTAGGGCCATAACCTTTTCCAGTAAAAAACATCATCTTACTTGGAAGAAATATTCAACAAAAACTAGGGTTTATAAAAATAGCTTACTATGAAAATCGCGTGGCTTTTTCCAGAAAAAACCATGAAAATTTGTCGAATTTAAAATGGCGATAAATTTACTTCCTGAACTCCATTTCGGATGATTTTGTTTTTGAAATTGGGTATTTTTCTGAGAAGAATTCAAATACCCAACTGGTTTCTACAAATTATACTATTTTTTTTTTAGAATTTAATCTAAAGTGAGTCACCCCTTTTTTTCTTTAAAAAATATGCAAAAAGGAAAAAACATTCTTCCTTCCTTGGCCAAAGAAAGAGCTATGATACCAAATGTTATGTACCTCAATAAATCTAATAATATAACTTTAGAAATAACTCAAGTCATCCACATAAAATAATCAACACAATAAATATATAAAACCCTTGAGGTAGGGTAACACCATATATTAATCCTTATGGAAGGACAACACTCCTTAAGCAACGCTTGATGCAATAACAATATACTTCACTATGCTTCAATGCATTGCTTACTCTTCTTTATATAACATTCTCTCTCTCGTTGGAACATTCTAGAGAAGGAATATTATAGTAGGTGGAACCTTCTAGAAACCCTTATCACCTTTATTGTGTTCACACTGTTACATGTACATAGTAATATATATATTATTACTCCCATTGGATACCTCCCTAGGTACCCTATATTACCTCCCTAGGTATACTACAATTTCCTTCATATAAATCTCTGCAATATTGGCTACCTTGTGAGTCATTTTCATCGAAATAAATCATGTTTCCTTATTGTTCTTGGAAACTTGGTGATAAATTCTATTGTAATTATCTTCCATTTCCACTCGGGAATGGGAAAAAGTTGTAACAATCCTACTGGATGCATGTGTTCAGTATTTACTTTCTAAAATTCCACGTATCTAGATATGTAATCAACCACATCCTTCTTCATTCCAAGCCAAAAATATTGACCTCTTACTTTTGCAAATGTCTTTTGGTACCCTGGATGACCAACATATGGTACATCGTGCATCTATTTTAGCACTGTATTTATCAATTCCCTACTGTTAGGACCATAAACTATGTCCCTAAACAAGAGAATTCCATCATCTTCTAGTATGTAGTCCTTAACATTTAGTGGTACATTTTCCTACTGTAAGCCTTTTGTAAATTATGCATAATGTTGATCCAATGCTACAATTTCCAAAATCCTTCTCTTTAAATCTAAACTATACACGCTAATGGTTGCAACATGCATTTCATGCACCCTCATGTTGAGTGCATCTGCCACTTTATTTTCTTTTCGCTTTATATGCTTGATGTTGAAATCATATTCAGTGAGAAATTCCAGCCATCTAGTCTATCTAGAATTTAGCATTGTCTTCTCAAACAAGTGTTTCAGACCACTATATCTATCTTCAACTCAAATTTTATTCCCATGAGACAATGCCTCCACATTTTTAAGGTGTGAAATATGGATGCCAACTCTAATTCTGGGTAGCATAATTTATTTCATCTTCCTTAAGCTTACTTGACTCATAAAATATGACAGGAACATTTTGTGTAAGGACTCACCTAATCCTTTCCTTGCATGCATATGTTCACACCAAAAAAATTCATCGAGATTTGCAACCTTTAAAATAGGTGTACTAATCAATAATTCTTTCAAGTGCTAGAAACTCTCCTCACACTTCGAAGTCCATTCAAACTTTGTTCCCTTCTTTTGCAGTGAAGTGATCGGATGTTCAACCTTGGAGAAACCTTCAATGAATCTTCTATAATATCCATCTAATCCTACAAAGGATCTCACTTCTAAAATATTCCTTGGTGTTGGCCAACTTTTGATTGCTTCAATATTTTTAGGGTCGATCATTATGCCCTCCTCTGAGACGATGTGTCCCAAATAATGGATTTGTCTTCAATAGAAAGTGAACTTACTTAAATTTGCATACAATTGGTTCTCTCTCAACACTTGTAGCACCATCCTCAATTTTTTCTCATGCTCCTCCTCTATATTGGAGTAGATAAGAATATCATCCAAGAAGACAATGACAAATTTGTCCAGATAATCTCTCAAAACTCCACTCATTAGACACATAAAAGTAGCTAGTGCATTTGTTAGGCCAAATGGAACCACTACAAAGTCATAATGGCCATACCTTGTTTTGAATGTTGTCTTGTTGGTGTATTCTTCTCATATTCTAACTTGATGAAAACCTAAACTTAGGTCAATCTTGTAAAATATTATTACTCCTTTTAGTTGATCTAAAATATCATCGATTCATGGTAGAGGATACCTATTCTTTACAATAACCTTATTAAGTTTAATGTAGATTGTATTTCTGGAGAAGCACTGTCTATAGTATGTCTCATTGTGAAAACTTGCACTCTCAAACTTATTAAGTTTTTTGAATTCAATGCACAACCTCAAATTCCCATCCTTTTTCTTCACAAATAGCATTGGGGCACCCCAACGTGAGACACTTGGGCATATGTTCCCCTTCTTCAAGAATTATTCTAGTTTCATCTACAACTATTTCATCTTTGGTGTGCTTATTCTGTAGGGGTTTTTGGACATTGGGGAAGCTCCATGAATGAAGTCAATAGAGAAATCAATATCTCTTTGGTGGAAATCATGGAAGCTCCCCAAACACGTCTTCATATTCCTTCAAAACTAGATGATCTTCAAGACTTGGCTCCTTATCCCTTGTTAGCTCTTCCATAAGGGATACAAAAATTTGGCACCCTTTCCTAAAACTTATTTTTAGCTGTAATGCTAAAATATCTCCGACGGATATGGGTCTTTGAATACCTTGCATCGTCCTTGGATTTCCTTCCTCATCAAGGCATGTGAAGGCCATGCTTTATCAATCTAGGACAACATGATGCTTTTCCGACCAATCCGTACCAATTAATAAATCATATGACTCAAGTGGTATGATGTTCAAATATGCTTTAGTGCCAAATACATCCATGCTTACTGAGAAATCCTTGACAAGTTCATTTTTTTTTTGCATAGAGGGGCTTCCGCAGTGCAACATATTAGATATCATTTTTTGGGATTAACTGCGTAGTGTAAGTCATTAATATATGACCCATATCCATGAGTATTAGTCGCAACAGACCAATAATTATCATGATTTTAATAGTCCACTTAGCACTGCAGAAGCCCCTCTATGCGTAAATAATAAGAGTGAAGGGAGCTCTAACTGGATAGTTCATAAGGCACAATACTTGCTAAGGTTTTGCAAATGGGGTAGCAAGCTAAGTGGGATTGATTGTGGGGAAAACTCCACAGTTAAGCGCGCTTGAGCTAGAGACGTCTTGGGATGGGTGACCACCTGGGAAGTCCTAGTTACCGGGTGCAAGCCCCAGAAGTGATGATTGATACTATGTAATTCATTTCGCTGGTTTCAATCCCATTTCTTCACCCCTGTGAGCATCACCCGATGCAATGAGTGCTAAGTGGACTATTCAAATCATGAGAATTATTGGTCAGTTGTGACTAATACTCATGGATAGGGTCATATATTAATGACTTACACTACGCAGTTAATCCTGAAAAATGATATCTAATATGTTACACTGCGGAAACCCCTCTATGAGTAAATAATAAGAGTGAAGGGAGCTCTAACTGGATAGTTCATAAGGCACAATACTTGCTAAGGTTTTGCAAATGGGGTAGCAAGCTAAGTGGGCTTGATTGTGGGGAAAAATCCACAGTTAAGTGCACTTGAGCCAGAGGCGTCTTGGGATGGGTGACCACCTGGGAAGTCTTGGTTACCGAGTGCAAGCCCCAAAAGTGATGATTGATACTATGCGATTCATTTCGTTGGTTTCAATCCCATTTCTTCACCCCTGTGAGAATCACATGATGCAATGAGTGCTAAGTGGACTATTCAAATCATGAGAATTATTGGTCATTTGTGACTAATACTCATGGATATGGGTCATATATTAATGAATTACACTACGTAGTTAATCCCTAAAAATGATATCTAATTCATTTTTTTTTCTCTTGGTTCCAATGACTAATTGAACCAACCAAGACTTTTCATTCTTACATATTTTCAATTTAAACCTTTCAACTATTTTTGGATATATATATCTATGACTAGCTCAAGAATTAATCAAAATAGCTATGGGTTGATTATCAATATTACCTTCTACTTCAATCATGTGGGATTGGTAATTTTCTTTTCTATTGTCCAAGGATTCACAATTCCTTGGCATTCTCCCACCCACGTAACCCATTGTATCATCTTTCTAAATGTTGTGCATAGTCCTCATCCTATGTCCCTTGTGAGGAAAAGTGTTGTACATGTGGTCTTCTTCACATCCCCAACCCTTTATGGGATGCTCTCTTGGAATTTTCCCCAAGGAATCTGTCATTTTATGTTCACCTTGTGCTGGCTACCCTTGTTGATATGATTGAGATTTGTTCCTCACAAACGGTGGTTTGATTCATTTCTTCCTCTGATCCATCTTTCCTCTCTTGTTATCATTACAAGACTTTTGAAAATATGGTCTTATTTTTCTCTATTCATAAATATACTTAGCTTTCCTTATGGCTTCTTTCAAGGTATTGGGCTCATCAAAATGAATTTTATCACTGTAAAAAGAATGTATCCCACTCATAAATATTTTGATTTTTACCTTCTCATCCTTTATGAAGCAAACATACCTCAACAATTCAAGGAATCTTCTCTCATACTCCTCCATTGTCATGCTTTGAAGCTTGAGTTCTAAAACATATTGCACCTTCATGTCATAATATTGTTCTAATAAGTATTTTTTCTAGAAATAATCTTTGAACTACCTCCATGAGATCCTCTTCCCATTAATGTTCTTAACTTTCTTGAGTTGATCCCACCACATAGATGCTTTTCCTTGAAGATGGTAGATTGAATTTATGGCTTCTACATTTAATGAATAATCACACAACTTGAAATATTTCCTCATGCCCAACAACCAATCTTCAACATCTTCTCCCTTCATATGATCTCCATCAAATGATGGTGGCTTGAGCTTCTTGACCTCTCCTTGAAAAATATTTGACTTGGGCCTCTCTGATTTCTAACAGGGGACACACTTGGGATACTCTTTGACCTTGAATGTTCATGTGTTCTTTTGGTTGAATGTCCTAGTGAACTATGATGATGATTATGTTTTCTGCTAATACTTCTTGACTTTCTAGATCCCCCATGGTCATCCCACCTATCATGAAACCCGGATGTTGTTACATGCTTTGAACTAGATTTTTTTTGTGCCAAAATATTTATTGACTTGTCTCTGCAACATATTTAGACTCGGTAGCAACTCCTCCTAAAATATCATTATCCTTTCATTATATTCTCTATATATCTGCACTTCCTTCTGCAAGCTTCTCATAGTTTCAACCAACTCCACCAATTCCACCCAACTTCTACATCCATTGGAATCAATATATGCATTCTCCATGTTGATATGTAACCCTATGACCTCATCCCAATGAATTTAATATCCTTAGGCATCCTCCACATATCTATTCCTCATATAGGAACCAAATTTGTTTTGTTTGTAACTTTAATTATGCAAAAATGTGCATGCAACAAAATTGTTGGAATTATGCATATTATAAAATATTTTGTTAATTAGGTTACATGTCATTCTTCATCTCAATTTATGAAGAAAAAAATGAACTATTCCAAATTCTAAATATTTAGACATATTCCCCTCTTAATCATGTTTATGAGTATTGTACTCATGCCTCATTTTGAGTTATGAGTGAAAAGTTATATCTTTCTGAATTTTACGATTTTTTAAACTGAATTGCACACCACTCTCAATGGTTCTATTTATCTGAGAGGCCATTTTTTCTACCTGTAGAAGAAAATTGGTCAGGAATTAAAAAAAAAATTGTATTGAGTGCAGATATGATTTATAACTTTTAATACACATCAATTTTCATATTCATAATCTGATGCTCCAATCATATTCTATATAAATATGGAATTGACAACTTTGTACTTTTGTATTTTTCTCCAAATTTGTCCATATTTATGAGTAAATGAAATGTCGACTAAATAAAATTTTATATATTGGTGATTTGAGGTCCCTTTTCATCCCCTAAAGATCTCATAAATCCCCAAAGATGCTTAAGAATAGTGGTTTTTTCCATGTTTGAGCACCTCCACTCCAACTCCTTTAGAATTTTGCCAAAATCTCAAATAAGTATCTTCATGCCTATTTTTTGAGTTATATATAAAAATTTAACCTTTATATAGGTCTCAATTATTGAGCACAACCCAGATATTCAAAAACCACTATTTTGTGTCTTTCATAAATTTGATGCATAATTAGTGAGTGACCCTCACTAGATCTCTTGTATATCTCGTCATTATATACATATCCCTTAATTCATATGAATCTGAGTTTAAATTCTCTTGTTATGGCCAAAACAAGTTTTTGGCTCCATAACGTTTTTTTGGTAAACTTCTTCTATTTTTTCCTTCCCTTTCATCCTTCTCTTTCTCCTCTTCTCTTCTTATCCTTCTCTCCCTTCCTCTTCTTCTCATTTCCCTCCTCTTTCTCCTCTTCTTTTCTTTCCTTTTTCCCTTCTTTGGAAATCACTAAAAATATTCATCAGTGATCATTGATTTCCTTCACATCAACTATCGATGGTTTCCTTCACATCGACGATCGATGGTTTCCTTCACATTGATGATAAGCTAATTCCTTCGCATAAACTATCGACGGATTCCTTCGCATCGATGAACAAAAAAATTCTTTGCATTAGAAATATGTGAATTCCTTTACATAGATGATCGATGAATTCCTTTGCATAAACGATTGTTGAATTCCTTACTTTGTAGAATTTTACTAAACTTCGGTCACTTCATCAGTAATTAGTGATATTTTTCATTGACGATCTACATGAATGTCTCTACTTCATAGAATTTCACTAAAATATGATCGCTCCATTGACGATCAGAAATTATATTCCTCGATGATCTATGGGAATGTTTCTACTTCATAGAATTTCACTGAAATTTGATCACTCCATCGACAATCAACGATCTATGGGAATGTCTCTACTTCATAGAAATTCGTTGAACTTTGAAAACTAGGGATGATTTTAGGGGCTAAATTTCGCTCATGGGCTAATTTTCCATGGTTTTTCTAAAAAAGAGATTCACTATTTTAAAAATGATTCGCCCAAATACTATAGCACAAAATTATTTTACCATAAAAATCGCCAAAATTTTATAAAAACTATATAAATCCTTAGAAATTTGAATATTTTTACAAAAATATCGCCAAACATTTATATTTGGCATATGAAGGATTAGTAAGATTCGCCAAGGTTTCTACATTTTAAAATAAATTTCCTTCCTTAAAATCATCCCTGTTGAAAACTTAGATTTTTTTTACCAAATCTTGGATGAATTTGGATCGTCGATATCAAAATCAAATGCAATTTCGATTGTTGATTCATCAAAATCTATGCCATGACCCCTGGCCTTAACCATCATGGAACTACCAAAATAGGCCTTGTCATTCCACATCATAGGTATGGTCCACGTCATGATCTATACAAAAGTTTTCAAAAATTTCGAAAAATTACAATTTTATGAAATTTTATTCGGTGAACTCGAAAATTTTAACCGATCCAAAATGAATCTCGGTCTTTGATCCCACATGTATTTTATTGCAAAGAATATAACAAACCATTGTTATCCCACATGTTGTCTTCTTTGCTTATATAGGAGAACATGAAATTCTGTTCATTTTCCCATGGAAGCAATGCCCATTCCTTCTCTAGACCAATAGAATTTCATAACACTCACAGACTTGGTTAAAGAGTTTGTTATTTTTTCCTAAGTGTCCACTTTCTCTAGCAACACCTTCTTTCTTTCCACCATTTCTCTTACGAAATGGTATTGCACATCAATATACTTCGTCCTGGAATGGTAAGTTGAGTTCTTTTCTAGGAATATTCCACTTGGAATGTCACAATTTATATTCATATCTCTCCACTCAAACCCAATCCATGAACACAGTCGATGAAACCATACAACTTCTTTTCTTTCATGAGTGGTTGCCATGTATTCAACTTCTATCGTCGATGAGGCTACGACCACATGTCACTTACTCATCCAGTTGATTTCTCCACCAAACATCATGAACATAGATCAATTGATCGACCTTCGTCAATCCAAATCTCCAGCCCAGTCAACATCAACAAAACCATGTACATTTTATTCTCTATCAGTTTCAAGTTTCCCTTGGTAGCATATAGCATAATATGTTATTCCACACAAATACATGAACACTCTCTTAACAACAATCTAGTGATATTTCCTAGGTGTCGACATGTATCTTATCAATACTCTTATTGCATGAGCAATGTCTAGTCGAGTGCATACCATCACATACATCAGACTACCAACAAAAATAACATAGGGAATGTGTTCCATGCCCTCTATTTCTTTCTACGTCTTTGGACATTGTTCAGTAGTTATTTTTTCTCCCACAGGAATTGGTACCTTCACCGGTTTGCAATCCTGTATGTTGAAATATTTAATACTATTTCAATATACCTTCTTTGATTTAACCAAATATTTCTAACTACCCGATATCTCTTAATCTCCATTCCTATAATGAATTTCACTACATTAATATCCTTCATGTTGAACTTGGAGTATAGATGCAATGCCATATCCTTTATTGCATCCATGTTGTTTCTTACCAACAACATGTCGTTAACATACAACACTACATATATGAAACGATCACCTTCTTCTTTGGAATATACACAGTGATCATCATTGCTTCTCACAAATCCAAAACTAAGGATGTATGTGTCAAACTTTTGATACCACGTCCTTGTTTATTTCTTTAGATCATAAAGGGATCTCTTAATTTGCACACCATCTCTTTATTTCCCTCTACTGCAAATCCTTTAGGTTATTTCATGTAGATTTCTTCTTCCATGTCCCCATGTAGGAATGTTATCTTCACATCCATTTTTATCTATCTCAAGATCAAATGTTGCAGCTAGAGACAATATTACTCTAATGGAAGTTAATTTTGCAATAGAGGAAAAAATATCACCAAAGTTGACTCCCTCGACTCGGGAATATCCTTTCACTACTATTTGAGTTTTGAATTTCTTGACTTGACTTGTTGCGTTCAACTTTTTATTGAACACCCACTTGCTACAAATATGTTTCCTTCCATTAGCTAGCTCTACCAAATCTCAAATCTCATTCTTGTGCAAGGATCCATTTCTTTGATCATGGTGTCTTTCTAGAGTTTACCCTTTGTTGAGTCGACTTCCTCCCTATCTGACTTGGGCTCTTTGTCAATGAAATATAACACAAATGAAGAATGGAAATAAAGTGGAATATAACTTTCAATTATTTTCCTTACTTGTTCAGACCTCCTTACAACCAGAGTTGGTTGTTCCTCCTATTCATCTAATTCAGTCAACCCATCTTAAACATGTTCTTTGCTCCTTAGTTCAAACACCAACTTATATGGTTATTTCTCCATTTGAACCTCTTCGGACTTGGAATTTGCTTCAACTTCCCTGAAGATCATATCTCAACTATACACTATTTTCCTCAATAGTAGATCCCATAGCTTATATCCTTTCATTCTATCCTTATAGATACTGAAAATACACTTGATTTCCTTATTGTTTAGCTTGTTCCTCTTTTCCTTCAAAACATGCACAAATGCATCACATCCAAAGACTTTAAGATGTGAAAGCAAAGGATTCTTACCAAACCATAACTCATGTGGATTCGAGTCGACTAGTGCTGATGTAGGAGACCTATTTACCAAATATTTTGCAATATCAATTGCCTCAGAAAAAAAATTCTTATGTGAGCCCATAACTACTTAGCATGGTTCTTGCATTATCCATCAACAACATATTCATTCTTTCAACAAATCCATTTTGTTGCGGGGTACATGGTGTGGTATTTTGGAAATGTATTCCACATTGCTTGCATAACTTCTCAAAATCATTTCCACATAATTAACCTCCATTTTCAATTCTCATCATCGTGATCTTATTATCTTTCTAGTTTTCCACAAGATATTTAAACTCTTTGAATTTATCAAAAACCTATTATTTCTTCCTTGGGAAATATATCCATGTATTCCTAGAAAAATAATCTATGAAGGAAACATAACATAGATTCTCCTAGTGAAGGGACTGGTATAGGGCCAAACATGTCATTATATATCAATTTCAAAATCTCTTTTTCCCTTATTTATCCATATGGGAATCGAACTCGATTTTGTGTTCCATATATGAAATGTTCACAAAAATCAACTTCCAAATTACAATATGGAAAAAATTTGACCATACCTTTGTTGTGCATAGATCAAAGTCTTTTTCACCAATGCGCCCCATTCTCTGGTGCCATAACATGGTCAGGTCAACTTGAGAAAGAACAATCGATCTAGTTTGTATTGACTCATCCTGAGTTGAGTTAAGTCGATTTGAAGTCGATTCGACTTTAGGAACAATAGTGTTGTTACATCTAGTCCAGTTGACTTTCCCTAACAACTTGTATAGGGTTCCAATCCGAACTCTTTTCATTAAAACCATCGCTCCAATGACCATTTTGCAAATATCCTTCTGAAATACTCCTACATCACTCATTTTGTTGACAAATATCATATTTCTTGACAAACTTGGAATATGTAGCAGACATGGAAGGGTCCTTCTCCTCCCATATCATAGTATCAGTTATACTTTTTCTCATCCAATAATTTTGGTTGTCGAGTCATCCCCCAAGAATACATCTCCCCCTTCATATCTCTCATATTCATAGAACCATTCTCTTTGAGGTGTCATATGGAAGGATGCACCTAAGTCAATCAACCAAACATCATGATCCGACTATGTACTGGTCGACTCTAGATACATATCGCCTCCTTTATCTGGAGTAGTATTTATCTCAGTCGACTGCTTCTCATCAAATACTAGACTAATCTTAGTCACTTTTAAGTTGTAGTATCTCTTGTAGTGCCCAAATTTAACTCCTTTCCATCATCTTCTTGTCAATTGAACTGAGGAATTAGATCTGCCCTTCGATTTAAAATTTCTACCAGATAATTTTCCCTTATCTCTGTTGATCAATTGACCTCTCACCATCAAGGAATATTTGGTCGATCCTTCTATTTTCTTCCATCTCATTTATTATAACAAAAAATATACAACCACATATTCAAGTGTTAATGTGGTCGAATTACTCCCTATAGTCATGACTAAGTTATTCAAAGAGTCTGGAAAAGAACACAACAGGATGATACATTTCTCCTCTTCATTGATTTTAAAATCCACAAACAATAACTAAATTATTACAATATTGAATGAATTCAGGTGCTCTATTACTAAGCTCCCATCACTCATCCTCATAAGATATAGTTTCTTTCGAAGAAATAACTTATTTACTATGGATTTCGAGTGGTACAATATTCCCAACTTGTCCCACGGTTTCTTTGCAAAGTCTTCACCTGAGACTATTAGAAATAGTGGATCTGTGATACGAATTCGAATAGTACTCTTTGTCCTCCTCTCAATTTTCTTGCATTCTTCCCTCGAAATACCTGTCAGAATGGTTCCTAGGATCACAACTTCCCACTGTTCTCGATCTACAAGGAGACATTCCATCTTAAGCTTCCAAAGCTCAAAATTATAGCCATTGAATTTTTTGATATCTATCCTCAAATTTCTTTCCATTATTTCGAGCACAACTTTAAATACATTGACTTACAATTCCCACTAGACCTAGGTTTAGCTTAGATCCAAGATATGCTTAACTTTGCTTTGATATGACTTGTATAGAGAAATAAACGAGCTCTAATTCCACTTGTAGGGAAAAATAATCCTCACACTAAATCAACCAAGAAAGAGAAGACATATATAAGCATAAAATAAATGACAAACACACATAGTACATAGAGATTTTACCTTAGAAACCATTAACCAGGAAACCAACATTCCTTGATCGTCTTTCTCCCTTGTTGTCTTATTCATTCATTGAATAAATAGTTACATGACTAACTTTGGTCTACGCCTAAGACACAATCACCATCATACTCTCTTACTTCACACAAGAATAATCATGCAAGCAATTCAACTTGCATATACATGACCAACAACACTAACATGAGCATCAACTTATTACAATTACAATGTTCCTTCTTTATTTGTTTTATAGCATGCAAAACTCTAAATCATGGCACCCAAAAATGGTTACATATCCCAGCATATGATTGACTGCAATCCCACGAATCTAAAGATTATGTTACAATCAACTACCCAGTCAGTCTCTAGAATCGACTACCACTTGACTTCTTGTCGATTGACCTTTTGTTTTCTCTAGTTGATCACTTCGGCCTCTAATTTCCAGTCGATCACTTTGACCTTGACTTAACCATCGACTTGAGTTAACTCATTGGTCAACTTATCTCCTAGTCAATCCACCTCGACTGGAAAGTTGGATGATTGTTTTTTTACTGAAAAGAAAATAAAACCATAAAGAATGTGATCTAGGCCATTTATTTTATTAACTCTTCAGTCACCATGAAAACAACCTTCTAGGCCAAATTTAACTCTGTAACTTGTAGATTGGTTCCATTGATAATCTCCTCAACCATTCTAAGTGCAAATTCAACCTGAATTTGCTTACAAATTTGAGGATTTCACCTTAGTTTCACAAATTTCCCCAAATATGTCACAGATCAAAACTCTACCATAGTGAATTTTCCAAATTTGTGCTAGTCTTTCGCCCATACGGGTCTGGTTTTGAACCAAAAGCTATGATACCACTCTATAGTGCCCCCACTACTAAACCCAACAATTTTTTTATTATACACTGTAAGTTTAATATGTGTAGCATGTTAAAATCATCCATGCATCCAATAGAATTATTTAAAGCACAAATTAGTCTATTAAACATACATACAACATCTTATAATTGCTCAAACTTAGAATAAGCACAAAACAAATGAATTCCACAACTAAATGCAATTCATTGAGGATTTAACATGCATATAATAGAATTATGAATACATAAAAATAAACATATACACAGTCATATATAAATTACACACAACAACATGTGAATACTCAAGAACACTGATTTTATGCAAAGCAATTTAAACCCATAAATAAAAAATAAGATAATAGAGATAAAAATTTATCTTTTAAACCAAATTTGCAACTAACTACAGAGTACATACATTCAACCCAAATGTAGATTCACTACTCCAAATCTCGGCAACAAATCACCCTCAAGCTAGGGATATGAATCCACAAAAAAATGGTGTCTCTACTTTCCCTCACATCCCAATATAACCCATAGCAAGCTAATTTTCCTAAAGCTATCCCAATCCTCCAACTCTCTTCCCCTCAACCTACAAAACCTTAGGAATGAAACATCCCTTCTCTGCATAGAGTCCCTAAGGCTTTCCTACTTCCTTCCATGTCTCTAGCACATGTTGTCTAGGAATCTCTCTTGTTGGGGACTCTAGGGACTTGCAGCTGCAATAGGAAACTCACAACAATAAGATCACTTGCTCTATGGTATTTTCTTACACGATAATCTATTTTATAGGCCTCAAAACATGCTTCTTTGTGAAATTGCAGCTCCTACATCTCCAATGATCTGCGCTCAAACCCCATTATGTTTGTCTTCAATCTTCAACACTCATTGCTCTCTTGTTGTCCCAAAAACTAACTATAAAAACTACCTACAATACCCATTCAAATTTCCCTTTTATCCATGCATGTTGACTCTCACATTCCCCAATGTTGATTGTACTCAACTCCATGCTCTCAATAACTATGTGAAATGACTTTTCACAACCACCCTCTTACATGTGTTTAATGATTTGAGTTTTGATACACTCAAGAGGAAATTAAAAGGTTCATGCACAATAATAATTTTAGAAAGTGGGTTGGAATTAATACACATGAATAATTCCCCCTCAGACTCATTCTTATACCTTCCCCTCTTTTTCAGAAACTTATCCCCCATTACTCAGTTTGTGTCCATCTGCAATGACATTACATTTTATTTTATTATTACAATTTACAATGTTTACATATTACATAGTTGGGTTGGCGACCATACATCATATTTACATTATACATCGCTAAATCAAGGATGTTATAGATATCCATACTATCCAGGTTATAAGTTGGATTAGATTTTCTTATGGAGGTTCTTGGAAGCCCAAAAATATCAAAAGTCAAACAATCCTTAGAAATCCTAGAATCAATTACTCAAAAGGATGGGGTTTTCTATGGGGATTGTCAAGGAACCATGGGTATGTGTGGTGCAGGTGGTACTTTATATATAATAAAATAACTATATCCTTTGAAGTATGTAGTAAGTCAAGGAACAACTAATAGGGATAAATTATATCCTCTATGGTTACTCATGATATGTGAATCAAATAGAGGCATTGATAAGTTATAAGTTATGGGTGATTTAAAATTTCTCATGGATTGGGAAAATGGAAATATGTCAATTTGAGAATTTGTTTCTTAATCCAATTATGAATAGATTTCTTCAAGTAAAGTGAAAGCTTGATAATACCGTGGTCTCTCACATTTATAGAGAACTTAAATGTGAGATCATTTTCAAGCCTACATATTATGTAAAGAAGCCTTACCTATGTAGGAAAGGGACATTTTCTCAAAAAGAGTTAAGGATGGTGAATTCTGGTTAAAAAGTGTTCTTTTGTTGTACTAATAGCCAAACAAGTGAACTACTATGGAAATTTATTTGAAATGGGAAAAAAGGGAGTCTTGTTTAGTTGACATTATGGCCTAGAAGGCATCTTTTGTTTTCATGTTTTTTTTTTTTATTTGTTTCACACAAAGAGGCATAGAATGGGCTATGATAATCTATAATAAGTAGTTGTAGGATTAAGTGAAAAATTTATTTATATAAACAAAATTACATATGTCAGATTCCATAGAGAATTTATATTTTCCTCCTAAGACCTACAGAAAAATTGTGACTATGACAATCACCTTACATAACAATCTTGGGACTATGCCCCATAAAAGTCTTTAAGAAAATGTTGTCTCCCAAAACTTCCATGTATTTCTTCTCCTACTTTATATTATAAAAAAGAATTAACAAACCATCATTCTTGATTCATTCATCTACCCGGAGATGACCTCTATAACTAAAACAAGATTTTATTGTAATTGAGTGAAATTACATCTAGGATCATGTATGAATTCAAAAATATGATCATGTTTGTTTTCTTAGACTATCCAGACCCCATGGTCCATACCTAGTGGTACTTTTGATAATCCATTCATTGTCTTGTTCTTATTCGTGTAAATATGTGAAAATAGATACTCCATATTCGTGGTATACCATCAAAACTAATTTAAGTTCCAATAGAGAAAAAAAATTGTTTGTCTCTTGACCAAGTCTAGCTTTGAAGGATATGCTATGGTTCATAGATAGATGGAGTATCCCTCCAACACCACTCCTAGGAGGGGTCCCCTGAGAAGCATTATCAAAATTGTTAAACTCTTGAGCTAAAAATATTAAAGACAACACAAAATCCTCACACATAGAAATACCAACAAGAACATGAAGCCAATGTTTACCTGTGAAACCCTTAACCTAGAAAACCAACACTCAAGATATATCTTTATTGACCTTATCCAAAATGGTTGCTTGAGGCATCTCACAATGGAATTCTTAAATCCTTTAAATAGAATTCATCACATCAAATAACATGGGCTAATACCATGGGTTTCCCAAAACCATACACCCATAAACCACCAACTTTAAACTCATCAATGACCATATCAAAGTTATCTTATCTACTATATAACTGAGTCAAGATTAACCAACATTTCCCCCTTTAAAATTTACTTGGTATATTCACCTATCCCCTCAAATTTTATTTACCATCTTTTCAAGCATTCAGGTCTGTTTCACTATGTGCTTCCACCAGTTGTCCATTTCCATGTGTCATTCACCGTGGTTCATATACCCATCAACCATCACTTAAATTTGTATTTCCCATGTAGCAAGCTGACTCGAGCCTTTACCAGCTCTGTGCTTTACGTCTCCACACAACACCATGAGCAAGTGGCATCCGTAGATCTCAACAGATCTATCATGAATTTTCCAAGCATGTTGTCTCCTTCACGATTAAGATAATTCCACAATATCTTGATTCCATTTCTTCAATACCTAGTGTCTCTATTATGAGACAATGCAAACCCTCATCGAGTATATCTCTATGAACAACACTGTAAACCTGGTAGCACTTTCGATCAACCATATGCTCAACAATGTCTTTAAGGTTCAGAATTACCTCAAACTGAATTAAATTAATGATGAGGTCTCCATTGATATTGGTATTCACATGAAGATTGAGGTCTCTACTACTATCGTTCTCCTCAAAGGTGTGATTTTGCCAACAATTATGAGCTACTCGTCCTCCTTTAATCAACCTATGAGACTTCATCTACAACTGCAATTAGACAGCTTGCAATCCGTACCACCAACTGTAAACTCATCAATGGTTTCCTTAGAATGAGTCAAGGTTAACTAACAAAAGTAAGCCCATGGAATTTCCTTATTAATTTTTTTTTCTCTAGGCTATTGAATAGCTTTCTTTTCCTAAAATTGGGTGAAGGCATATAGTATGTTAAATCTTTAACAACACATTTTAGAGGTAAAGTTTGTTTATCTTCAAATAGTTTCAAGTTTCTGGCCATTCATATTCCCCAAGCAATATTTAATGGGAGATAACCTTCCAGTTTCCCTATTTCTGCACCAAATCCTAAATACCTCCTCAATGTCATTTTCTACCCTAATATTTTTTAAACCAATCATTCCCTCCACTTAGTTCCAAACTTAAGTTGTATATATGCAAAACATGAAAATGTGAGAGTTTGTTTCTTCTTCTTATTGTCATAGGAAACACCATCCAAGTCCCACAAAGTTCCTCTTTTTCAATAGGTCTCGGGTGGGATCTTTATTGTTAAATATCAACCACTTGAATAATTTATATTTTGATGGAAATTTGTGTTTCTAAACAAATTTCCACCACCAAACCTAGAAAACCTATCTTCCTTTAGCTGATAGAGCTTTGGATCTAATTTTTAGAACATAGTCCCTAGTTCAGTTTTATAACCAAAAAATTTGATCTTGATCATCTCTTATCCTAACAAAACTATCTTTTATATTGTGTGTACCTCTGCCATATCAATACAACCTCTTCCCTTATTCTAAAATCCCTCTAGGATAACCAATGTTGTTTCTATATATATGAGTTATCCCATTTTACAATATGCCTTAGCGTATAAAAACCTCTACCTCTTAACTCATGAATCATTTGTGGAGGTAACTTGTGAAAATATTTTCTTCCAACCCAAGGATCTAGACCAATTTGTACTATGTCCCATTTTCCTACTTTCCATACTAACCAATTTCCAACCAGTGGAAAATATTAGTTGACCACTTTCCATATCATCGAGGCATCTTGGATTCACTTAATAGGATTTCTTAATCTGGAGCTATGTACATGGACTTGATAATTTGTACCCATAACCTAGATCCTTGTTAATCTCAATACATTCTTAGAATCTAATGCCTTGGAAAACAAGAAGATATTCTTTAGTCCCCATCCTCCATGAGCCTTTAGTAATGTTAGTTTTCGCCAAGATATCAATACAAAACCGTTTTTTGCTTGATCCCCTGACCAAATGAACTGTAGCATATGCTCTTGATCCTTTCTAGGACTCCTTTTACAAGCCATTTGGGTGACATCTAGTAGATTGAAATCACTTCCAGTACTACTTTAACTAGAACCACACGACCCCCTCTAGATAGCCACTAATTACACAATGAATTTAGGTTTTTCTCCACCTTTGCAATCATCCATTTCCAATCACATTTTTTTTGTACATATTTGGCTTTAGTTGAAAGAATAGGTCTTTCAAACCTTTTCATACCTACATCAATATGAGCCAAAATGTAAGGAAACAAATGAGTGATATAGTTTTTTTCCTTCTCAGTGATACCCCAAAGGGATATCATTGATTTAGCTAACTTTATTTTCATTCCAGTAGTCATGAAAAATAGTTCTATAATTTATTTAATATTCTCAAACACCCTCCTTGAACCTTCAAAAATATAAGGATATCATCAACAAGCATTAGATGTTTGATATAACGAGAATTTCCAATATTTATCCCTTTAAAACTACCATTTATGATGGCCCCTCTTAGCAATCTTCTTAACTCTTCAACAATTGATGGGAAGAGAAAGGGGGACAATGGGTTGTTAGAAATAATAGGTGTGCTCATTTAACCATAGAGAATATAGCAATATTGTCACCCAACCATAGGCCGAAGCCACCCCGAGCACCTTAACATTGATAGAGAGAATAATTCTAGAAGCAAACCCTAGGTACAAAATCTAATCAAGGTAGTGTACCACTCTTGAGAGCTAGCGTACCAATATGAAATTCCAAAACATAACCAAGAGAAAGTCCAAGCCTAAAAAAAATACTAGTTGGAGTAGTTGCAGCTGCAGCTACTCTCCAGACTTGTGCACATACTGAATTTCTACAGTTGCAAGCTGTGTGTACAAATGAGCTATGGCTTCCTATATTTATACTACTCTTTCTTAGCTGTCTGGGATGACTTCTCTTTTTGGAGGCTAAATACTAAATATTAATTATTTTCTTTAGCCTACTTGTCTTCCAGGGTTATGTCAAAGGCTTTAGGGTTTCTTCATGCTTTCCAGAATATTCTATTCTTGTAAGGGTTACACGTGGAGGTTAATACCTCCCGCAACTACCATAATATCAACACTCCCTCCTAGCTAGGGAGGTATTGAAAACAATGGTCTTGAGCAAAAACATACCATTCAAATGGTAGCATCATCATAGCCACATAGGCTATCTCATGATCAAATCACGAGCACCGTCATCACTATCAGTTTCATTTGATAGTATCAACTGCATCATCTCTCAAAGCCATACTCTATATGAGTAATCAGACATGATGTTGAAGTCACTCACTCCACAGAGTGATACAAGAACTATTATTCTAATCCGGACATATGTCCTAGAAGAATAATTGTTCCAACAGGTGCTGGAAGCCACGCCATGGGCTACAAGGACCATTCTTCTAATCTGGACATGTGTCCTAAAATAATAACTGTCCTGGACCATTTTCCACCTGGAGAATATATGTCCACCAACACACTAAATATCCATCTAGCTGGTAATCGTTTCCAACACTATTGATAGTCTTCATGGAAATTGGAACAATGACATTCAATAGAACACAACTGTGTCTATCCATAGTAGTACACAACTACTATCTTGTGACACACAACCACACCAAGTAGCACACGACTATTTAACTAGTGACACGTAGTCACAACTAGTGGAACACATCCACCATAGTAGAATACATCTACTGTCCAGAGACATAGAGTCTCCACAACAATCATATCATCTGATATCAACCTGCATAAAATAATAGCATGATATAAACTGAGTCATCTGGGCCATTCTTCCACTCACATCTGTGAGACTTGGAAGAGCATATGCCCTCATAAAGTAAAACATCAGCCATGGGCTATCTGGACTATTCTTCTCAAGAACATAAGAATAATTGTCCCTGATTTCTGAGCCTGGACCATTCACCTAATTGGGTCATTACTCCAACACTAATCAAAGTGGGAACTGGAGAGAATGAGTATGCCCTAGAGAATTATTGTCCCTGATTGCTGAACCTAAACCATTCAGCTAACTGGGCCATTTTTCCGGCACTAATCATAGTGTAACCTGGAAAGAATGAGTCTTCCCTAGATAATGACTGTCAGGACCATTTCCTAATGGAAATGATTGCCCTGCACCAACCTCCAAAACAAACCATTCTTTGAAACTTCTCACAACTGTGAACTTCGAAAGAATGATTGCCTGACAAGGAGGACCATTCTACTTGACCACTACTCATAGTGACTGCCAAGAGGAATGAATTTCCTAGACCATTCTCCCACACTGGCCACAAGGGGAATCACTGTCTATGGTACATTAACAATCTATTGGACCATTTTCATTACGAAAACAACTGTCTGATCTAGACCATTTTCCGAACTAGAAAATGTTTGTCCGTTAGAAATCTCAAACCACTTTCTGAACTAGAAAGGAATTGCTCATCCTAGACATTTTTCAACTTGAAAAATGAATGTCCATAAATAAATAACATATAAGTGCTCCCTCCCAACCTGGGAGTAATCTCTTCCTTTTTCATTAAGAAATTCGTCTCCATGAGCCCCAACTTGTTTCTTGAGTACACAAATTTTTCATCTTGGGCAGAGGCTTTTACCAAAATATATTCTATCTTCTAATTTGTGGAGATATATTGGAGAACCACTTCTCTTTTTTGGACTTCATCGTGAAGAATATAATTCTTGATCTCAATGTACTTCGTTCTATCATGGAACACTGGTTTTCTCTGAAGGCTTCATATAGCTTTGATAATTACAATATGTCATGTTCGAATTAAGAAATTTTGTTTCCTACTAGCTTATAACATTGTGGCAATACTCAAACTGAAACAAATCCAAGTAGCACTTCTTATGTCATCATGAGTGTTTTCCATGGATTAGCAATCCATCATCCCAAACTTCTGAGTAACTATTATGATACACTATCATTGCCATAGAATTTTTTTACCACACTTCTATTGTATATGAGATACTATGCATCAGGTTGTTTGAATCCATAAAATCTCTTCTTATATCTGCATACATGAGTCTCTTTCTGGTACAAGCTTCTTTCTCAATTTCTTTATTGGGAAGAATAGTCTTTTACACGTAAATTCCAATCCATGGATACTACAAGAGGTATATCTAGTTTGCTAGAACAAGTTATTGTCATAGTCTTTTCCCTCCTTCTGGAAGAATCTTTGAATCTTGCAATGCTACCATTCATAAGTCTTTTTCACACTGTTCTTTATCATAACTTCCATTTCTTCTGCTCGATTGCTTCTCAGTGGGTTCAAACCAAGATGGTAGTCTTGTGATTCTTGGTATAATAACTGGTTGTTCTTGTTTTTCTTTCTTTCTTGGAATCTTCATGTTCTTCCTCATGTCTCTCTTTAGCTATGGGGTCTTCTATATGTCTTGAAGGTTCCAACTTCTTCCTTTCATCATAGGATCATGGATGTAGATGGAAAACCAAGGATACTTTAAGGCTTGTTTTCGAAGAAGACTTCTTCTGGAGTCAAACTGAACATGTGATGCTTATCATGGATGCTACTTTCAATTGTAACATGGACATATACTTGATAATCCTCAATGGATCATATTATTTAGGATTAGCTCCCTCCTAATCCTTCTTCATGCATGAATGCATGCTATTCATTTGGATGGTGTGTAAATTTGTTGAGAGGTGCTATAGTGGGTACAAGACCTGGAATATTGATGAGTTTCATTGCTACACTATAGCACCTCAGTGATACCCCAAAGGGATATCGTTGATTTAGCAAAATTTATTTTCATTCCAGTAGTCATGTAAAATAGTTCTATAATTAATTTAATCTTCTCAAACACCCTCCTTGAACCTTCAAAAATATAAGGATATCATCAAGAAACATTATATGTGTGATATAATGAGAATTTCCAATATTTACCCCTTTCAAACTACCATTTATGATGGCCCCTCTTAGCAATCTGCTTAACTCTTCAACAACTGATGGGAAGAGAAAGGGGGACAACGAGAACCCCTATCTTAGGTCTCTTTGTAGCTTAAATAGAGGAGATGATACCCCATTGATAAGAATATAAAAATGATATAGATGTAAAGCAATTCATTACCCAAAAAACAAACTAATGATAGAATCCTAGGTAGATAATAATTAATCTTATATATAGCAAACTCACCCTATTGTATGCTTTGGATAAATCCAATTTAACCACCATTGATATGAGATTCCTAACCTTGATAGTATGAAATCCTTCTTGATAAAATTTGTTTGGATAAAATATTTTTCAAACTTCTTGCAATAACCTTTGATATGATTTTATATATGCAGTTGCATAATGATATAGGCATGAAAATTTTGAAGGACTATTGATTATCATCCTTCCAGATTAGCATTATGAATTTTGTGTTGAAATGACTAAGGGTTTTCCCTATAATTTTGGATGACTCAACCTCCCTCCTTAAATCATTTTGTATAAACTCAGATCACCCTAAGAAAAACTCCACTAGTAGCCCATCAAGCCCTGGGATTTTATTCTTTTGAAGACTTTGAAGTATCATATGAAGCTACTCTTTTCCCACTTCATTTATCAATGCTTGAATGTCATCTAGATTGATGATACTTGGGAAGGAGTTTGACAATTTTAATACCTCTATTATTGTGGATTGAGATTCAACCTTGAAAAGGGATGAGAAGTAACTTACACCTTCAACAACCATATCCCTAAAATCCGTTGCCCATGAACCACATTATTTCTCAATCTTCCATACAAAGTTAATTTTCTTCTTACAATTACCATATCTATGAAAAACCTTAGTATTCTCATCACTAACCTGGAGCCAAAGTGTGTTGCTCTTTAGTCTCCATTATTTCTCTTTTCCCAAAAGCCTATGTATCTCTTTTTCCTTCAAAGTAGTTTGATTTCTACTTTATTATCCTTGTTAATATATATGTACCTCTCACTACTATAATAACATTCTAATGTTTCTTCCACTTGAGTTATATAATATTTCTTTTTCTTTTGTTTTCCTATTGCACTACTACCTTTTTCTTCTTTTCAGATTTTGGTGGAATTGTATGGGAGCATATTCTCTCAAGGATTCATCATAGGGTTGCCAAAACTCTTTAATATTATTAAGTCCTCCTTTTTTAACCATTATGATTTCAACAGAAATGGAATGGATGGTTTCCCTTGTGTTGGTTCTACTTCTAGTAGAACTAGGCTATGGTTAGAGTCACCCTAGAGGAAACCCGTTTTGAATTCTAATGACTTCTTTCAGGACTGTTTTTAAGATAAAAAAAGCATTTTAACATTTTTCAATTTGAGTCTAACAATTCCATTTCCTCTATTTTTTTTAAAGTTTTTCGATAGACAATCTACTTATGCAGTTTCCCTCCACAAATCCTACCCCGAGAGTGAAATTTAAATCTCTTCCTACTACAACCAAACCGTTTTGTATCCATTCCATATTAAATACCTTGTCCCAATATTCCAACCTATCCAAATAGGGTCCATAAATATTCAAAAGAGTTAACATCCCCTTTTCCACCCAGTAATGATCCCCCAATATCCCTATCCCTATTGCATAAATAAAACTAAATTCCCAATTCCCAATAATTTTGGAAAGCTCATGATTTATCTTCCCTCACTAGTCAAAATTTCTTGTAGAAAAATGATAGATGGATTTTTTCCTCAACTAATCTTTTTAAGGTCAATATTTTTTTTTAGGGATCGGCCAAGGTTAGAAAAATCATTTTAGAACATATTTAGGGGCATTTTATCTAAGAGCCCTAATTAGTGACAATTGTTTGCCACTTTTTATTTTTGAACTTGCTTATTTTTAAGCCATTGGCATGTATGATTTGTTAGCCTAATAATCATAAAGTTTAGTTAATTAAGTATTTTTTCCTAATTTAATAAAGTTATTTTAGAAGTTGTGTATTTCTTAGATTGGTCTTGTCACATCCTTGTCATAATGATTATCCTTGAATTGTTGATAAAGGACACTTGACATATTGAGATAAGGCCTAAAAGGATATATATGCCTCTCTCCCACTATACAATGATATGTTTCCCTGATCAATAAAATTGTGTGTCTCACTTCTGGATTTTAACATTGTATCAGAGTTATCTCCCACTATACAACGATATGTTTCCCTGATCAATAAAATTGTGTGTCTCACTTCTGGAGTTTACCATTGTGTCAGAGTTATAGTTGAGGAGAATGCTATTGTGATGAAAGAATCATGGTAATGACAATACCATGATGGATCTATGAAGAAGAAGACTCCAAAACTTAAGCTCAGTTTCTTTAGCAAACAAAACAAAACAAATTAGTCAAAGAGGTATTTTGTTATTTCAGGTCAAGGAAATTATCTACAATTCATCAAATTATTTGAAATTTGTTTATGAAGATACTCGAGAATCTTTGTAGATCTGATAAGAAAATCTGTAGATCTAGATCTAAATCTGGAATTTTTTTAATGTAAGATCTAAATTTTTTAATATAAATTACTTTTTATAAAAAGGAAGAAAGAAGGCACCTCCTTATTGTAAAAAATTGACCAGATATATTAAAATTTGGCGATTCTTTGATCCAAAAATTGCCATTTTTTTGTTGGATCTAGAATTTTTATTGGGTCTTTGTTATTTGTTGGAATTAAAGCACTGTTGTCTGCTGGTGTTTGCAAATTGTGAGCATGTATTGGTGTCAAATATGTATTTGGTTGCTATATGGAATCCACAGAGATTGGATCATGTCGGTTGCATTGGTAGAGATGTGCCACTGCATGTTTTTAATCAGACCATTGAGCATGGATTCCCTTGTCGTCTACAACAAGGTCGTCATTTTGATTGCTGTGTAGATCCGTGAAGTTGGCATCTACGTTGCAAGAGGTTAATATACACCCAGAAGTTATAGATCTTGTCAGAAGTTATAGATCTTGTGCGGATAAAGGTGACAACTGATTGTTCAAATGTTGTCCTGTACTTAGATAAAACCTGCCAACGAAGGTTGCAATTACATTGTTTACGATCCTCCACTTGCAGAAACAACATCGTGAGTAGCGAGAGAGAAACAACATCGCGAGCATCATGTTATTGTAACCTCAAAAGAGAAGTTCTGCTTAATAACTTGATCCATTTAAGTTTTGAATGCTACAATAAGCTGTGAATTCCTCATCTCGGGGGCCAATGAGGAAGCTTCTACACACTGATATTTCCTTCTAAAATTTTGCTATTGGATTACAAAAAATCTCACTGCTCTTCAATTTTGAACCCATCAAAGTTTTGTTTTGTTTACGTTGAAGCATTGTCGAGTCTTATTGCATCTGCTTCAAATCCCAATGATCTTTAGTTCGAAACAGAGAACGATCTAGACATCCAGATTCCTACCTTTGACCCATTCAAAAGAAGCAGCTGTTGTACCAGGTACAAAGGATTATGTACATGTTCGTATACAATGGAGGAATGGAAGAAATTGCCTGACTACAATCCAAGGTCTTCGGAAGGATTACAATTATAATAAAATTCTTAAAATTCTAAAGATTTCAAGAAAGAGTTTTGTTGCTATGGTATTGTTGTGCAGGATCTAGAACTGGGGCAGGTTATCCATCTTCAAGGTGATCAAAGCAAGAATGTTTCTACACATTGGTTCCTTATCCACACTGGTTCAAAGTATTAACTCTACACATTTTTTTTTTTCAAACGAGTTAACAATTTTGCCACCTTATCGCCACTTGATCCGAGCACCGAGGATGCCCACAGAGTGGACGAGTATTCTAAAGTGGCTGTAATTTTTATTTTTTTGATGAAAAATTGAATTCATATGTTTTTTGGGAAGATATAAAACTTTTATGCCCTTTAATTTTTATTTTTTTGATGAAAAATTGAATTCATATCCTTTTTGGGGAAGATATAAAACTTTTATGCCCTTTATGTAAGATTGGAGATATAATTAGGATCGATGCATTTTTGAATGCTTGGTGTCTTCTCTAGTTTAAAGGGGGGCATTTTTCTACGTTGCAATTGAAGTCTTGAACCTTATTGTACACTTCAAAGTGGGGTGATCAATTGAAAGAAAGTTGTAATTTGTAAATCAAAGCTTTACAAAGTTTGATCAATTGAAAGAAAGTTGTAATTTGTAATCAAAACTTTCATAAGAGTTCATGAAAATATTCTATAAACGGTTTTTTCATCGAGGCTATAAGAGGGTCAAGGCCAAGCCTTTATAACACTCTTTTGCAATGTGTGCAGTGTCTCTTGTGCATGGTATTATTCATTTGATTGTGTGGACTTTCTCAATACTTCATGATGTCAAAATTGGTAAATTTATTCACTAATTCCTACAAATTGAATGGACCCAAGAACTATATGTCTTGGTGTCATCATATGCAAAGCACATTGGTTTGTAATGACTTGTGGAAAAATATATGTAACGTAGAAAAATCTCCAATTAAGCCAATTGATGCTAGAGAACTAGAAAAATGGGAATCAAGAGCTGAAAAGACACTTGCACTTTTAAGATCCTACGTAATAGATGAAATGTTTATACACGTCAAAAATGAAAATGATGCTTGGAATGCGTGGAAATTTTTTAAGAAGATGTTTGATACTCAATCTAAGTCAAAAAGGGTTGAGTTTCATGATAAATTGCTTAACCAACGATTGGATGAAGGGAGAGATGTTTTGGAGTACATCTCTCATTTGAAAAATATCATAATGGAATTAATAAAATGTGGCTTTAAAGATGCAGAAAAAAGTCTTATGACCTCAATCTTGATGTGTGGATTGCCACCCTCATATAAACATTTTTTGGAAACATTGCAAATTGTTGATAAATTAGAAAATCAAACCTTTAATGATTCCCTTGGTGACTTGTTGGTTCAACATGATAATACATTTGGTAAGAATAAGAACTCGGGAAAAGATCTTATCTTTACCAAATCAAGACAAGGAGAAAGCTCAAGAGGAAGAGGTACTTACAATGAAAGTACAAGAAGAAGAAGTAATTACAATTAAAATACAAGAAGCATAGGATCATCTAATGAAAATTATAGAGGAAGAGAAAGATTCAATGAATCAAGAAATATAGACTATGGTCGAGGTCATGGAAGAAGTCGAGGAAGAGGCAGAAATAAAAAAATACTTTAGAAGATCACAAGAGCAAAGAGGTGAAAATATGTCTTAAGTCAAGTTCAAAAGATGTCTTTGCATTGTCCATGTGGTGGAAGAGTATAGAAAACGAAATAAAAATTTTCCCAAGGATATACGAACTTTCAAACTGTTGGAAGATTGGCTGTTGTCATTGATGTCAACCCTAGTCATGGGTTTTGGACCACAAGATTGATGAAGTTATTTGGACATGAAGGAAAATGCACATGCAGATACAACACCCATGGATGGATATTATACATCATGCTGTTTCCGGTGGTATGTGGCA